>JAWZYV010005129.1:600000-1153980 GCA_038373885.1 Cheiracanthium punctorium | reverse complement strand
TGGATGACGTAACGAATCTGAACGTTCGCTTAAACGAACGTGGCAGAATAGACCCAATCTCTACTACACAGTTATCATTTGGAAGATGGCAATACATCTTTGTATATATCTGCGAAAGTGACCTTCATTTCGAATTCAAATAACGTTTGATAGTAACTTGTAAATATCTTAACCTTGTCCTTCACTTTAGTTAGATTAATGGATTTTTATCATCGATTCACGCATTTTTTTCTCTTAGAACTCTGAAAGTGCTTCTTTGTTCACATTCTGTTTTTAAACCTTTGCTTGTCACTTAATAAAAATTGAAAACTTAGCTATAGCAGACGGCTTTTGAAATGTCTAAGTCGCTGAAAATCGTGAAATGCGCTACTGCACCTTTTGAAGGGCAAAAACCTGGTACTAGTGGGTTACGAAAAAAAGTTAAAGTTTTTAAGCAAGAGAATTATACAGAAAACTTTGTGCAATGTACTTTGTCAGCGATGGGGGACAAACTGAAAGGATCGTACCTTGCAGTAGGTGGTGATGGAAGATATTATGTTAAAGAGGCCGTGCAAAAAATCATTAAAATTTGTGCTGCTAATAAGGTATTACATTTATTAAAGTAATTATGTGTTTCATTTTCATGTTCTTTTTTTCTGTATACATAATACATATAGTCTAGTACATTTATAATGTAATTCTGTATATACAAATATTTTGTATGTACATGTATTTACCTACTATTTTCAACATATAAAATATCATTTCCCTCTTTTTAGTTACAAGTTGTAAAAAATGCAAATTTTTGAAAAATTCAAGTTCCTGTTATATGGAACAAAAATAAATTAACAGACTGATTCCCCACCCCACACTGAAACATGGTGGGAAAAATTTAGTAAGTAGGGGCAGGCTTAGATGGCGACTTTTTTTTTTTCAACATCTAACCTTTGCGACTTTTTTTCTTGCCAGAAATAGTATAAACATACATAGTTATACTAGAAAGAGTAAGCACAAAACTAAAATACACGTATCTAAACACTGCATTAAAGCATTCATTCACATTTCAAATGCAATAAAAAACAAATGAACATAGACAAAGCACTAGCTCTGTCTAGGCTATTGGTATGTTTAAATAAAAAATTTCAAAAGATGTTAAATGTACCGTAAGTGTACTGTAAAATGTTAAAAACCCTGTTTAAAAAAAAAAAAAAGAAAAACAGGAGAATATACTGACTACCTCCTCCCCCCACAAGATTCGTGCAATTTTAATGTCTTGAAAACACACAAAATTTACACTAGTAAAATCAGAAGCAATTTCGTTGCAATGTCCTTTATCACTCTTGAGAAGCTCTTTAGTAGGTAGGCAGCTCGTTCCTCAATGTCCTTACGTCTCGGACCGCCAAAAAGAAACTCGATGTCATCTGCAAAGGCTGCAATCTCTGTATACAGGGTGAGGGGGAGCTTGAGAATCGGGTTAGCTAGCACATTCTGTAAGATCGGTCCCAGGCATGAACCCTGTAGACACCCCTTGTAGATGGCATATTCCTCTGTTCCCGATCCCCAGTTCAGCAGAATTTTTCTTTCGTCCAGGTAAGTGCAGAGCAACCTATGTATGTTCCCTGGGCAGTTCAGGGCTACTAACTCCTTTTTGATGGTGTGCCAGTCAGCGTTGTCGAAAGCACCCTTGATGTCAACTGACACCAGGGTCATATATCTTCCTGCTTTGATATTTTCTGATATTGACATGTGTATCTTGAAGAGGGCTTTTTCGCAAGATAGACTGTCTCTGAAGCCATACTGGCGATCCGAGATTAAGGAATTCGTCTCCAGGTGATACATTAGCCGCTGGGCCACTAGTTTTTCAAGTAGTTTGCCCAGAGTTGGTAACAGGCATATGGGCCTATAAGAGCTGCTCTCTTCTGGATTTTCCCCTGTCTTCAGGAAATAAACTACTTCCCCTTTCCGTAAGCATCTGGGGAAGTAACCCAGCTCCAGGCATTTGTTGGCCCATGCTGTTAGCAGGCCTGGGAAAGTATTTTGGAGGGCTCTGAGCATCCTGAAGTCGATGACATCTGGTCCTGGGGCCTACTTCGAGTTAAGCGCAAAGAGTGCTGTTCTTACCTCGGAACGGACGAAGGGGACATCGTTAGGCTCTGTGTTAATAGGATCTATTTGATCCATTTTGAGGTGTTGTGGGAACAGATCTTTAGTTATAAGCTTGATTGCTTCCTCTCTTGAAGTTGTTGGATCGTTGAATTCTGCTTTCAAATCTGTCGGAGAAAATACCTTCCTGTAGGCTATTTTATAGGTATCACCATAGGGATCCTTCCTCTATGTGCAGAACTGTCTCCAGGATTTAGTTCTCTGCACCAGGATCAATCTCCTGTATTCTGCTCTCGTCCTGCTGAGCTCTTTTAGAAGAGAGTTCTTGTGGTCTGCCTCCAACTGGTCCTGTGCTAAGATAGCTTTCGTTCTTCTTGTCAGGGCCGTGAGTCTGTTTCTTTTTGTACGCAGGGCTGGGGTCCACCACTTGAAATTGACTTGTCTTGTTATTGCTTTCTTTCTATATGCACTAGACGCAGCTTGTTGGACTTGTTGGATCAGTAATTGAGTTGCTGTTTCCAGCTCTGCTGTGGATGAGGCTTGGTGCAGGGAGGCCACCAGGGGATGTATGCCTGGGCGAAGGTGGATTAGGAACTTTCTGTGGTTACCATGCTCGGTTTCATACCGTGTTCTTGTTCTTTGAGCTGGTGGGTGGTTTAGGATGTACATAATATATCTGTGGTCTGAGGCATTGTATGTTGGGTCGACCTTCCAGTTGGTCACTTCCTTGGCTGCTAGGGCGTTGGCCAGGGTGATTTCAACCCTTCCCTGTCTCTTCTGTTCCATGTTTGAAGAACGTCGGGGATCACTCTTCATCATTTAGCATTGCAAGGCCATACGATGCTATGTGCTCAATGAGTGCTGTTCCTCTTGCGTCTTCATAGGAATAGCCCCATGCCTTTGATCTGGCATTCGGGTCCGCTCCTATTAAGAGAGGTTGGTTGGTGGTTATGGCCGGGATAGTTTCCTCCAGAGCTTCTTCTAGGTCTTGTGAAGGGGGAGTGTATTGAGAGCCGATGACGAAGTGATTTGTGGCCATAGTTAGGGTAATAAAGATAGCTGTTTCAGTGTTGATGTGCTGTGTGTAAACTAGTGATATGTTCCGGATTTATACATGTGCTTTGTTGTTCTTCGAGGCCAGGCACGTCCAGTAACTTGGTAATGCTGTTGGTCTTTTGTTAACATTAATGTGGGCATCTTGAATTAAGGCTATGTCAAAATTAGATTCTTGCATGAAAGTTGTAAGTAGGATGTTTGTGGCTTTTGTATTGTTTAGGTTAATCTGTACTATTTTCACCTGTTGCATCTTGAGGGAGGAACTGGTGGAGGATATAATTATGGAAGATCTTCTCGAGGAGCTCCTCTACTCCTGACAAAATCCTTTGCATAGTGTATGAACGAGGGGCAAACTGCCGAGCAGGCCGTGTGGTTGGTATCACGTCTCTGGGTTGAGTTTGTTTGTGCATTGAAGTCTTTGCAATTAATGCAGCTAGAGTGTTCTTCCCTGCAGGAATCTGTTGGGTGCTGACTACTGCAGGTCACGCTATATGCGCTGTTCTTACAAGATCCGGCTGTGTGTCCGAACAGCTGGCAATTGAAGCACCTTCTGATTCTTCTGTAGGGGTCTATGCGGCAATGGCTGGAGCCAAGGTAAATTGATCCACTTTTCTTCAGCTCTCGTGCTTGGAATGTTGGAAGTTGTATTCGGTAGTGACTACGTGCGTTATGCGCTGCTATGGACTCTTTCACTGTGAGTAATACGTCTTCCATTTCCAGGCCTAGCTCTTCTGCTATGGTTTGATGAATCTCATTATCATCGTATGTGTTTGGCACGAACTTGATTACTAGGGTTGTAGTCGGCAGGGGCTTCTCTTCTACAGTAAATAGGTCTGGCGGTGCTCTGCTTGAGAGCTCGGCTAGAAATTCTGAATGACTGTGATTGTCCTTGAGCTAGATTTCTATATTTTTCTTGTTGATTTTTGCCCTCTTAATCATACCTGGTGGGAATTTTGTGTTGTCTAGGGTTTCTTTTATAGATTCCAACGTCATCTCTGTGTTCATTGGTTTTATCAGGAGTGGTGGATTCGTAAGGTTCGGCTTCAAATTTCTTTGGTTTATCCCCTTAACTGCCGCTGCATAGGTAGGTGTCGCTGGGTTGGGTTTCTGGATGCCTGCATTTCTTATCTGTGTGGATAGGTCTTATATTTTTCCTTTCAATTGAGTGAGTTCTTCCCTGGTCTTCTCCTGCGCTTCTTTGTTGGTCTTCAGCTCACTCTCCACTTCTGTCTTTGTCTGTGATGTCAGGAGTTGGATCCTCTTTAAGTAGACTACCTCATCCCGTAATGTTTTTAAATGCTGGGTGTCGCTGATGGAGGTGCGTTTAGCTGAGTTTAGGATTTCCAGCAAAGTCGATAGAAATTCCTTCACCTGTTTGGATGGCTGTTTTGAATGAGGTGGGTTCTTGTTCAATGCTTCCTTCATTAGCTCGATGGCCTTTGTTATAATTGTCGTGGTCCTTCGAATATTAATTAGGTCAGAAACCGACGGGAGCTCATCTTCTGTAGCTGGTTCCAAGGGGCCATTGGGAATTAGCGGCAAAGCCAGCTGCAGTTGTACTTGTGTCGACAGAACGGGGGGTAGGAAGTTCTCTTCAGGAGTGAAGGTTGCTGTTGGGGGCTGTGAGGTTCCCTGTTTCATGGCAGTAGGAGAGAGGATTTTGGATGAATGGGGAGATATATATAAGGAGAGAGGGGAGAGGAAGAAGGGAGAGAGTGAGACAAAAAAAAAGAAAAAAAAAAGAAAAGGGAGGATAGGTAGAAGGGAAAGAATTACAGGGTATGGGCTGCAGACATTTTAATGTGAGATCCTAAATGCTAAAATAGATACTCTACAGTGACATGAGAAAATACAAGGAGCTAATTACTAGTAATTAAGTTCTTACCGCTAGAGACACTCTCTGAAACTTGTTTGTTGCAATGTGTTACTTTAAGAAACTAACTTTAGAAAAGTGCAATACGAGGCTAATGGGAGACAGAGATAAGAAACTTACTTGGCAATGGAACCGAGAGAACAAGGAAATAAAAAAAAAGAAAACTAAGTCGAAAAATCAGTGAAAAAGCATAATAAGAGGCTTATTTATTATAGGAAATTGACAAACGAAGTGTTGATGAATCGTAATTCCGAATAAACGAAATGGTGAAGTGTGAGACCAAGATTAGTAAAATATTAAAAAGAATTAAAATAAAATAATGAATAAAACAATTTTTTATTTTCTTTTATTTTATTTCCCTCCTGAAATGATCGTGGACTTTTTTCAAAGTCGAAAACTGAAGTTCAGAGAACCTGGAGCCAGTGGTTGGAAGAGAAGAGAAAAAATGACAAAGTCCAAGATTGATGGAGGTCCTTAATTAATTACGAAGATAATAATTAGGCAAGCAAACTAATAGCGAAGTGTAAATTAGTTTGTAAGCGAGAGCTAAAAAAGAAAAATTTTTAAAAAATAGATCCGAGAGAGCATGAGAAAGGAGGGGAAAAAAAAAGGAAGCTAAGTCCATGAATCAGAGAAAAAGCTTAGCAAAAGGTTATTAATTACTGTAATTTATGGAAGAAATGCTGCACCCACGAAAATGAGCTTAGTTAGCTAGAAAATCATCAGAAACGCCGCACCCGGCATAAACGCCGCAGCCGCGATCGTTGGTGGGGGGTAGGGGGAGGTGATCGTGGTCAGAAGTCGTCAATGCCAGATAAAATTCAATTTCTAAAATAATTTCTTAATTAACAAAAAAAAAAAAATAAATAAAAAATATGTTGCATTACTTATTAGACCTAATTTATTAGAAAAGCTATTAAGTTGATCGGATATATTTCGGGAGAAATTGGATAAATGGTAAAAAAAAAAGATCTCCTTTTTTCTCCCTCTTCCCATAGAATGTTTTAAAGTATTTACCGCTATTTTACGAAGCTTACGATTTCTATTTTCAAATAATCAGATATCAATGTTCATATTCACAAAGGCGAATTTATAGAAATAAAAAAATAAGTTCTAAAAACCTTCTTGCATCCACACAAAGTTTGGACAGACTACCAGGCGCCATTAAAATGAAAACAGCAATCGATGCGTGAGAAGAGGCTTCAGTTAAAAGTAAACATTTTTCCCTCCGCAGATGGCCAGGGGCCAGCTGTTGATTACATTATGAGCTTGCTTCAGCAAATTGTTGTTTTGGTAACAACACTTGATCGTTCTATTTATTTATTATTTTTGATATTTATAACATTGGGATTTATTTTTAAAAGCACTCGGCATTTCTTGAGCATACCAATTAGTTGGCAGTGTTTATTCGATAGAGTTTTCCTGCACAGGGCGCAAAGCCGCACGGCGATAAAAAAAAAAAAAAAAACTTTTAGATTAACTTTATTTTGGGGGGGGGGGGGGGAAGGGTTAAACTCGCACCGGGCGCAACATAGACTAATTTTGGCTGAAATTCAGTATTTTAAGAACAATAGAGGTTCATGTGAAAAACGGGTGCATTTAATAGAGGGTAGTGCACTTTTGCGGTATTTTACAGACCTGTAACCCTTCAAAATATATATTCAAAACTTCATTAAAATTTAATTATAGTTCTAAAATGTAGGTGTAAAAGATTTACTTCTATTTTTTTTTTTTCCTTTTTACTTAAATGAGGAGACATTGGTTGGATGTATGAAGCCACCCACTTCAGAGCACCGGACATGGACCCATCTCAGGGCGCTCTGACTTTCTCCAAAACTGAATCAAAGTTCATCGTTTACATTCTTTTCTATGGGGGTAGGTTCCCATTCTGATTCGCTACGCTGTGATCTGTGCCGAAGCCCCCCTCGAGGGGGCATTGTCTGTGCACGCTAAAGAGTACGTGTCGGTGGTGGCGCCATCTTTTGAGAAAATTAACACTAAACAAATTTTTCGTTGAAGATCGGCTAAAAAAATTTAAAAATATTGTAAACGCCGCACTTACTATTTTTGAACTTTTAAACTCATAAACGCCGCGGAAAAAATTGACAAACGAAACGTTTATGACCAAGAGACTGAGACCGAGATTAATAAAATATTAAAAATATATACATATAAATAAATAAAAAAATAAAGTTTTTCTGAAAAAAGCATGTACTTTGAATTTTTTTTTCTTTTTTTCCAAAAACTGAGGTTCAGAAAATCGGCTGAGATTCCTCTGAGAAACACATGGAAAGCAGGGCCACTACTTAGCAACGGGGGTACTTAGGTTAGCGAGCAAGTCTCAAGATCACCCAAGGTCAAATTTCCCAGAAGTTGGCCAGGGGGTGGGGGGAGGGCTCATGTACGCTACATACCAAGTGTCATAAATAGAGATCTTAGAAATATTAGTTATTTAAATGCAAATAAAGGTTATAATTGCACTAGGTACACAAGATATATACCAAACTAAAGGTTAAACTATGCTCTAACAGAAAATGCAAGAAGTGAACATAAGTAATGAAGGGTTATAGTACAGGAATAAGATAAATCTTTAATTAAACATGCTAAGTAAACTAATCAACGATGTAGAAAGGGTACTATTAATGTTATTTATATCTATGATACATCATTGTAGAGAGGAGAATATTTGCAACACTTTGAAAGGTATACTGAGGAATGAATTATTAAGAATACTGTAATAATAATTAAAAAGAAAGACTATTCATGATGAGCAAGGCAAGTAAAAAAAAAAAATAGTGCTTGAGTAAACAATATTAAATAACTCAGGTACAGGTATGAATATTAAACTGAAATTCTGCATGTATGTACAAAAGGTCAAGGGGGTGCTGTGCTAGAGAGATAGAAGATGGATGACAAAGAACAGAAGATATTAATTAAAAAGTTCAGAAGAGCTGTGGTCATTAAGGCAAAAAACACCTGATTAAGCCAATAACTCGGAAACTAAAGGTCCTAGCGGCACGGGACAGGAGGCGGAAGAAAGAGGGCACTGGGCCGAACAACTTTGCCGCCTCAAGTTTTTAAGGAAATCAAAGGGGGCGGGAGCTTAAAACAAAGAAAAGTTCAACATTTAATTACGGCAAAGTTAATTAATGAAAAAGATAAAAAAGACTATTTTACGGGAGAGGAGGGCTGGGGGAATCCAAAGACACTTGGATTAAAGCTCTACAATGAAAAGTAAAAGGGGGATTGCAAATTAAAGAATAGGGGGGGGGGAAGGCATGCTACCTTGGGCCGTCTTCGCTCTAATAATGAGCTAATCCTCTTGTTTCAAAACTAGAAATCCCTTCTGGAGCCCAGAAATTCCACTCACATATAAAACAATATTTTATACTGGATCACGAGAATATTTCCTTTCTGATGACAGATTGCATGAGGTTATTGGATGAATACTTCCTGAGATAACGATTTTTAACAACTTTAAGCTGCTGTGGACTTTGAAAAAAAAAAAAAGTCGCTGTGCGGAGCTGAGAGAGGCATGTCCACTCTCTTCGCTGGCTGTCCAGTTTCACATACAAACTATTGAATGATCAAAATTCTTTGAAGCCTCTTATTAAATGTCATAACATGTAAAAATTGATGAATTTACTGTAAGTATACTTCCCATGGGCCTAGGGAGAGCTATAATATTTTGTTAGTTTGCTTTTTGTCGCTGAAAGTTTTAAATTTCTAGGTTAAGAAACTTATTGTTGGCCAGAATGGAATACTTTCAACACCTGCTGTTTCTTGTTTAATTCGTAAAAAAGGTTGTGATGGTGGTATTATACTCACTGCAAGCCACAACCCTGGTGGTGAAAATGAAGATTTTGGAATTAAATTTAATATATCAAATGGAGGTAATGTATAATTTAATTAAGCATTAAATTTTAAATGTAACAAAATTGAATTAGATGCATTAATTTTTAAATACATTTTAGTTACTGGTATTAAAAGAGAGCTAAATTAAATAACTGTGTACAAACTCTTATGATTGAAATAAACTAGCTCTTGTTAATACACATAAAAAGTCGTTACCATTTAACTGTTAAAAGATATATATTAGCCAGTGCCATGGCCATCATCAGTCACAATTATTTTAATTTCTTCCACTTCTCTCAATGTTGAGGAGGATGTTCCACATGTCACTGAAGGATACTTGTGTCATGTCATTGTTGGTGCCACCTGTTGTTAAACTCTCTAAAGATTCACAAAAAAATGTAGATTCTGTTGTTAAAATCAGTAAGTTCTTTTTATATTTTTAAAGTCAATTTCTATTTTGGTTTAATCGTATAAATTTTTTTATGTTAAAATCATTAGAACTCAACTAAATAGATTTCAGACCACTGTTTATTCGAAACCAGTGAGGGATAAAATAACTGTTAATTATAATTCTTAAACTACCCTCTCTTATAAGATAGCTTCAATTAATTCTTAATTTCAACGCGCTTCAAATGTGTGTTTCAATAGCCAATTACTCGAAAAAGAAATAAATTATATTTTTTAAGAAAAGCACAGCTACATAGATATGACCAAATGCAAAATTAAAAAAAGAAAACCAGAACATATGATATTAAATTAGATAAACTTAGCACTGCCCTCTCTTGCTTAACACAAATCAAATAGAAATTAACTTTAAAAATACAGTGAAAATGGGATAATTTGAACTTGCTTAATTCAAAAGTTTTGCTCAACCCCCTAGAAATCTTTTTTATTTCTCTTCTCTTTGAGAGGATGTATGTTATTGAAATTTTTGGATATTTTGAACTTTATTTCTGGTCCCTTCATCTTTGAATTATTCAAGCTTGACTGTATCAAAGAGCTCTGATTATGAAAAAAGAACCTACGTTTTTTTTTTTTTTCCCACCAATCATTGATTCTAAGGACAGATGGCACCAACAGCGATATGACACATACACCCTTCAGTGACATATAGAACGATGAAGTGAAAATATAAATAAAAAGGAAAGTAAAAAAAAAAAAGTCATTAAATTTTAATGATGAAAATGCTTTTATAATAACCCATTTTCAATCATAACAACTGAGTTTGAGTTGAAACCTTTCCATAGTTGATATTGCTCAAAACAAAAAAGGTTGCTAGATCACTAATATACTGCTCCTTTTTCTCTCATGTCTCAAATAGTAATTTTTTTCCTGTCAGTTTAGTATAAACTTGTTTGTGTGGGTTTCTTTCTTCTCTTTTAGGACCAGCCCCTGATGGTGTTACTAATAGCATATTTAATCTGACCACTTCTGTGAAGGAATATTTTATATGTCCTGAACTAGAATGTGACATATCCAAAATAGGTGTAAATGATTACTTAGTTGAAAATGAGCCTTTTAGAGTGGAAATTGTTGATTCTGTTCAAGATTACTTGGAACTCATGAAAGAAATTTTCGATTTCCCTGCAATAAAACATCATTTAACTAGTGGTTTCAAGATTTTAATCAACTGCATGCATGGAGGTAATTGTTTCACATTACTGCATCATATATAACTTTTTATTTTAAGCTTTAATTTCACCATTATTAATGCTATTACTAATTCTTTAGTCAATATAACTGGAATCAATTTGAATTACACATGTAATTAAAATTTTCATTCCCTACCATGCAGGGGCGTAGCCAGAAATTTTTCATGGGGGGGTTTACGACTACTACAACTCAAATATATGTATACGTGTGTGTGATAATGTAGTGAAGAATATACATTTTGTATGGCAAAAAATTTCTCATGGGGGGGGGGGTTATGACCCCCCCCCCTTGGCTACGCCCCTGCTACCATGCGAAGAATGGGCACGCAGCTAGTTTATCAAAATTTGCGTATCTTCTGCAGTTTATGCCATTGCATTTGCTAAAAACATCATGAATTTTTTTTGGCAGGTTTGATCAGAAGCACATATTTAAAATTTTTATATTTTGTTAAGATGGCATGACACTACGTCCCAAAAAAATTTCATCTTGACTTTCTGCTCAGAAGCTAACCAAAAAAATTGTTAAATTTTCATGTGCTTTTTGTATATTGGGTGCAGTAATAAGTTTTAAAGAGCATGTCAAAGAAATAAATATGCAATAATATCTTTATTGGTCAAAGTTTTCTCCATTATTTTCCAGCACTCACCACCAACGGTCAGATAGTGCACGGATGCTAACAGCATAGAAGGATTCATCTTTTGATGTGATTAAATCATCAATGGATTTTCGTACTTCTTCCATATGGGGAAGTGCACAGAAGACAAGGCATTGTTCATTGACCAAAATAAATGATAGTCCAAAGGGGCTATGCCAGGGCTATACGGCAGGTGCTCCAAAACTTCACAGCCAAACTTTACTGCCAGTAAATGGACGTTTACAATCGCTTTCCTGCTTCAGTCACAGAAATTGTTGTTTATAGCGTTCATCAGTTACAGTTTCATTGGGTTCCAATAGTTTGTAATACAGTATATCCTTTATATATCCTTCACGATAATCTGTGCACTATCTTGATATTTGGCGGTGGGTGCTGGAAAATAATGGAGATTACTTTGACAAATAAAGGTATTATTGCATATTTATCTCTTTGACATGCTCTTTAAAACTTAATTCTAGACCCAATTTACGGAAAGTCACATGAAAATATAATAATCAAACTGAGAAAGCCAAGATGAAATTTTTTTGGGATGCAGTGACATACCATTTTAACAACATATAAAAATTTAAAACATGTGCTTCTGATCAAAGATGCTGAAAAAAATTCAAGATGTTTTTTTAGCAAATGCAATGCTCATGCATAAACTATAGAAGATATGCAAATTTTGATAAAATTTTTGGAATCAGTTTAAAAAGTTACCCCTTGAAACAAGTTTTCACTTCAGTCGTTTTTTTCGTCTACAGTTAAGGAATTATTTAAGAAATTCAGAGGATAAGTGGCATATCTGGCAGAAAACTTAAAAATTTGCATAATTAATTTCTCTGTAATTAATTATTGTAAAACCTGCAGAGTTTTGTGGTTATCTAAGTTGATGTGGTGAACTGGACTGTTTGATCTGATGTGGAATAACCCATTTGTATAAATTAATTTAAACTTCTTTTGCTTCATTCAAATGCTGTATAATCAAAAGCATACCTGCTAACATGTACAGAATATAATTAGCCAGTTTTCGTAAGCAGTATTTTTAAAATTAGAAAATAGCAAAATTTTTGGAATGAATGTATGTTAGTTGTTATTTAAAAAAATATTTAAAACAATTTTATGTTTATAAAAGTAGTTATACTCTATGTATTTAGAATAGGTGCATCATGGTCACATTTTTTCTCTTGTCGCGCATGGGAGAGAGCGGTTCTATTCTTTTTTTTTCTATACATTAGTTAAGGAGTCCCAATAACTTTTTCCTAATGTTAAAAATAACAAATGAAGCCGCCAAGGAAAATATCAAAATCCCAATAAAACCAAACCAAACTATCTTCAAACAATTTTGCAGCAATAAAGGCCCCATTGATTCTACAGGGTGGCTACAGAACCTGGAAATCATGGAATTATCAGGGGATTTTGCATTACTGGAGAACTCGGGGAATTCTGCAAAAATGACTCCTAAATCAGGGAAATTTAAAGTTTACTTCAGCATTTGTTGGCAACAGCATATGCTATAAAATCATTTTCGCTATTTTTAAGCGATAATGATATATTTTTATAATTGTTCGATTTAATTGATTTATCAATATCAAAATCTGATTTATCAATATTTTTTTTTTTTAACAATGCATACTAAATGTCAAAGTTTACTAATTTATTTGAATTTATGTTTTTTGCTTTCATATTCTATACAGCAGACTCTCGATTAACCTGGATGGTTGGGAAAAATCTCGTCCTGGATAAGCAAATATTAGGGATGCACCGAATACCATATTTTGCCGAATAACTAATTCCGAATATTCGGTTAAAATTCTAACCGAATATTTGGCCGAATACTTGGTTAAAATTTATTAAACTTATTAAACTTTGATTGCAATGATTAATTTTATTAGTTTTTTCTTAAACAATATTTCATATAGTGTATACTTCAAAAATTAAAATGCTGTAAAATTTAATATCCAAATGTGTTTCCTTTATATTATTAATAACTTTTTAAATATTAGTGAAATGCTTGTAATTTTTTTACCTGCATATTTTATTAAAGAAATTAGTAGTTAATTGACTTAACATATTTATGAACTCTTAATGCTATGAGGTTTTTTTTTCCTGGTTACTGTTTCAAATTTAAATCAGTAATAGCAAGGTTAATGTAATGCGTCATAAGATTTAAAGAAAAATTGGAAAGCAACAAAATTCAAATTTCAAATCTGAGTGTTTTCTCTTGCAATAAAACTAATTTCATTGTGATATTAGTTTTTTGTGATTGTAGAATGCTACATTAGTATTTTCTGCCAAGGATGGAAGTGCCTTGGCAGGAGGACTTTCTAAGGGTTTCTAATGCTTATTCACATGTGATATTAGTAAGTAACAACTTGAATCAATTTAGTACTATGGTACTATATTATATCTTTCATTCATGATATAAAAAATATGTATTTGTTTACCGAATACTTAAATTTGTTTACTATTCGGTTGCCGAATATGTAAGTATTCGGCCAAACTGAATATTCGGTTTGTCTGCCGAATATGCAGTATACCAAATACCAACCGAATATTCGGTGCATCCCTACAAATAATCAAACTTTGCAAAATTGATGAAAATTAAAAATAAAAAAGATATACAATGTTAAATTATCATACAATAGGACATTAATTATTGAATTAATGTGAAATAAAGAGAATGAATATAAAGTTGAATGTTATTTATATTTACAATTAGTACAATGCAAGAGCAAATGTAGTTTATTTTACTATTTTGTTTAGAATGAAATGATATAAGTCTTTTCTTTTTTAAAGAATTTTAATTCATCACCGCGAGTTCATTTTTGATGCTTTTTACAAGATTTTCTTCATCTCTTTTTGGGCATTCTTCAAAATTCCTTTTTTTTTTTTTTTTTTTTTTTAAATAGAAATGACACACTAAAAGATTTTTTTTCTGCAAATTTCATTTTCTGATAAAATTTGATGAAAAATTGATCCTCATGATTTCTTAACTGGGGTGGTTTTTACTAATGTCTCTGCACAATCAACATGAAAAACTACTTCTATAACTGTTCTCTAAAAGAATGCAGAAAATAAAAGAAACCCTCTTGTATCCTTCTCTACTAAGTTAAAGAGCAAGTTCATATTGTATATTGGTTTAAGGTTTACATTTTTGGCTATGACGTTCCAGATAATCATCTCATCCTGATTAATAAAGTCCACTGTATTAAGATTTTGAGAAATTTTGTGGGGACTAATATACTTTAATTTTCTGTAGAAAAATCTTTGATAAAGAATCATGTTCTCTTTTATAGGTTATCAGGTATGGTTTAATAATTAAAACCAAATCGATTGCCAGTTTTATGTATGTCCTGTAAATATGAACGATAGACTATTTTATTTCTAAATTTAACTAACGATAGACTATTTTATTTCTAACTCTCCAAATCAAAAATTTTCATTCTGGCATTTTTTGGAAGGTCTTACTTGAATGATTAGTTTCATTCATTGCTACTTTCTGTTTAAGCAATTTGAACGTTATATGGAAGTATCCAATAAGCAGACATTTATCATTTTTGTAACTAATACATGTATGTGCTCTTTGAATATATTGATTGCTATTCATGCAAACAAAAATTAACTGTTTTTGTGATACGCAATAGAATCAGGGAAGTTTTTGCAAAACCATGGAATAATCAGGGAATTTTTTTTCTCAGATCTTGTAGCCACCCTGTTCTAATGAAACCGCCGGAATATATAAAATAAACTTTACATTTAATAATTCAAATAAATCAGGATGTTGTATAGTAATGACTAAAAGAAAAATTAAAGACAAAAAAAAGGAATACTTCAACGATATTAAATTCAATAAACCCAGTACTGCACTTTCTGAAATAGCCCAAGAACAACCCATATAAAATAACTTTAATGAAAGCCAAAAACTCAACAATTATGCACTTAACATGGAGGCCCTGCTAATCATAACTACAGATGGTGCTGTAAACGATATGACACATGCGTAAATCAGTCCGGGATGGAGCGAAGCTTTGAGGAAGAGAGCAGAGGCTGAAGAAGGTAGTGGCCGCCACTGAAAGCTGCTACCGTTGGATTTTAATGTGTATTTTATCCTTTTAATGTTTTAATGCAAGTCTGTCCTTCTGTTTTTAATTAACTTTCTCCTATTTATCATGTGCATTCTTCTTGTGATAATGAAATCATGTGTGGAAAAACTGAGATTTGACAGAACCATGGCAATGAAGAGGAGAAAGAGAAAAAAAAGGGGAAATCTTGCGACCTTGATTCACCTACTCTAAATACACAGACTATAATTATATTCTGTATGTATTGACAACTCTGATATAGCATTTTGATGTAATGCTTTACTGATGCTATTTGTTTCAGTGGCATCATATATATGCAATTATTTCAGATTACTTAAAGTAAAATTTTGTTGGAGGGGAAAGAGAAAGATATTTAAAAGTTTTCAGAATAAACCAATCATAATTGATTTTTTAGGGGGGAAGTTATTCCGTGAGGGCCAATTTTTTCTTTGGCCTATGGCCCACAGTTGCCTTGATCAGGCTCTGTCTGTAATATGTATATACCAAATTTCAGCTCAATTGAATGCTTTATTTAGGAGCTATTGTGTTTACTCACACACACATACATATATACATCTATAAAAATAGCATAAATGAATTCAAAATACCTTAAAACATGTAAATATATAAAAATCTTAGTCATTTTTCATAATTAGAATACTTTCCTTCCCTGACACATGTTTGGAAAGTGATAACTGAAAACATTTTTCTCATTTATCAATAATTTCTCCAGGACCTCTAATGCATTCTTGACCAAATTTGACAAAGTGGTAGTGGCCATGATATAGATGATACTATAAGCAGAAACAGTTGTGATTGTTCTTGTTGTTCAGGAATTATCTCTTAATCTGGATGATTAAATTTTGCTACTTTTGTTTACTAACTCCTCTGAGACTGGTCATGCAATCTTTTCAAAATTTGTAAGACTGGTGGTACTGAAGCAAGATGGTAGTAATCAGTTATACTTGAGGAATAATCACTGAAAACATTTTTCCTCGTAGACTTAACATTGGCCTTTTGTTGTAACTTCATATAGTTTACCTTATTTACACTGAGTTTTAGCTGAGATCCTTTAAAGGAGTTTCTACTTCGTCTTCATAAGCAACTGATATCTTTTTGTCTTTTTCAATTCTTCTCCCTTTATTGTAATAACACAATCAAATTTCCTTTCTTAGAAAATAACATTAAGTATTTACCAGTCATCAATGTATTTAAATAATACTTGCAGAAAAAGAAATGAAAAGTGGGTGCCCATAAAGCTTAATATATATTAAATTTTACTTGTATTTTAGTGACTGGTCCATATGCAAGGCGAATTTTTATTGATGAACTGGGAGCTGACCCTAATAGTGTTGTAAATGGCATTCCTCTAGAAGATTTTGGAGGTCACCATCCTGATCCAAATCTGACTTATGCAGCTGATTTAGTAGACGCAATGAAGAAAGGAGACTTTGATCTCGGTGCTGCTTTTGATGGGGATGGGGTAAGTATATTTTTATTAGGCACCGAATAATTTTTATTAGTATATGGTTAAATTTTTGTGACCAAATAAAAAGTTAGCATTGCAACATTTTCTTAACCAATTGCAATGCAACCAATTGCAACTAAATTGCAATGATAATAAACCTGAAATTACAGGTTTTTATTGCATACCAAAATGCTTTTGGAAAAAAATGTTCATTTTGTAAATAACTTGTAAAAATCCATTCAGTATCTGTCAGTTTTCATGCTGTGATTGAAATGCTATCTTATTCAATTCCTACTATTAGTTCAAAAAATTGTAAAAAAAAAATAATAATTATTTTTTTTTTAGATTTTTTTTTGTCTCAGAACACATGTTCTATATTCTACTATAAATAACACAGCATGATTTATTTTATTATATGTGCACCCTGGGATTTTTTACACAAATTCAATAAAAAAGTGCAGCTAAGTCCTGGAATTACCCTATGCTTTTCATGGAGCTTGTGTTATTTTTGGTTTATAACTCGTATATTTAATACTCTCCCATTATAGTACAGTTGTGCCTTCAAAGGAGCAGTAAGCTTGTTCTTCCTTCCTGTGCAATCTCTTTATCTTCATGACATCATCATGCATGAGTAATTTGCGATGTTTTCCTAGGTTAGTGGTTGTACATAACAACTGTGATGTTGCGTAAATAAATGTGCAATAATAATATGATACAGTTGAGCCTGTTTATCCCGAAACCTCTATATCTCGAAATTTCTGAAATTCCCTGCATTTTGAATTTAAATTCAATGTATTTTTCATGTTTTATCTCGAAAAAATTTCCTTCAAAACCGAGTATCTTGAATGTTAGTGTAAACAGTGGAAAAATTGCTGACCTAACATCACTGACAGCAGCAGAAGTTGCATACCGATCCACCTAAAGACAATCAAAAGAAACAAAGAAGGCCGTAGAACTCTTAACAACTTTTCTTAAATCTCAGAAAAATGCTGGAAACGAGAGATTCGCAGCTCTGGTTAACCTCAGAAACCTAACCGGAACAAAGAAAGTTAGACGTCAAAAGAACTGAAAGATTTTTTTATTGCTATAGTACATATATATCCTAAAAATAATGTTATGGATGGATGGTTGTATTATTATATATATAATCTGGATCATAAAACTGTATTTTTTTAAACAAAAGCAATAAGAAGATTTATTAATTGACTGTCCTGCCGCACCCTAGTCACTAAGATCTGTTCTCCAAAAAAAAAAAAAAAAAAAAAAAAACGTGAAGCAGCACTGGTTTGACCAGTGCTTACTGGTGGCCAGTGGCCACCGACTATGGTGGCTGCAACTAGTGGCCACCGACAGTTACTGGTGGCCAAGAGGTTTCAACTGAAAACCTCTCGGACAGGCTGCTGAGGAGCCGTGTACGCTAGTGGGAGCTGGTACCCGTAAAATCTGTTCATGGCTTCACTTCATGTTTAAACAGTACTCTGGTGTTGCTGATTTCAGGTGCTAGGTCTCATCTGGAATTAGTTCAAAATTAGGAGACCCCAAGTAAAGTCGGACTTCCTGCCACTGAGGCCCATTAAAATGGAAGCCATCCCCTTTCGCCCATTGCCGTCCTATATGGAGAATCTGGCATCGCTTTGCAGTTGCCAGAGGGCATAAGAAACAGCAACCACAAAATTAATTGACATTTAAAACCTCTGTTACTCAAAACCACTTTCTGTTGATTTTCTCCCCTTTCCCATAAGATTTGATATTGACAAGTTTCGACTGTATTTGTGATGTCTAATATGTATATTTTTCATGTGTAGAGACCCTAATAAGATTGAGAATAACATGATTTGCTTGTAAACAGGTTTTTCATGAAAATATTCAATCAATATTCCTTATATTTTCTATAAAGTATTTGATTTGTTAATGAAGAATTCTACTTCACAGAAATTCACTTATCACAGTCGAGTCTGTAACAGACTAACTGCATTAAACAAAGGTTCACTATATATATATTTTTTTAAGTTTTGAAAATTTAGTTATATAGTTATTAATTACAGGGAGAGTTTATGTTTAATATTTTGGATGGTATTCAAATGTCTCTGTTACAGATCTAACATGTAAAGCTTTTTTAATTTAAACGTATAGTCGCAAAAATTACACTGGTCCAATACACCAATTGGTAGGCACCTTGTTCTTATGGGTTTAAGACTTGAGACCCCTTTCACTTTCTGACTTGTTTCACTCAATCTGAGTGAAACAAGATTGAGTGAAACAAGCGGTGCGGTTCACTCAATCTGAGTGAAACCGCAACCTTTCAATATGACTTTTTCAGTGAAACAAAGGTATGAAAATAATATGGTGAAAGAATCAGGATATACGATATGTGTTCCAACACTGTCTGTCAAAACTTCTTTGTGCAAGGGTCAAAGTCAGATTACCTGTTAGGTTCAGTAAGCTTTAGCTTTTGCTCTCTCACTGTTTTAAGGACCCTGCTATAAAATAAAATAAAAAATATTATAATCAAATGTTACATATGCACAATGCAATTTAGTTTTTATCAACTTGGTATAAGCATGAGAAATTAATACTGATAATTAGTGATGTTAAAATTAACAAAACTTTGTATAATAACATACATCAAGTAGTACTGGGTCATGTTAAAATATTACATTCTGTCACCAGTTTTTGTTTTCTCCAGATGCAGGGATGTGCCAGCTGCTCCAATTGCTCCAAATTGTGCCAAATCAATCCTGTTGTGCCAATCTGCTACAAAAAGATCGTTTTCGGACATTTTTGCTCCAAATTCAGCAAAACTGCTACATTTTTAATTTTCCCATATATGTTTAAACGTTTGTAAATCTCCCGAATTTTTACAAAAGTCATCACACATTCTGAGCATTCTAATTTCAATCTTTCTCTATTAATCTTAAACATGAATATTTTTTCTTTGGCATCCTTTTGTTTAAACCTCCAATGCCTTAAGAGTAAAAATTGACCTCTGTTTTAAATTTAATTTTATATAAATTTGTAAATTTTCGTTACCAAATTTTTTATTAGCTGCTGATGGTAGTTAACCCATTTGTGCCCAGATATGTTTGAGACTTGCTTTGATTTTTGCTAATACCAGCAATAATAGATAAATTTCTGATGTCAACTTCTTGAGCAAGGGATGATATCTTTTAAAATCATTATGTATAAAAATTGAAATGCCAACATCCTACTGGGTCATGTTAAAATATGTGGAGTTGAGGTTCTATACTCGTGAATAAAGGCTAGGAAAAATAAATAACGCTTTCGACTGATGGCGAAAATGCTGTCCCAAAAAAGGGACGCTAGGCATAAATGGGTTAATATAGTTTAGTAAATATTGTATTTTTGATTTAAAATAGATATTTTATATAGCAATGTATATAAAATAACTGAATTTTTTATTTATTTCATAAGCTTTTGACTCCCACCCCCCCCCAAAAAAAAAAAAAAAAAACTGGTTTTTTTATAAGCTAAGAGTTTTTAAGAATTTCCTTAATTTTCATTTTTTTTTTATTGCCATTCTTTGACTTTTCTCTTTCCCTCCAAAAATAAATTTTGTATTTCAAAATTGACATTCTTATGCTCCAAAAGTGACTCTTTCTTGCTCCAAATTGCTCCACTAATCTGTTTTTCTTGCTCCAAAAATGTCTTTTTTCTTGCTCCACAAATTGCTCCAAAATTTAATTTCAGCTGGCACATCCCTGCAGATGTAATGTGAATATGCATTAGAATCCCTTAGAAAGTCCTCCTAACAAGGCACCCTCCTTCCTTGGCAGATCGCCCTAGTATAGCATTGCCGTAATCACACAAACAAACTGGAGGCCAACAAACCAAAGTGCTTGAACATTTTTGCTACATGCGTACTGTCCAAAGTAAAGCAATACTGATCAGGCCAACAAACCACACTGCTAGAACTTTTTTGTTACATGCATACTGTCCAAAATAATGTAATACTGATCAACATTGATCATTTGACTGCAGTTTAGGAACTGAAGAAGTGTTCTTTCTTCCTGATCAAAATGCATGTCAAGATCACTTTGTCCCTCGTCCAGTGCATAAGTTGTGGTTTCACTTGATCATCTAATGGGAGTCTATTCTACAACTATTTTTGGAAAACCTTTTAGTGTACCGTAACAGAGTTTATGTAATACATTCACACAAAATACACCACATTATAACCAATTTAACATTTTCATTTGAAAGTATTTTTATTAGTTATTTATGTATTGTAAAAAAAAAAAAAAAAAAATGACTGTGCAAAATTCTTTATAGGATCGCAATATGGTTTTAGGAAAGAAAGCTTTCTTTGTTTGTCCATCTGATTCATTAGCAGTACTGGCAAATAATCTTGAATGCATTCCATATTTCAAGAAGACCGGTGTAAAAGGTTATGCAAGAAGCATGCCTACTGCAGGAGCTGTTGACAGGTTTATTCTGATTTCTTTATTTATTTGTACAGGATGTTTCAAACTGCTTGATCAAACAGGCACATTTTGTACTTTTTAACACACTTTTATTAGTTTCACCTGTATGTTTGTTTGTTTATTTGTAACCCACTTCTTTGAACTCGATTTTGACCCTCTTTAAACGGTCAGATTTAATTTAAACTTTGTAGACTTATCAAGCACCGGTGATAGTACAATAATTTGATAAGCTTATCCCATTATCCTGATTAGGATCGTCAGGATGAGTGATTTTCTTAGAGATCGATCCTTTGCGTGAGAGCGAGAGAGATGGAGCAAGCACGCGGTCTGCGCTTGAGTACCATTTCTGCACTCGGCTCAGCACAATAGAGTAGAAATAAAATCCTGGCTATGCCACTGGTACACAGTGAAAATAAATTATCTCATAGTTTCTACTTTCCAACTTAGTGTTCCTTAGTGTCTTATAAGAGATTTCAAAAATGAAAAAAATATAAATTTTAAATAAATACAGTTTAAAAAAACTAAAAAATATGCTTTTATAGCAAATTGAACTAAAATGTGAAAACTAAATATAGTTTTTAAAAAAAACTGAAGAACACGCTTTAGTGATAAATTCAACTAATTAAAAAGGGAAAAATAATTCTTAATATAGAAATAAATGAATGAATAAAAAATAGTATTACTGTGAAAAAAGCATGGGGTGCTCCTATATCAGTTCTTGAGAATATTCGATCGGTACGATTAGTACAAAAATGATACAAAAAAAAAATATAGTACAAAGCACCCCCACTTTTTTCACAATAATACTATTTTTCACTCCTTAATTTATTTCTATATTAAGAATTATTTTTCACTTTTTAGTTAGTTCAATTTATCACTAAACTATATTTATAAATATTGGTGATGGTGGAGGGGGGAAGGGTGCATTCCATTAATGTATCTATAAAAGAGATTTCTCCTTGTTTTTAAGGAATTTATCTTTCTATGTTTTTTTAAAACTTTGTCATCAACCAAATAAAAAAAAAACAATATGTTCATTCTAGGTGGTGTCTTTTAAGCCTTATGTTAGACAACTCAATTTAAAATTATTACAAAATGTTCTTTGATATGAAAGCAATAAAAGGCAATGCAGGAATGAGTGAAACATATCTACATTAAATAAGAAGGTTAATATTAAGGTTCGTTTCTTCTAGACAAGAAACTATCAGGAAATTTAGTTATCAGGGAAAAAAAGGAATTTAATTTTTAAAAAATCAGGAATTTGAGTAATTATGTCTCAAAGATTACCTTCTATGAGTTTTAAAACACTTATGAAAAATCTTTAGTTACCATTAACAGAGGCGATTTTCAGTAGTTTATTTTATTGCATACCTGCCAAGTATTTAGTTTTTTGAACTTTGTTCTGTAAATACATTTTTAAGCTAAAATGTTCAGTTTTTTTGAGGTAGACAAAAAAAATTAGAGGTAGTCAAAAAAAATTTGACTACCTCTAAATTTACTTTTAAGAACTTTTGAGATGCATCCCTTCATAAGCTAGCATGCACAACCCATTTTGACCGACCACGCACCCATTTTGGCCTGTTTTTCCATGACATCTGTACATACGTACGTATATAACTCTATCTCAAAAACTATTGTATGTAGAATGTTGAAACTTCTAGTTGGAGGTGCACAAGTAGGATTGTTGTAACATCTAGTTGTGCAACTCCCCTTTTGGTCCCAATCGACTGGATAGTTTATCGACAGAGCTGCCCAAAAGATTCTAAATACACTACGCTCTATGGGCAGAAATTCATTAAAGTATATTTTAGAGGTATTAGGCTATTTCAAATGACTCGGAAATGATATGTGTTGTTAAGGGTTATAAAATGAATTTCTCCATCGAAAATAGTATCTTTATCATTTTTAGTTCTGCTACAGGAATACTCAAAAGATTTCCAACACATTACAGCCTATGGCAGTTTTAGGGACATTCATCCATTTCAAGCACAATACTGTCCTACCATATAAGGTAATGGCCCGACCACGATCACGTACCTCCCTCAAAAATTATTCCAAAAGTTACCAAGCTTGGCGACTTTTGGTGTATGTGTGTATGTATTTAATGCTCATATCTCAAAAGCTATTTGTCTTAGAATGTTGAAATTTCATATATGAGATTGTTGTAACATCCAGTTGTACATCACGCTTTTTGGTTCCAATCTACTGAAGAGTATATTTACAGGACCACCCCAAAAGAATTTCAATACATAAAGGTCTACAGACATCTTCAATATATTACGTCTGTAGTCAGGCATTGTTTGGTCCAGGGGCGTAGCCAAGGGGGGGGGGGAGATAGGGGGTCACATCCCCCTCATGAAATTTTCTTGCCATGCAAAATGTATATTCTTCAATCCCTTTATCACACACACGTATGCATTTATGTGAGTTGTAGTAGTCACTGGCGTAGCCAGGGGGGGGCCCACCGGGCCCGTGCCCCCCCCGAAATTTTTTCAGTTGTTATATATATATTGCAATTTGCAAAAAATGGATCGTCTCATGAATCCTTGTATTGTGATATTTGTCTAATCTTTTTGATAAACGTTTTCTAGATCCTTTCACATTGAGAAGGAAGTAAAAAAACAAGTCAATAAAAAGGTTAAAAAGTGCCTTTAATCACTAACCCGTGGTGACTTTCGACACGCCTACACACCAGAAAAATATACATTTGGGCAATATCCTACTCCCGGGATACTAAAAATTTCCCCCTCCCTATAACCTCAGCTCGTTACTGTTGTACCCTGTGAAGTTTGTATCCCCAAGTGTTGTCAGCTTTCATGGCCACCTGTGGTATTTTTAAACATGGTGTATACAAAAATAGTACTTTCTACTAACGATAAAATTACAAGGAGGGGCACAAGTTGACCCTTTCCCCACCATTCCCAAGGTCCAGATGCTCGTGTTTTTGACTAGCGTGTTGCTCTGTACAGTTGGTGGGTTCGAATAGAGATTATGGCCTCAAGAAAGTGCCCGTTGAGTAGAAGTATAGGAGAAATTTGAAATAAAATTCTAAAAATTATACATAAGTTTGCCTGCTAACAATGAAGACTCAAATCTACAGGAAACGGACAAAACAATAGATGAACAGATATTTCCAGAACACTTCAGAAAGCACATCAGGAAAAAAAACTAAAGTAAATACTCAATATTTCATTGTGTGTTTTTAAATGATAATATAAACGATGACATAATATCTTCTTAAGTATGTTGAAAAATTTGTATTATATTTTCATTAATATGTAATTTAAGAAATGTTTTCATTATACCCACCCTTTCAACTGACAAGAGGGTAAATCTGTAATTTGTTTTTCTGTTCTAAAGTTTTATAAAACTTTATGAATACTATTTTACATGTTCTGGTGAAGAATAAATGAATATTTGAAATATCTAGTGATGCACTTGATATCCGGCTGATTTATCAATATCCGAAATATCATCGGATATCCGAATCACAATCACCGGATATCCGGCTCACGACTAAATAAGGTCTATCAACAGTCCACTAAGTAGTCAACAGTCCACTAAGTCCACTGTATTTTTAAACTAAAATTACCCTCAGTAATGTTTTCTTCTTAATATTTTTACTACTCACAGTTTAAAAAAAAATTAAATATTCATAAGTGCTTTCCTTTGTAATTTAAAACCGCAACCAATGAGAATAGCAGTTTTGCTTTGAAAGTAATCTGATAACAGCAAACCATTAATGCACTACCTAATTCGTTATATTAAAGTTTATCAAATAATATTAATTAGTTTATTTCTCCCATGAATCACTTTTTAAAATCTGTTTACAAGGAATACGTTCAATAAAAGAGAAATTTCTCACAAGCCTGAGTCTGGTTTGGGCTCGGGCTGAGTCCATCTCATCTCTAGTGCCCACCCCCCTGACATATGGCTCACCAACTGGCGATGAGTGCAACCCCTCCCCCCTCAATAATTTTAAGAACTTATCCGTTCTGGAAAAATACTGAATGCAAATTTCCAAAAAGCAAGAACTTGTAGGAGTACGCAGAATGGAAGTAGTATGTTGCCAAAGTAAAGAAAGCGAAGTTATAATTTTTATGTATTGTTAAAATATTACAGGTTTGAGAGTAACTAAGTGATATCATTTCATTCACTTTAGTCGTAATTATGTGATGCACGAGCAAATATTGACACATATTGAAATAATTTTCGCAAAATCTCAAAATCTAATCAATATTTTTGAAAAATTGGTGCCTAGAATTTACGTGGAGTGACAACCTATCATGTCTCCCAATTTCGTTTCATTCCCTGCAGTCTTTATTTCGTGATGCTGGAACAAAATTTCAGCATTTTAAAACGATTTTCACAAAATCTCAAAATGTAATCAAAATATTTTAAAAATTCAACGCCTATAAATTAAGATTAGCAACTACCTATCATATCACCAAATTTCGTAGCATTCGTATTAGTCGTTACTCAAAATCTAATAAAAATGTTTAAAAAATTGGACACTTATAGTTTATGTTGAACAACCATCTATCATGTGCCCAAATTTCATATCATTCGCTTTAGTCGTTATTACGTAATGCGTTTACGCACAAATTTACGCAGTTTGAAAAGATTTTCACAAAATCTCAAAATCTAATCAAGATTTTTTTTAAATTCGACGCCAATGTTTCAAGTTGAATTACCACCTATGATGATACCAAATTTCATTTCAATCGTTTCAGTCGTTTTTAGTTGATGGTCGAACACAAATTTACGCAGTTTGAAACGATTTTCGCAAAATCTCAAAATCTAATCAAGATTTTTAAAAAATTTGATGCCTATGTTTTAAGTTGAGAGAGCATCAATCATGATACCAAATTTCATTTTATTTGCTTCAGTCGCTTATACGTGATGCTCGAACACAAATTTACGCAGTTTGAAAGGATTTTCGCAAAATCTCAAAATCCAATCAAGATTTTTTAAAAATTCAATGCCTATGTTTTAAGTTGAGTGACCACCTATCATGACACCAAATTTCATATCATTCGCTTCAGTCGTTTTTACGTGATGCTTGAACAAAAAAAAGCGTCACGGACAGAATGGCAGAACGACAGACAAACTTCTTTTTGAGGGTCGCACCGGATTCCCAGGTGCTTGAAACGGATAGAAACCGCAAAATTTTTGAATTCCAAGAAATGTACAGACAAAAGTCTAATTTTATTTATATCGATGTACTTTGAAGAGATTTAATTAACAACTCAATACTTATTCAAGTCAAAAATTTGCAATTAATTATATTTTTTAAGACTGATTAAGAAGAAAAGTTCTATATATTTTGAACCAACTTTATTCCAAAAACCAGAATTTTCGAAGATTTTCTTCTAGTGGCGTCTGTGTTATTTCAATACGTATTTTGTTAGCAATGTGCAGAAAATTTTAATCTTGTGATCAACCTTATTCCAAAGAGCAGAGTTTCGGAATTTTTTTTCAAGTGATGTCTGGGTTATTTCAATATTGTTTCTGCATTGTATACGTATAATATTATAATCCTGTCACCAACCTTATACAGAAGGGCAAAGTTTTGGAAGATTCTCCTTAAGTCATATCTTTGTTATTTTAATATTGTATTTGAATTGTGTAGGGTATTTTAATCTAGTGATCAACTTTATTTCAGAAAGAGTTTTGGATGATTTTCTTCAAGCTATATTTTTCTTATTTTAATTTGTGTCTGCATTATTTAGAATATCTTAAGTATGTGAGTCACATTATATTAAAAACACGCATTTTGAAAAAAATAAAAAGATAAATAAAAAATCTAGTCATAAGATTTTCTAGGTTAATTATGTGTTACTGCATAAAACTACATTTTAACTTATTAATTGCAATAAGAAACTGAGTTAGTACAGCCTGTGCATTATAATTAAAGGTTTATTTTTTTAAAATTAGCGTCGCTGTTCTGTGGCTGTTAATTATAAAAATAATAATAGGTTTGTGTTGGCATGATACAGGTTGATTTAAAAAAAAAAAAAAAAAAAAAAAAAAAAAGTGACCATTTTCAGAACATCATAAAATTTTAAGTTATTTACACGAAATTTTCAATGTGGTTTTCTTTAGCATAGTACATTTTACGCAAACGTTTAGGTCAAGCCAAGAGATCTTTTTAGACCATTTTTGGAGGTATTTTTCCAACTTCCTCTTTGATTGCTTTTTAAAGCCCTTAATCTGTTTTTACCTTACGTCTATTTAATTGTTCTTTCAAGTATCCCATAAAAAATAATCGCAATTAGCACAGTCAAGGGATGACGGTAGCCATTTTTCAGGAGAAATAAAGTTAATTTTTTTTAAATCTTTCAGCCATTTGACAATTGACCTTCCAGTATGACTTGGTGCAGAATCTTGGTGTAAAACAAAGTTTTCTTGGGTGTAAAGACGTTTACTTTCTTTGATCATGTGCTCCAGACCTTCATTCTGATAGTATTTAGCATCAATTTTAACCTTTGGTTCTACAAAAAATGGTTTTATTAAGCCTTGAGAGGACATTCCCATCTATACCACAGTACCTAACGTCAGGGCCGGCCCTAACAGTTTTGCCGCCCCGGACAAAAATATAAAATGCCGCCCCCCCCCAACACAGTTAAATTACTACTAAAAGAAATATTGTTCACATATACTGTTTTTATGCCTATGAAACTTGAATGGCTCTTTAAACATAACACTGCATAAGAGAAACCATATTTATTAAAAACCACACATTAAGCTAAAAACCAAAAGAAAGAGAGAAAAATCAAGAGGTTTTTTTTTTTTTTTTTTTTTTTTTTACTTCCGCAAAATTCCTGACTTTTTCTCTTAAATCAATTTTTCAACTAATTCATGTTCGATAGCCAATGTAGTTAAATTATTTAACCTATCTGGAAGAGTTGTGGAATATAAGAAATTTTTAGTTAACTTTAATTTTGAGAAACTCTTCTCTGCTCTTGCCACAATTATCGGCAAAGAAAGCGAAATTCTCAAAGCAATAGCAAGATGTGGTGTAAAATCTAGAGTTGAAATTAGCTTTAAAATTTCAACTGAGCTTTCCTTTTTGCCTAATAAGGCCAACTGACACTTTCATTTACTGGATCAAGCGCATTTTTATTCCCTGATTCCCATCGGTCAGCATTCCAATTCCAATTGTTTACTCTATAACCCTTTGAGGCGCAACCCTTTCCCAATGCTGAAAAAAGGGCAGCTGTTGCCATCGCTCGACTTAACTACCAGCAAGATGGCAGACGATCGAAACGTTCATCGCGTGCCACAGATCTAGAGACCCTTTTTTGACGACAGCTGGCTGACCTTTTTTCAGCATTGGGCAATCTATCCAGCTGTTCTCGCATTCTTCCATTTTTTAGCAGATGTCAGTGCTGTTAAAAATAATCGTGACAATTTTTTTATGGGAAATGACTTGGTAAAAAGTAAAGGATTCTCATGGAGCTATGTCACCCCCAACTATTTTTATAGAAATCAAATCTATTCTTCGTGACTGGTAACAGTCAAAATGTCAGAGTTTGGTGTTCCCAGAGCGGGAACACTGCGCGTTAAAGGGATAAACAGTGTTAACACTATTACAATTACACTGTATTACAATGTTTAATTAGCACTGAGTATCTTTTAACTCATATATGCCCTGCAAAAATTTAAAATAATTACATTGGGTACTTATGAAATTAAATCTGCACTCTAAGGTATTAATCGCTTTGTTTACTGTAAAAAAAATAAAACTATCGGGAATTTTAATTTAGGATCTTTCACCAGATCATCGGATGTTTCGCAATCAAAATTAATAAGCTATGTGGCTGACTAAACTCAGTGTTAGCCAGAATACTATCTCGTCGGTCAGTTCTCTTGCATAACAGAATATTTCATTTAAAATTACATCCATTTGAAGATCCTTTCAAAAAATCTTTACAGTTTCTTAAGAGTTCTAGAGCAGGTGGTAAATCGTTGTCTTTTGACTGCAATAGCTTTCTTAATAGATTCACGCAACTGAAGATTTTGTACCAAATAATAATAGAGCATAGGAACGTGAACTGTTTGAGAGAGTTAAATAATCCTGAAACCAAATCACTGGAACAAAAACTTAAAATTCTTTCATCAATTTTAGCCTCATTGGAATTAGATTTGTCAATACCTTTATACCTTACTAAGAATGCGATTTTTTTGGCACCAGGAATGCGATCTAGAAATATGGGAGAGTATTTGGCTTGTTGAATTTCATTAACAAAGTGTAATTTGAATCTCAACTGGAAACGTTGTGGTTGTGAAAAATCTATGCAAAATGTGTAAATAATTGTTTGTACATCACATATAAACAACTGAAGCGAATGAAATGAAATTTATTGCAACACCAAAAGTGGCAACTTAATTTAAACTGCAGGTGCTAAAATATTTCAAATTCGTTTAAAAGTTTTGAGATTTGAAACTGTTGTTTGAAAACTGTGCGTAAATGTATGTTCGCCCTTTGTTAAAAAATGACTCAATGGAATAGAATGAAATTTAGAATTATATTGAATGGTAAGTTAATTGAAACAATAGATACCAAAATTGTTTTAAATAATTCATAGACTTTGAGATTTTGTGAAAATTGCTTTAAAAGTTTGTTCTGGCATCCATCAAAAACAGATTAAGAGAACAGAATGAAATTAGGTCATACGGGTAACAAAGCATGATAGACATTTTTAAAAGATTTGTATAAATTGAAAGGATTTGTAAAAGTTGCATTGTATTTTTTCTTTTCTTTTTTAGGGGACAGGGAGAGAGGGGGAGGGCGTCTGGAGATAATACAATAGGTGGCTGTTCGACTTAAACAAATTACGTCGATTTCTTCTTTAAAATTATTATTATTTTTTTAATTTTGAGAAAATTGTGCAAAAATTTTACAGGCATAATATTAAAATTTCTAAAGTTAATAGAACAAAATTCAGTTACTGTCGAGGAGATATAGTTAAATAACATTGTTTGAATTCTTTCTAATTAAATATATATATTATTGAGAAAATTTTGTTTGACCACTTTGTAAAAACAACTAAAAGACAAAACGGAATGAAATGAAACGTTGTTAAATAGTAGGCGGTTAGTAAATTAAAATTACAGGATTTGAATTTTCTACAAGTTTGAATTAAAGTATGATGTAAACGTTGATTTAAAGTTTTCCACGCATCAAGTAAAATCCTCAAAATATAATTCAATCAGACGTTGCAGTGTTAAATATAGGCTACTTGCTATTACAAAACATTTTCCAGATATTCTCTTTTCGGTTTAATATTCATTGAAGCTCATTCACTAAAAGAAAACGTTAATTTTGAATGTAAAGCATTTTCTCTATTGACAGTTTGTCTCAGTAGTTTGTTACTCTCTAACCTGTAATCTTTGAACAATACGCAAGAGTTATAACTTTGCTTTCTATATTTCTGCCAGTATGCTAATTCCATTTTTTTGTACTCCTACAATGCAAACAATATTTCGCACGGTTAGTAAAAACCCATCAATGACGGATGGGTACCTCAGCTTGTAAAGTTATATAGAATGATATTCTTCGGAATATTTTTTAACAATTCTTTTGCTAATACAAAATGTATTTTTCAAATTCGAGCCAAAATGCCGCCCCTAAAATTTGCCGCCCCGGACAGGGGTCCGGTTTGTGCGGCCCTAGGGCCGCCCCTGCTAACGTCTAACTTGCCTTCTGCAAAACAGCCGCGTCTTTGCGACGATGTTCGCAATACATTGAACCTCTTTTTGCCAGTTGTGAATTACAGATGAAACAACGCTTCATCAGAAGTTATCCATGTTTTGTATCTACCTTTGCGTAACATTAAATACAGAGGCCAAGAACATGTTCTTCGTTTTTCTACAGTGTTTGCAGATATTTGATGACAAACTAGTTTCTTCAATTTTTATAGGCAATTTTCTTTATCTGACGACAAATTGTCGATTGGGATACCTGTTTCTTTTCGAAAGTTCTTTGAGAAAGAGGATTTTATACAACGATAAGTCTTTTCAGTTTCTTTTTCTCTTTTTCACCAAGGACTTCCTTTCGTCCACATTTCCCCCCCTGGAGCTCTTGATTGCCAGCCAAATTTTATTTCTTTTCAAAGTTTAGATAGTTATACATTAGAAAAATGCCTTTTCTGAATTTTAAATACTTTATTTATAACAGAATTTGAGCAACCATCCTACAAAAGTTAAAAATTTCGTTTCGGGCTTGAGGATCTAATTTCGGAGCCAAAATTTACTCCCACTAATAAAAGTAGTTCGATTGGTAATTTAAACGTTTAATTTTTTAAATAAAACTGGTGGTAAATTAAAATTTACCAAAATAATTATACGCTTTTAAAATTGGTCACTGTAATTTTGAATCAACCTGTATGTATTAGTTATATGCAGCTGCAAATGAGCTGATTGAAAATCCGGGATAGATTAATATATTTCCTGTTTATAACAATAAAATTTTACATAGAAATATTTTTTAGTACGGTCTTTTATTGAGAATTAAAAATCATTTATTTAGTTTTCTTTTCAGTATCTTCCTTTAGATATATTTATTGTAGAATAAGACTTATTGTAGTAGCAGATACAGGCCTGGATTTAAAATAAAATCTTATCTGGTTGAGATAATTGCTAGACAAACCGGTACATAAGCATCTATCTACAGAGATAATTATATTGAAGAATTATTAATTAACTCGCGAAATTAATACTGAATAGCATCTTTAAACATATATTTATAAGGATATTTTTTGTGAAATTACTAATTAAGTAATATTATAATTAGAATTAGCAATTAGAATCTTATTATTAGTTATAATTAGTACTTAGAATATTATTTCTAATTATAATTAATAATTATAATTAATAATCATAATTTTTTAAATTTAAGATTAATTAATAATTAAAATATTTATAATTACAATTAATAATTAAAATATTAATTGGTTGGACAAAACTCTCTGTGCCCCTCCCGAAACAAAATCCTGGCTACGCCAGTGGTAGTAGTTGTAACCCCCCCCCAGCCATGAAAAATATCTAGCTACACCTCTGGTTTGGTCCATGTGCAAAATCTCACCATTGTCATCCACTTTGGTGATTTTTGCCGAAATATCGCCAAATAATTTCATATTTCGCGTAACTCTAAAACTTCTAACCGTAGAATGTTGAAATTTTGTATTTAGAACTATTGTAACATCTATCTGTGCATCTTTTTTTTTTTTTTTTTCAATCAACTGGGTAATTTATTTACAAGGTCACTCAAATGACTTTAAATACATTAAGGTGTATGGATACATTTAATTCCTTGAATGTCTGTGGTCAATGACTACTTTGGCTATCCCCAAAGTCTCACAAACCGTCTCAAGCTTGTCGGCTTTTGGCAAAACATCACACAATTAAGTGTCAAAAAAAAAATTTCAAATTGAACCGAACTTGGTGATATCGGAAATATTTGGCTAGAAATCACTGATTCTTAGTATTACTGCAGTATTTTATCTCTTTCAAACAAAATGAGTTTAGATGAAGTGCAGCAAAAATATTTTTGATTTAATAGACATGCAAGGAAGTCTTGTTGTCCACATCAGATTTTTTTTTTCTTGAAGGTTGGCAGCATTGTTATTGATGGAATAGATATTAATATTTGCTTTTTTTTTAATCACTTTTGCATTTTGAGATAGTTTTCAGATTTTAAAATCTAGCATTGTTTTTCAACGTTGTTTTTTTTTTTCCCCTTTTCATGTAATTTTACTTTTATTTACTGACATTTTACTGTTTTTAAATTAAAGTGTTAGTTTAACTATCATTAAAATTATGTATTTACCAGCAAAAATGATTGTGATTTCAAAATCGAAATACATTTCAATATTAATGAATAAATTTGCTTGGTTATTCCAATTCCGATTATTTCCTTGTAACTCAAAAAGTTTATAAATATTTTTCTAGCTAGATATTAAAATACAGTGCTATATTATCTTTCATTATCTTATTTTTTAGAGTTGCTGAATTTACTAAGCACAACTTATATGAAGTACCTACTGGCTGGAAATACTTTGGTAATCTTATGGATGCTGGCATGCTCTCATTATGTGGAGAAGAAAGTTTTGGTACTGGTTCTGATCATATAAGGTATTATATATAGTTATCAGGTTTTTTGAGTGAGTGATGGTGATGATAACTTGAAGAGAAAATTACATTTGTGCATTTAGTTATTCATTTTTCTTTAAAATGTTAATAATTTTCTGAAAATATGCTTGATACTATGCTAAGTTTTGTCTAGTCTTTGGAAGTTAAAAACAGAAGAGGTAATGTTTCATAAAAGTATCGTATTTAGAGGAATACTCAAAATTAAAAAATAAATAAAAAAATTGCTATTTGACTCTGTTTAGTCTTACACTATCATTAGTTTGTTTTAATGATGAAATACTATCTGCTAGATAATTTTCTGTCGATTTATTTCTTTTATTTAAAAAAAAAAAAAAAAAATCAGCTTTCCAAAATTGTTTCAACATGGCATCAAAAATGATTGCAACATAAATTTTGAGAACTCTCGAGAATAGCAGGAGTTTAAAATCATTGCATGTATGTTCAGTAACGTTGTTAAATATGTATACAGTTATACTTAAACTCAAATCAATCAGTGACAATGTTCTTGTACTAACTTAGTGTACTTATTAAAGTCAATTTTCTCAATAAACATTGGATTTAAAAGGCAAGACAAATACCTAGTATGCATTTTAACTGCATCTTCTTAGTATTTATTAATCATAAGTTTAAATCTGCTACCACATAGTTTTTATGGCTACACAAATTTATGACTTTCAGAAAGCTGAAAAGTTAAGATCTTCAAAGAGAATTTCGTTGAAATTTTCTTTTTAAAAGTATCTAAATAATTAAACTATAAACAACTACCCTAAATAAAGAAATTTTTAGCTGTTAGAGCCATAGTAATTCAGTGGTTAAACCATCAAACTGGTGATCAAGTTTGATTCTTGACCTACCACTGAAGATCACCATCTACATTCAGTATAAGTTTGTGTAATGTGTGTATAAATGTAAAGCAATTTCTGGGGGAGTTGTCAAGGAGGGGCCAGGGTTCTTTAATAAAACTTCCTTTTGTCATTCAAATGTTTTTATTACTACATATCTAAGCTATTATTTACATTTTTAAATCATCATAATTTATTTAAAATTTCATATCACATATAGTAATATCTTGATGTATAAAACTAAAGACATAAAATCACTTGGATCATAAACCTACTGGAATACAGCTGCAGTTTATTTGGTATTTGTATAACTGCAGTATTATTTGATCTGATTCTTTAAAAAGTGTAATTAATATGTATATATACTTTTATTCATTTTTACAGAGAAAAAGATGGAATTTGGGCAGTTTTGGCTTGGCTTTCCGTTTTGGCTTTTAAAAAATTAAGTGTAGAAGATATCCTTAGCCAGCATTGGAGAAAATTTGGTCGAAACTTTTTTACCCGGTTTGTTTAACTCTCTTCATACTTTTTTCTTTCTTTCTTTCTTTTCTTTAAATGAAAAAAAAAAAAAGTTGGTGTTTGTTTCGCCATAAATTGTATTGCTTAAAAAAAAAAAAAACCTGATGGAAAAATTAATAAGTTATTAATATATTGTCTCATTTGTACTTGCCAACTTTTGAAATTATTTCCAAAGTGTAAAACAATGCGTAAACAACATTTTTGATTATTTTTGCCAAATAGTTTGTGAACGACATTTTGAATGATTTTTACTAAATAGCACGTGAACAGCATTTTTAATGCTTTTTATCAAACAAACTCATGAAACACCTTTTTTAAGTTTTACCAATTTACATATTTTAAATAGTATAAAATATTAAAAATACATTCACATGCACTTAGTGAATATTTCTTGAATGAAACAAAAGCAAAAAATGAAAATTTAGTTATTTTCATTTTTTTTTTAAATCATAGTATACACAAAATTTTCATAATTACACATTAGGGAGGGGGAAAAAGTAATTCTGAAATACATAAAAAAAAGTACTGTAAAAATACACCTAAAGAATTTTTTTTTCTTAATGCCAAGTTTATTCTTTGATTTATTATTTTTTCCCTCATCAAAACATTATTTGTTTCAATATCATTATTATTACTATTATTTTGCATCATTTTCAATCATATTTGAACCTGCCTTCTTCAGTGAAATTCTTGCATTACTGTTCTACATTTAAAAAATAATTTAAAATTGAAATCGAAATCAGTTTTTACTCTTTGGTATTGGAGGTTAAAAAATAAAAGTATACTTTTTCCTACCCAGAATTTTAATAAACAAACAGTTGAATTAGTTGATCTGAAAGGTATCGAAAATTCAGTAATCTTTAAATAAATAAAACTGCACAATTCCTTGAAAACTCACGAAAGAACAATTTTAAGAGATTATTTTTTTAAACAAAATATGGGCCATAATTTTATTAAAATGCTTTAAAAAATCCTGAATTTTTTTAAAGCATAAAAAAATGGGAATTTTGCATAGAATTGTAAAAATGGTAAAAAAAAAAAAAAAAAGGTAAGTTTTACACCAAAAGCATAAAATTTGGCAAATATGCTAGTTGAATTATCAATTGTATTGAAACTAAGAATTTTTCATTCATTTTGACGAATTTACTGCGAGTATCAAAAGTAACTTGAGAATTAAAATTATGTTTATTTTCTAAATTTTAAAAGTATCTGTAAGCATAAAATAATGTTTTAGAAATACAAAATTATTTTCATAACTTTAGAGACATGGTTCCAAAGTAGTCATATAAGAATCATTTTCATTAATTTTGAGGTTGTTTGTATAAAATAATTAAATACCATGCAATAGCACTGTAAAATATTTACAGGATAGTATTCAAAATGAATAATATCCTCTGTAGTGCACCCCTAAATAAAGTACAAAGTTAGCTTTGTTGTTAAAAATTACACCACCTCAAATTTTCATCAAAATTCCAGTAAGCGTAATAAACATTTAGGAGCTTTACTAAAGGGTTTTAATACCTCAAACTTGTTCATTGGTTTTTTCAATCATTTGTTGTTTTATCAGTAAATAATGACCAGTTATTTGTAAATTATTAACAGCAAGTATACTTAACTTGCAAAAGTTCAGTTATTATTAGTCTCCTGATAATGACAGAAAGTCTTTGTGTATTATTTTTCCTCAAAAAAGAAATCTTTTTCAGGGATCTTTTGTAGGAGTGACTGGAATGAAGTTAGACATTTGTAGGACTTCAAACGTCTCCATTTATTATTTTGACCCTGAAATCCTGCTTTTCTTAAAAGGGCTAAATTTTTTAATGGGTGTGAGAAGTGGCCTCATAGCCTTTACATAAAACCAGTCTTATATGATTGTGTAACTGGGTAGGATTTTATGAATGGCGGCTTTAACTCAACCAAAAGACTTTATCTTGTGTTCTTTCCATAAAATATAGTTATTCTGGAGGAGGCTTTTCTTTCTAAGGTGGGCTTGTATCCACCCAATGGTCTTTCATCTAGGCCATGCTATTTGAGTATTTGGCTTTTGAAACAATATAAAAACAATTAAACTTCATAATTTAAGCTCTATCAATGCCATTTTTCAATTTGTTTCTTGAAAGTGTGTTTAATTTTTAGTAATACTAAAATATAAAGTATTATATTCTTGATAAAACTTGATTTTTCTCATCATTAGCATCAAGTGTATTTTAAAGACAGTCAAAATTTTTCAAACATAGTAAAAGTCGTATATGTTGTTAAGGATTACAAAGTAATGCTCTCCATCGAAAATTATGTATGTAGCAATTATAATTATCTTACAGGAATTCAAGAATTCTAATACATTACAGTGTATGGCAGTTTAGAGACATTAATCCATTTCAAACACAGTGCAATAAGTATGTACACATTATGGCAGATTACTCTGCATTTAAAGTATTTTTATTTGGTCTTAGAAAATTATATTAATATCGAGTTAAAAAAAAAAAAAAAAAAAATCAAATTATTCCAAAATCTTACCTGGTTTACAAAAATACACTGCCAATTGTAGTGGGGGGGGGGAAGGGAAGAGACTGTGTTTGAAAGTGTTTCATAATTCACGCATTTAGCATGATTTATTTTTCTTGATTTTGTCAACAGGATTATTTACATTACTTACCTATATTTTTATTTTAAGGAAATTGCCTTATACTAAAATTTTTGCTGTAGCATATTGTTAAAAGTTATTTAAAGGCTAATGTTCATTTATCTCAACATTTATAGATACGATTATGAGAATTGTGATGCTGCTCCATGTAATCAAATGATAACTGAGTTAGAAAATGCAATAGCTTCTCAAAAATTAAACAAGCAGTCATTTTCTGCAGAAGGCAAAACTTATGTCGTGGCTAAAGTTGATAATTTTGAATACGAAGATCCAGTTGATAAAAGTATTGCATCTAAGCAAGTAAGTTTTATTTATTTAACTTTTTTACTTTACGAACATCTACCATGTTAGGAAAGTATTGTAATCATGAAAAAATTCGACATTGAGATTTTGGTATATTTACACGCTTTGAGGTCTTCTGAGTTCTTATGCCATTTTTACAAGGTGTGTTTGTGTGTATGTGAGTGAACACGATTGCTCCTAAATGTTGCATTCTATTGAGCTTAATCTTGTTCTGTATATTATAGGTCACCAACGCACGACCAGTATTGATTTTGTTGTGTATAGGATTTATAGTTTTTTTTTTTTTTTTAAAGAGTAAGATTTCTTTTACATTTTGACCTATGGGCAGAAATTCTTGAAAGTGTAGTAGCATTTAAATGGTGAATTCAATTGAACTCAAACTTGGTTTGCATATTATAAGTCACCGTCGCACGACCGATATTAATTTTGGTGAGTATAGAATTTATAGTTTTTTTACAGGGCTGCAAAAAAGATTTCTTTTACATTATGGCCGATGGACAGAAATTCTTGAAAGTGCGCAACTTCTAAACGGGGAATTCGATTGAGCACAAATTGGACGTGTCTATTAAAGGTCATGGTCACATGATTTGTGTTGGCCCTATCAGGCATTGTAGTCTAACTATTAAATGTTATCTTAAAAAATATCTACGGGAAAATATTGTTTATCCAGTTTTCATCACTGGAGGAAACAAGTAACCAGGAAGATTTTATTATTGTTGCTGTAATTTTTTTTTTTTTTTTTTTTTTTGTGTGTGTGTGTGTGTGTGTGTGTTAGTTATTTTTATGTTTCATAATGTTCTTTTTTTGGATTCAATTTTATTTTGAAATTGTAATTGAAATTTATTGCAGGGCACATGTTCAATAAGTACTAAATTAAAAAAAAAAATTCCAAATTTCTGTCTATGTCCTGTACCTTACTATTCACATTGGTGGTCAGTCTCTTCTCAGATGGGGAGAATATTCTATAAGATATAAAAGTAAATATCCTCTCAGAATTCAAATTTTCCATTTAGCTCCCATCGAAGTTTTATAGGGCATCACAGCTTTTATTTTCAAACATAAGATTTGTCTTGGAATCTAAATTTAATAAAAAGACAACTGACACTTCCCCTCATTTTCCTGTCTTAGTTGCCACAGCTCTGTAGAATTTGCAGGGATAAAGAGTTCAAGTTCTTTAATACACAATAAATGCACCTTTTATAAACATTTGATTAGCTTATAAACCTAGGTAATGAAAGTGTGAACACCGTCAAGAGAGGGGATTTTCTGTGACCCCTGTCGTCACATAAATTTGTGTAAAAAGCTGTTTTTAAAAAAAATGTGTTCTAAACCAGGAATGTTTCTTTAATATGTTGACAGCCACAAGGATTGGGGCTGTCCCCAGTGTCTTCCAGATTGCTGTGAATTATCTGCCAGACTACAACACCACCGAGCGTGGGCCGGTTATTTTTTAGTGTACCATGCGTGCCACGACTTAACCAAATTAAGAGCAAGGGCTAAAAGCAGTGTTATGACCAGAGACTCCTTACACATATACATTAGCCACTCATGGGTTATTTAAATGGAGGCTTACAAAACAAATTTCGAAAATTAAATATGCAGATATGATGCAATTAAATGTACATCCCTTTTCATCAGTTAAAGGAAAACAATGTATGCAGTTTAAAAAAAATAATAATAATTTCTAGTCTTACAGTTTGCCATCTGTCCGAGTTTAAGCAAATGTGTTGGCTTGAGTAATTTTATTTCAATTTTTTTTCCAAAGACAATGTTGAAAAATATAATTGCTTTAGCTCCTAAACATTTATTTTACTGACATGATGTGCATCTGAATGTCTTAATCTATACCAAGTTATAATCTATGTGAATTTTTTGGAGCCTTCACATTTTCTTCAGTATACAGTATTAATAATATTTGAAAATGATAAAGTTTAGACTACCTTTTGCATCTGTTAACATAGCATTACTATCATAGACTTTTACATCTTTGATTAACTGCATTGTTAAAACGAGTGATTTTAGTGTATTTCTTGTGTTGTGCAGTAATTGTTCTACTAAGTTTAATACATTTAAAGGTTAATCTGGATGCGTACCTTTTGCAGATTTAATGTTTCAAATTATGTGCTGATTTGAATTTGACATCTGCTATACTTTGAAACAGTAAAAAGAGACAGAAATTAATTAATAAAGAAAAAAATTGATGAATTTAAAAAAATTCAATTTTTATGCATTTAGATTACAAACATATAAAATAATGTACTGTAAGTGTGTTTAACAAAACTGGATTCACTAGTATAATAAATGTAATAGTTGTTTTACACATTTAAAATTTTCATTAAGTGTCCCCCTATGTATTTAAATATTTTATATTTTTGAAGGGTATTCGAATAATCTTTGAAGATGGATCAAGAATTGTTTTGAGATTGAGTGGAACAGGAAGTAGTGGTGCAACTGTTAGATTATATATTGATAGTTACGAACAAGACCAAGCTAAATTATTACAGCCTGCTCAAGTAAGTTTTGCTTTTTATCAAATAAGTATTTATTAGATATATATATAATTTGTAGCTATAATGTCTTCTTTATTTTATGCTTCTTAGGATTCCACAATTGTAATTCCCTTTATGGTGCCTGTAATATCACTTTAAATAATGACTGTAGTTAGACATTATAACATTTTATTCATGACATAACAAAGCACAGGAAAATCTCCCACTTGAATGAAGCTTAAAATCCATTGTTGCCACATTGTAATTAAGCTTGGAACGGGTGATTACAAAATTATGTTTATAGGCCAAACCTTGTAATAGCCTATATAGCACCCAATAGAACCAGAAAACTTGCCAACAAGTAATAAATTTTGTTGTAATTATCAAGTATATAGATATTATTTTTTTAAAAGAGGGGAGGGGGGGGGTTGATAATAAAAGCAGTGTTCCTAAATTTTTGATTTTTTGGACAAAACAAAGGGTAAGATTTGACCCTGACCCTTCACTGCATCCCTGAAACTGCTGGTCATTTAATTTGAGTCTACTGGCTAATGGCTGTTATTTAAAAATGGGGTTTTGAGCATTACACCAGAACACCACACTTTTTACAATCTCTGTCCAAGTTATGTGCTTTTGTCCATCATGATGCATTGCATGTTGTCCACATGACATGCACAATTAATCATACTTACGTGCTCCATAGCAGAAAATGCGAGATGCAAGACGTACATTGCAGATATTTTTTTTTACAGTCTGCAGATTATTTTCATAAGAGTATTGTATGCGGATTCTTTTTTACGGTCATGAAAAAATTCCTCTTCTAACTCTCAAAATAAACATTTTCTGCTAGAAAACGTGGAAGAATGCAATATTTTCCCCCCTCGCGGCTCTCGGTCTTGTATGCCAGTTTAACATGTGTTTTACATTTTGCTAGCTTGTTGATCTAATCAGGTTGCTAGCAATTAGTTTTTCAATTATTATATTGTTTCAAAAATACTCTAGGCAGCAAATGTATGCAGATAGCAGATACAAAAGGAAAATTTGGCTTCTCTTTTAGTTGTTTATTGAAATGGTTCTGCACAGCTGGATAAAGTTGCTTGCTTGGAATGCAAGAATTCGATGTTATATAAGAATTTGAAAACACATTACTTACGATTTCATGAGGAAAAAAAATTAGATATAAATCGATTACCAATCCAAATTGTTAAAGGCTGTTAATGAGCTGCCAAAGAAAATACCTGTATTTATTAAGTTTTTTACACACATACTTTCAATTCCAGTATCAGAAGCTTCCTGTGAAAGTTGGGATCGGTCATTGAGAAAGTGAACAAAATGCGATTAAGATGTACATATGGCAATGATGAACAAGCTGTTGATCAGAGAGTATTTATATTGCTTTAATGGCCCTTCATCTGGTTATACAGGAACCCGAAAATTTTTGAAAGCTGCATTAATTTCCATGTTTGGCGTCTCTTATTACAGGGTTTCTACAGACCTGGAAAGTCAGGGAAATGAGTTTTGGTCAGGGATTTGGGGGAAAAGTCAGGGAAATTTGAAGAAATTGAAGAAAGGTCAGGGAAATGCAAGAATATTTGAATTTTGTGGCAAAATCAGGAAACTACTTCCTGTTTGAATCCAATTGTAGAAATTATTTTATTTTCATTTTCTTATTTAACCTTATAAATAATTTTAAAATGTGTAATTAATTAACATATCTTGTTCAGTTGAAATATTCTTAATTTTATCCTAAATTATTGTCAAACATGGTTTTTGTTAGAATCCAGTGGTGTCAAATAATATTTTTGCGTACATTGATTTTATTATTATTATTATTTGTAAAAAAGGGGCAAAATATCTAAAAAGTTATTAATTAAAGGATGTAATATTAAAAATAGAAATGCAAAATTCAGGAAAGCACGCTAGATAAAAAGTCAGGGAAGAGCATGACAGATGTCAGGGAAGCAAAAGTTGTGAAATCTGTAGAACCCTGTATTACAAACATTTTGCTAGAGTCAGTACGATCAAAATTATGGACAAAAATATCTCTTCTCTTGTGATATCAAGAATAATGCTAACTGTTTACCTTGCTTCATGTAATTAAAACTGCAATGGTTTTTGGCATGATAATTAAACTGATGATTCATTTCTTGCTTTTTATGCAGTTTAAACTAAGAGTGCCCAAAAACGTTTTTCTGTGTAACTATTACATAATTTTTTATAACACTGTCCTACTCAATAGATTATTGCTGTAAAATTTGGCAAAACCTACCAGAAATGTTTTTCTTAAGAATATCTATTTACATAAAGTTTTTCTCTTTATCCAAGTCTGTTAACCAAGACAACTGAAACAGGTTATGTTTTATTCTCAATAAATTATCTATGTAAATTTCTATTAGTTTGATCATATCTAACTGATTAACTAACATTAGATAAATACAAGCTTGTGACAAAATATGCTTACTGAATCTTACAACCTTTTTTCCGTTATTGTGAAATTATGCTGCAATTATTTTCTGTGCCTAAAAAGCCGTTGCAGATTGGTAGAAGTTGTTCTGGGCTTACATGGACATCTATAGTCATTTATTAAAAATCATTGGATGTTATTCTAAGTATATAATTAAGGTGACCATACATCCCATTTTGAACGGGACAGTCCTGTTTTTAGATGGCTTGTCCCGCTGTCCCCAAGCACAGCTTCAGGGCACCATAATTTCCTGTTTCCAGAAAATATCCCCTGCAATGTCCCGTTTTTAGAAAGAGAGCAACCCACGGTAACAATTTCAATAAAGACTGCTAAAAATCTAAAATCATCCAACGGCAGTGACTGTAAAAAAAAAAAAAAAAAAAAAAACCTAACCTCCCTCTCTCCCCTCTCAAGACGCAAAGTAAATAATGGGGGGATGTATTGTTTTTGTGTTTGTTCTTTTAATTTTTTGTCAACTATTGCAATTTTTTTCTTTTTTTTAAGTCATGTTCCTCTTTTGCTTATCCACCCCCCCCCCCCCACACACACACACACTCACACTTTCACAGAGTTCACTTTTTAGTATACACTGTGCCTGCTTTATAAAATAATGCTTCAGATTTCATGATGTTTCAACTATTCTGAAATTTCGTTTGTTTAATGTATTTATTTCTTTTTAAATAGGATGTTTTAAAGCCATTGATTACCATTGCTCTTCAAATTGCAAAAATTAAAGAGTTTACAGGAAGAAATGCTCCTACTGTTATTACTTAAGACTGTGATCTTTTATAATACAATCTTATACGAAATCAAAATATATGTTGATTGTTACCAAACTTCTAGTCTGCTGTTTTTAATAACTTTTAAAAAGAAAAAACAAAGCTTTCTTTCAATTGGACTGTTATGAATTGTTCTTTAGAAGGAAAAAAAAAAAGTCTCTTGTGTTATTACAAATTTGATTTATTGCATAAAATTTTTCTCTTTGAGTAATTCTTGTGCCAAAACTATGTTATATTTTAAATGTGTATTGTATTTTGGCTTCCTTTTTTCACTATTTTGTTTTTGTTATTTCATGATAACTCAAGCATCTGAATAAAAATTATTTTTACTTTGTTTCAGTTTGCTTATTATATGGAATTTTTTCTGTAAATCTGAACTTGCCACTGTTAATAGCAACAAACATATCACACATGCCAATATATGGAGGCTATCACTGTACTTTTTGCAAAAATATTAATTGTTGATAATCTACTATTTAAAATTTGAATTCTTAAAACAACAAATCATGTTGTTTAGCATTGTTCTGCTATTGTAGCTGTCCAAAATTTATTTTCTAGACTAATTTTAAAATTCTTGCATTTTAGTTAAATTTTAGAGACTGAAATATATTGTATTGAATACAAAACTTTTTTTTAACTAATGTGCATGAATTTATATAACTGCTTACATGCATATTGTACAGGGTGTCCCAAAAGGGTGGTAATGGACTTTATTTCTTTAGAGATAAGTGTGGAATGTAAATTGAAAAAATGTTCGAAATTGGGGTATTGTTTCTAATATAAATTTAATATGTGGTATTTTTAATCATTAATTTACTTTTATTCTAATGCTAAAATCATCTGGTATTAATTTAAGATGTTTTATATTTTAAGATGTTTTAATTCACGTGACATGATAATATATAACTTTCTTTTTGATGCCAATAGTAACGTACTTAGATTGCAACAAATTACCTTTTTTTAAATTAAGTTTTGATAAATAATAACCTTTTTGTGTTCAATTTAAATACATTCTACGTTCTAACAATCTTCAGAGGTGTACACCTAAATTACTTGTAACTTGTTTTGAGGCCATTTTATGCCAACTATTACTTTTTTTTTTTTTTTTTTTTCAGTAGCTTAACTTGTTTACTGCTGCAATACTTTGTTCCTTTGTTTAAGTCCAGTTTTTAATTTTTTTTCACCCACTTGTGGCTAATTTATGTGCATCTAACTTTTACTAATGATGTATCAGGCTATTATCTATCTCTCACTAAATTTTTGAAGATTTTCATTAAGTTTTTGATGCACTTTGTTGTTTTATTAAATTTTCCATTCAATATGGCAACCAAGTTTCCATTTTTTCATTTAAGATTTTTGCATCGCCATCTTCTTCTCTTCTCCTACGGCCTGTGCGATGAGATCACCACGTCTAAAGGACTACGTGGACACTAACTGGTTCACAGTGTGTCGCATAAATGAGCTTTCATTCATTCTCTGCTACAGGTGTGCTGATTGGTTCAGCAGATGGTGTGTCGCTTCCTTGGAGGGGGAAAAGTGCCTAGCATGGGCATCATTTCGTAGGGCAAACACGGTGCAAGCCGGATGTGTGAAGCAGCCCACTCCTGAATATCCTCGCTCGAAGCATAACGTTTGCTGAATTTGAGCAGTCGTCATCCTACATTTGAAATGTGATTTTTATCAGAAATTGGACTGAAGGCCTAAGTCTTTTTTGATCATCCATGAGAAAGTTTTTTTTAGCCTACATCAATAACCTTTTTTTTTTTTTTTTTTTTTGCTGAGCATTGGCCATGTGTGCCATTTTGTGGCTTCTGACATGGAGTCCAACGTCATCCTAGCATAGCATGCATTCCTACTACTGATATCCACCCTTTACCTTTTTAAAATTTTACTGAAGCAGCAAGATCTCCATCTCCTGCAATGATTCATGCTAAACAATCCATGTAATACCATTTCGGCTGTGCCTGGTACCTCCCTGGAGTGACATGCAAGCTACATCTTTCCCACAACATTAGGTTGTCTCTTCATCAGGGCCATCTATCATTTGACAGATTAATTTCAAGTGTCAGTCAGGCATCTCCTGAGCTCCTACAGATACCATGTGTCAGACAAAGGGAACAACTCCAGCATGCACGAAGTCAAGTTTGGGTGAGATAACTCTTTTTTTTTTTTATATATATATATAACGTCCAGCGAAGTACACAAACCAAGCATTCAATGTCACCAACTCAAATTCCTTTTATTTTAGTCTTTTTTTTTTTCCTTTTAATCTATAATTTCCTAGACTTCATCTGGCAATCTGGCAAGAAGATTTTTTTTTTACTTTCCGAACATGTACCATGTAAGGAAAGTATTGTAATCATGAAAAAATTCGAATTCGAGATTTTGGTGTATTTACACGTTTTGAGGTCTTCTGAATTCATTGATGCTATTTTTACGAGATGTATGTATGTATGTGTGTGTGTGTGTGTGTGTGTGTGTGTGTGTGTGTGTGTGTGAGTGAACACGATAGCTCCTGAACGGGGCATGCGATTGAGCTCAAATTGGGTATATATGTTATAAACCACCGTCGCAAGACCGGTATTGATTTGGGTGTGTATAGGACTTATAGCTTTTCTACAGGGCTACGACAAAGATTTCTTTTACATTATGGCCTATGGGGGGAAATTCTGGAAAGTGCGCTAGCGTTTAAACAGTGCATTCGATTGAGCTCAAATTAGGTATAGATGTTATAAACCACCATCGTAAGACCAGTATTGATTTTGATGTGTATAGGACTTATAGTTTTTCTACAGGGCTACGACAAAGATTTCTCTTACATTATGGCCTATGGGGGGAAATTCTGGAAAGTGCGCTAGCATTTAAACGGTGCATTCGATTGAGCTCAAATTGGGTATATATGTTATAAACCACCGTCGCAAGGCCTGCATCGATTTTGGTATGTATAGGACTTACAGTGTTTCTACAGGGCTACGACAAAAATTTCTTTTACATTATGGCCAATGGGGGAAAATTCTGGAAAATGCGCTATCGTTTAAACGGTACATTTGATTGAGCCCAAATTGGGTATATATATTATAAACCACCGTCGCAAGACCTGTATTGATTTTGGTGTGTATAGGACTTATTGTTTTTCTACAGGGTTACGACAAAGATTTCTTTTACATTACGGCCTATGGGACGAAATTCTTGAAATTGCGCTAGCGTTTAAACGGTGCATTCGATTGAGCTTCAATTTGGTATATATATTTGAATTATTCATCGATTAAAATTTATTTAAATGCTTGATGATGATCTTAATCGTAAGTGTTCGGACAGTAGAGTGGAGTCACTCCAGATTTTTTTTTTTTTTTTTTTTTTTTTGTTATTCTTAACTAATGTGCCCACTCTTTGGTTTCTTATTGTGTGAAAATTTAAAGTAGAAATTTTAATTAAGTAAATTATATGAAGTGATTTTGCTGGTGTAAAAGCAACATATTTTAAAATTTTGTTTTTAAGTGAAATTTTTCTTGTTAAAGTAATATGTAATAATTAAATTTTTGAAATAACCTTCTTTGGGGATATAGTATCATCTTTTGTTGTTTTAAGCGTGATTTAGGGTTGACAAATTGTTTAAATTTTGTTGGGTATTCCTTTGAGTTACTGAAATTGGATAAAAAATCTAGAATGGTTAATTAAATGTTTTTTGATCACATGCAGTATTTTGTAGGGGCGTAGCCAGGGGGGGGGGTATCAGGATATATCCCCCCCCAAAAAAAAATTTCCTGGCTACGTGCCTGGTATTTTGATTTTATTGTAATTTTGCTGTACCGAGATTTACTTTGTTTTAGCAATTTGTTCATCTGTACAAGATATTGGGTACCCATATCAATCCTTTTTTTAAATGTTTAAACATGCAGCAAGCTGTTTTGACTTCAGTGTCTAAGTGATTCTCCAGTCAAAGTCTTGCTTTATCAATATTCATTTTACTGTTTATTTTTGTGAAATGTCCCCATTTTATGAAGATTACTATGTTTAATAAACATTCTATGATGATCAATTTATGCTTTTTTGTGTTTATTTGTTACTCCCACACAGACATGGCAAGTTGAACCATCAGGGTTATTAAGCTCTCTTTAGGTCTGATAAATTCACAATGCAGTGTTTTTACCATCTTAATGTTTTTTACAATGCTAAACCTTTTTCTAAAGCTTCCATGGCCGTAGTAGCAAAACACTATAAAATAAAGTCTGAAATAAGTGTTGAGAAAAATTTCCTCTTATTCATTTACAAACAGTTATACTTTTTAAATTTGTATACTATCCCCTTACGAAAAAATTCCAATTAGTAAACTTGCCTCATACACTAATGAGGTAATGTGCCAAATTTCAGCCTTTCATCATATAAGGTCTCATATCTTTAAAAACAGATTATTGGGGTCTGTGCATGATTTTGAATGTAAACATTTATTGCTAGAATGGGAAGAGAGGTCTTCTTTTGTGATTTCTGTGCGGCCCCTGAAATGTGATCATTTAACATGTTTTTTCTCTTTCCAGATACATTGAAAAGTGGGCTAAGTCAGTGTTATATTTTAAGCGTTTGCATATAAGAATATAATGAATAAAAAAGGAATTGATAAATGGAGTTTAAAATCTTTGCAGTTGGAAATACTTGTATACATTTTTTTTTTTTTTTTTTTTCTGTGGGTCTTAGCTCATTTTAGTGGTGGCTACAGTCCCATCAGCCATTTTAGGCTACGCCTCTGTTTAAGACTAGTACATTTTATTGCCTGTGTGTTGAACATGACATGGTTCCTCTTCCTCATTGACCTTTGTGTATTCATGTGCTCATACACTTTACACCTTCCTCAGTACTGTCAAAGTAAAGGCTATTCTCAAAGGGAAATATTTACTAACAGATACTAATCGGATACTACCTTCAGGAACAGCCTACCATTTGGTTTAAAACCTGTTTTAGTTCCTGAAGTGTCCTGCTGAACCCTAGCCGCAGGCTCAGTTTCCAGCAAGCAGCTGTTTCCCTCTTTTCTTTTTTTTTAACAGCACAATTTTTGGATTACAATTGGTTTTTTTTACAATTTTTAAAATTTAAAAACAATAGTAAATAAATATCTAGAAGTAAACAATAGGCTTGAGAATGATAAACTTTTAAAGTAATTTTGAAAAATTTAAGCGTAAATAAATCTATCTAATATTCTAATTTTTTTTTTTTTTTTTTTTGAAAGCATATGTATATATATAATAATGTACTGAAAAATAAATTTAGTCTTAGATATGAGAAGTGTTTTGTTTTCTTTAAATTCTAATGAAATAAGAGCAGCAACAGAATTTCTATGTCAGGAAATAATGCAAATAAATCCATAATTTTAAAAAAATTGTTCTATTTAGAGTTTTCACTTGGTTTTCATCAACTGAAATTCTTGTATTTATTTAATCTGAATCACTTTGTGATGTATGGGGTTTTATTTCAATCCAATGGATATACTTGGGTTGATTATTTTGTAGTTCTTCAATCCCTTTTATTATTTTGTTGCATAAGTTTTTTTTAATACATATGCAGCCCACTGCTCATTACTTTGTGAAAGGTGATTTTAGAACTCTGTATTGCTTTAATAATGTGCAATTAGTGAAATAATGTAATGAATTTCCGTGTATATTGCATTTACAATGATCGGAGGAGGCTCTGTTTATTAAAAAAAAAAAAAAAAAAAAACTGAGGAAAGTGTAAATTCTGGGAGTGGTCCATGATTGGTAAAAAAAGGTAAAGGTTCCTGTGTTCTAAAAGAAAATCCTCTGATGTTTTTTTAAAGTATTGGTAAGTATACCTGCCTGTAACTTCTGTGTCCCATGATATTCTCCATTTTTCTAATTTGTCCTTTTTTAGTATGTACTTTAGATAAGATATATCTGCAAAACCTGTCGACAAGATCGCGTAGACAAAATTCTTGTACTGAATGAAATAGCACTGTAGTGCTAAAAATGTATTTGAACTTCAGTGGATGAATCAAAAGAATCCCTAGTAGCAATGACTGCTCATTTTCTTCATGGGCGTTCATCCACTCATTGTTAACTCATCGAGTTAAGACATCGGCAAGATCACTTTTGATTTTCTGCTATAGATGAATTTTTATTCATGCATAGAGGTGATCCAGACGAGCAGTTTTGCCGATGGGAAACCGACAAACAATTTTTTAGCCAAAACTGCAGCTCTATGGTCATCGGGCCTTGCAGGTCTCCCAGTGGTTTACATTTTACCAAAATTATAAATAGTTGCATTGAACAATTCTTGAATTAATTGCATAATATACTTCGAATTTCCTATATTGGGGTCGGGACGGAACAGAGATCCCATCCACCCACACAAAATTTGGATTTAAAAAGAAATATTTACAAAAAAAAAAAAAAAAAAAAAAAAAAAAAAATGAAAAATGTAAATGTTTATTATATAAAATCGTTTGTAATATTTAAATAATTAAAAAAAAAACTTTAAAAAAAAAAAGAATCTGAGCATCAGCTGCATTATAAGAATAATGGAAACTTCATTTAAATGAGCAACTCTTTTGAAACCTCATTAATATTAACAGCAAGAAGAGATATCAGTTAATTGTTAAAAGTTATCCAAGAAATATGAAAGTTAAAATCACATTAAAATTCCTATACAGTTTGCAATATTGTTTTTTAATTATTAATTTTGAATGTTGTTGCTACTTACATACATTGGTAAAATTGAAATTAATTTCTTACCAATCGAATAATTTGACTATTATTAATAATTGAACATCACTTTGTCAAAATTTCACCCCAAGTCCCAATCTGAGATTAACCCTCTCGTCACCGAATTATGAAAAATCATAGAAAAAAAATCTGTCTAGCATTTAATGCATCTGAAATACTATTATAAATCAGGCCAAAATATTTTTTTCTAATGTCGATTCATGTTAGATTTTTCTAATATTAATTTCTGCATTTTCGAAGCATTTTGTTATGCTAAAATTAATTTAAAAGGATGCACATATTAGGTAAAGGTTGAGGAATAAGGAAAAAAACTATACTTACCTTAAAAAGAAATAAAAAACGGTAAAAAAGCAGTGTAAATATTTTCTTAATTTTTCTCCTGAAACAATGAAGCGAAAACTGTAAAAAAGGATCTAAATGGACTCGTACTGTAATCTAGGCACGATGTATGCATCTAGTTAAGAGCCTCATATACTTTCTACATGAATGAATGATATTGATATCACTGAAAGAAAAAAATTCTAAATTCAATTGTTTTCTCTCTAAATATTGCTATTTGAAGTAGGAGCCTCATCTGAGGTTCAGGGTGACAAGAGGGTTAAAATAACCGGTACTTCAAACTTTGGCTTTTACATGACAAGTCTGGATGGCCTTGGGATAGAGCGTTAGTCTGTGAGCCAGTAGGCTCAGGGTTTGGGCCCAGTGGAGGAGGAATTTTTTTTTTCTCTCAGAAAAACCAACAGTTAGCATCCAAGAAACGAAAAATTAATAAACACAATGGACATTTTTTGATAATTTTGCTCCCAGTTGTTTATTTTTTATTAACAAATATATTTTTAAAAGTTCATCAGTTTCTCATAATTTTTTTTATTTCATCACAGTCATCGGAAATCGATGATGGGCCTCCCCCCCCCCTCCCTTAGAGGACATTTTGTACCAGTTACCAATGAAGTTTCCCTGTTTTTGGGTGAAAAGCCGAGATCGGCCATTGCTCTTCCTCTGATTAAACTCAACCGCCTCTCATAGACCAATGGGTTATTGCTACTAGGGATTTTACTAACGATTGAAAATTTGAACAAGATATATAAATATACTAGCTGCGTACCCGCTCTCCACACAGTAGGGAACAAAACTTTTTCTTGCATGTATAATTCGAATTTATTCGAGTAATGTGGAATCTAAAAATAAGCAAAATTATTTGACTCTCGGCATAAAGTTGCTCATCAGTTATTCCTAAAGTTAGCATAAGTACTGACCTGAGAACATTATGATATTATGACACAAAATACTATGTCCCTGTCATTCGCGATCAGAAAAAGAAAAGCTTGACGGTTTGCAGCGAAAATTCATAACTTTCAAAATGTCTCATTTCTACATAATACTTTTTTTTAGATTTAAGTTATTCCATTAATACACTAGATACTACATGATGTGGAGAACCGTAGTTGTGTACCCGCTCTTCGCAAGGAAAGAAGAAAACATTTTTCTAAAATATGACCATAACTACTTGTGACAAAAGAGAATCTTCAAGAAAAAAGAATATATTAATGCGACATAGAATTATACAATGTTTAGTTATCTGTGATGTAAGACGGCTGTTTAAAAACGAAGTTTCACAAAATATTTATTAATGCGGTGATCAATATTGCTGTAGCATATATACTAACTATTCCTTATCCCAACTAGCACACATACGTTGGGTTATTGCTGGCAGGTGGTTGGCACAAGGTTGTTACGTTGGGCAAACGTTGGATGTCCATATGGAAATGTCGGTATTCTGTTGGCTAAAGGTTGTGTTGGGCAACCGTTGGCCATCGGTTGGCTGAATGTTGTGTTGGGCAACCGTTGGTAAACAACCGTTGGCCATCGGATGGCTGAATGTTGTGTTGGGCAACCGTAGGTAAAACAACCGTTGGCCATCGGATGGCTGAATGTTGTGTTGGGCAACCGTAGGTAAAACAACCGTTGGCCATCGGATGGCTGAATGTTGTGTTGGGCAACCGTACCATTGCGCATGCGCAGAGACACACATTCAGGAAACCGGGAAGCGATAGATTCATCATGAGATTCATGTCCGTTCGCCGTTCCGTCAAAGATGATGTGTTGATACACTTTTATAAAGTGATTGATAGTTGAAATCTGAAACGAATATTTATCTTTTCAGCTATATTTCTGTAAATTTTATTCGTTGCATAGGTTCGTAGTAACTTGAATCACGATAACTATTATTATTGATGCATTGATTATAGTTCGATTGTCCATAAGCCTAACGATCTTCAAAGTATGTAAACAAACAACTTACTATGGAGCTATGGTAATAAATGTATAATTGCACAGTGCTTATTAAAAGATGCGTTTTGGATTACTAAACAATGCTAGACAGCTTAATAATAAAGTTTTATTTGCTGATAGTTGTACAACAGTCGGGAAGGTAAAATTGGACACAATTGTTTTCTCCTAATAAGTTTATTCTGAAATAAAATCAACTTGAGCCGTGCTTATATTTTACAAGATTATAATGACTAATGAGATTTCAGATTTAGAAGTAGTTATTAAACTAACACTACTTCAATTTTGAAATCTCGTTGGTTCACAGTGGTTAATCAACAACAAGGATTTAAATTTGTGCATCAAAATTGTTTTGTTGTTAAAGGTATGTATAAAATATTTTACAGTTTTAAGAATTCAGTTATTTAAATATTTTACAAATGTGTTATAGTACTTTACAGTTCATATATATATATCTATATTTACCAACTTCATTTTGTTATTTATTTATTATTTTAGAAGAGATTTTTGTATCTACACCTGTTATATGCTACAGGACTCAAATTTTATGGAGAAAAATACATAATCTATATGCAATCAAATACTCTCTGAGAGTACTGGAAGAAAAAGCATTTTTATTGCTTTGACAAGTCTCTTCTACTGCGTATTTTAGTTGAATGAAAAATATCAGTAGCTCTTTAAGTAATACGCGGTGACTGAGAGTTTTCATTTTATGTGCTATAGCGTGTAAGCAACATCACTAATACATTCTGTTGTACTGATATCTTTCTCATAGTCAGATAATATAGATGCACCCGTGTGTTGATACTTGCATGCGTCCTTGCGATACTTGCATGCGTAATGCATATGCATTACGCATGCAATATTTTTTTTTCTTTTACTTTGCAGTCAATATCTACAGTTAACTGAAAATAAAAATAGAACTACGAAATGGCATTGTATTCCATACCAATTTTATTCGGGCAAACTAAAAATTAAGAATCTAAAAAATTACGTAAATTGAAATAAATGTAAAAAATAATAAATAAATATTTTAGTAAAGAATGATTTCAGTGACTTCATATTCCTATTGGATTTCTCCACATGAATATTTAAAAAAAAAAAAAAAAAAAAGAGATTAAGCCTCCTTACAAAAGTTTCAACGGAGTAAATTTTCAGATGTTTTGACACTTTACAAAATTAACTGTCAAAGGACAAGGAGGTATATGAATCATATTTCAAAAAATTAGCATTCTTTCCTTTAACGTTATATGTTTTTTCTTTTAATTAATTCGAAAAGTTTTTATGATTTTGGTTTGCCTGCCGTCCTGGTTCTCTAAAACTGTAAAGGATAGCTTCTGAAAGGACCTTCTAAATATTTTCCTGCTTCCGATCTCTCCCCCCTCCTTTTTTTTAAACAGTTCATAAGTTGCACCTGCAATATTAATTTTCCTCATAGTGCAAAATAGGTTAGTTTTCTACAGAGTAATATATGTTTGTAACTTGACAGATCGTTTACTATTTGAAAATAACACATTTCTGTAAGTGACGGGACTAGAGCCGGTTTTAAGCAAAAATGTTGGGAGGGGGGGGGGGGTAAAGACAAAATTTTCTGACGATATATACCAATATGCTTTCAAAAATATACACCGAATATCTGGCCTCTTGGGCGGTTTCCTCCAGATATAGCTTGAAAAACATATAACGTTAAAGGAAAGAATGCTAATTTTTTGAAATATGATTCATATACCTCCTTGTCCTTTGACAGTTAATTTTGTAAAGTGTCAAAACATCTGAAAATTTACTCCGTTGAAACTTTTGTAAGGAGGCTTAATCTCTTTTTTTTTTTTTTTTTTTAAATATTCATGTGGAGAAATCCAATAGGAATATAAAGTCACTGAAGAATGTCACTGAAATCATTCTTTACTAAAATATTTATTTATTATTTTTTACATTTATTTCAATTTACGTAATTTTTTAGATTCTTAATTTTTAGTTTGCCCGAATAAAATTGGTATGGAATACAATGCCATTACGCATTAAATCCCCTAAAAGTCCTTCGCCCGAGGCACCCCTCACCCCAGGCAGATACTTAATGTGCATGTTTGCCTTAAATACACACTGCATTACATGATCTGGAATGAAGTTGGCTTGAGGGGACAAAAGGGACTTGTTTACTGGCACAAAACTCACTAAAAGGAAAATCGTAACAAGACTATGTTCATGATATAGTATAACTTATAATAAACATTCGGCAGAACTGGTAATTTATACACTGAGCATTTTACAGATTGGTGATCAAAGCTAAAATTTGCTGACAGTCCTTTGGCAACTGACAATTTTGTCGACAAAAGTATTTTTTAGGGGGGGTGGGGTGTCCGCTCGCCCTTCTCCTAAGCGCACAGAAACCCACTGTTGTGGTGGAACCATATTTGATGAAAGAAAAAATGTGACTATTTGATAATATGCTTCGTTCTACATATCTACCGTCCCTTAAAACTTATCTGAATCTGTCACTGCATTTGCTGTTAGTAAAATAATTAAAAACTTTAATTTCAAATTTGACAGTTTTTCATATATCTATAGAAATGTTATGAAATAGCACATCAATTTGTCAAATATTCGTCAAATATAATTATCCAACATTAGGTTTCTGCATTGGCCTAAAATATGAAACTAACTTATAAATGTAACGGTTAACAATTATGATAGCTAAATGTTAAAAATAACCAATTTCCAACAGTTGGATAATAGAGTGACAACATACAGATTTTACGGTGTCCCAATGTATACATTTACATGTTAACCCAACGTATGCATTTATACATTAACATAACGTATGCATTAATACGTTAGCCCAACGTATGCATTAATACGTTAGCCCAACGTATGTATTTATACGTTAGCCCAACGTATGCATTCATACGTTAGCCCAACGGTTGAAATATGTTGGCAAAACGTTAGAGCATACGTTGGCCCAACGTAAGAAATAACCATTTGCCAACCGTTGGATAACCGTAAGCCAACGTGTCATTTCAACGTTGCCCCAACGTATGTGTGCTACCTGGGATACCATATTTTACCGATACCAATATATTTCGTTTTTCCATCTTTAATGCTTAATTTAACGAAACGGTTTAGATATTTGCCATTAATGTAGTCTTTTATTCTTTGGTGATTCTTTGCAATTTACGCATTAGCATAAACGATAATATTTTCACTTTATGGCTGCCACGCAGCACCGCAAAATATTTCCAGTGATTCAAAAACGTGTCCAGGTCAAAAACTCAGTTGAAAATAATACTGGATACATTGCTGAAAAAACAGCATTCAATTCTTTTTCTGTCAACCTTATATAAGATATGAAATTATTTTGTGCGTGGCGTAAGTTTTACTTGTGAGTCTCTTATTCTGATTGAGTTTCGAAAGGGGTTTTAAACTTGTTACATCAAAATGACGTAGATTTCACATACGGAAACTCCGTTATTTTAAAATAATTTTATTTTTTTCAACTGGCAATTTTATTCATTGTTACTGTTTCTAAGACAATGTTGCGTTACGCAGTGTTAGGAAAGTGAAGCCTGTGCCACGCCCCCTTATCCACCCAAAGATTGAAGAACGCATAGAGATGCATTGAAAAACGAATTCTGGAAATTGTTAATAAAAATAATTTAAGAGTTACTAAACAATTTGTTTATCCATTTTACGTTTATGGAAGGTTCTTTACACGTATTAACTTTCTATTATTGTATAATTTCAATTATATAAATTTACATGTTTTCCATTGACGATATCCAATGCTTTGGGTGAATGAGGGGGCGTGGCTTTTGGCTTCAAAAACGGGGACATTGGGCTTCTCCATTAGTTGAACCTCCTTGAAGACAACCAAACAGCAAGATATCATACCGAAATTTTTAAGCAGCTGCTATTGAATTCAAAATCCTTCTGTATTTAAAAAATTTTTTTAAAATCTCCTAATTTATATTTCCCTCCGAGTTTTCTTTTAAAAGTGGGCGAAATGCATGCTCCGTCATTCGACAAAATATCAAAGAGTTATGACGGATAGAATTCAGATACCGTCAATGACGTCACGCAAATGGCTCAGCAACCACTGACGTCATTGAAACGCAGGTCGAAATGCTCAGTGAGTCATGAAGTCGTGCTGCATACAACCTCTCTGGCTTCAAGTACTACTACTCTACTTTTTGTTTTGGTTCAAGTGATTGGTATCGGGATTGTGATTGTGTCTATCGAGATTATTTTAATCCTGTTAATTTACTCTTTACTGATCTACAAAGTACTCTGCAGTAATATTTTCGGTATTTTAAATATCCCTTTTAATAACTACAATGGGAGGAGTTCTTGCTGCACTTACTGCTGGCCAGGTATAAAACATATTAATAGAGAAACTGATTTTGTGTCTTTAAACTTCATGTTGGTATTGTTATGTTATTTTAGTTGCGTTATTCAATTTATGTATAATCCCATTCGCTGTTTATTGCATTATTTATATCATTTTTTTTTTCATTTGTCTGAAGTAAATTAATATATTTCAAAAGAAGAGCTAAATATTTTTCGTACGAATTAGTTGTCCCTTGAACCTTTTCCCTGTGAAAACAATTCTATTATTCTTTAGAAAAACGGCTATAATTCTATTGCACTATTATAGAATTCTATAACAGATGTATTTGTATGTTAGCAAGCCAATAATAATGAGCACGAGGAGTCCTAAAATTACTTTCAAAACCCTGATAAAAACTTAATTGCTATTGTTTTATCATGGAAACTGGATATTGCAAGCGATATGTCTATATATTTTTTGTTTATTTAAGTCGTGCAAAATAACAAAGGGAATGCAAAATGGCTATTGCTAAAATTATTTGAGATGATTTTAGATATTGTAAATTAGCAAGTTTTTTTTTTTTTTTTTTCCTTTCTTCAGTATAGCATTTTGAGTCTAATAAGTTAATCGAAATACGATATTCTAGTAGAAATTTGATAAGTTAATCATCAAGCTTAAATAAACATTGCAAGTTATTGTAAAAAATTCAAATTTGTGTGTCAATGATTTTTTACTTTTATTCTTAATTTCTGATAAATGTTTGATGACTTCAATATTTAAAGTAGAATATCAATATCATTATATTTTTTCTCCTGTGTTTCAGTTGGCATGTTGCTGCGGGAGTGCTGCCTGCAGTTTATGTTGTGCTGCCTGTCCATCATGTAAAAACTCAACATCAACTCGAATAATGTATGCGTTGATGCTGCTACTTACTACTGTAGTATCCTGTATTATGTTATCACCGCAGTTAAAAGAAAAACTTGAAAAAGTAAAGTTTATTCACTTATGTATGTTAAAATTTTACGCAAAAATTTAATATTGGTGGAATAATATAATTATTCTGCCATAACGTGTATAACAGTTGTATGTGGTTTCTCTTTAGCTGTATTGGGAAAAACTGTGTTGGAGTTTTGTAAGTGGGGGCACGTTTAACTGTCGACTTTTGTTTGTCACCAATGTCTAACCTTGGCGACTTTTTTTTCTCACCAAACATAACATAAACATACATAGTTATATAAGAAAAAAAATAAACACAAAACTACAATACACTTATCTAAACACCTTATTAAAACATTTGTTTACATAATTCAAATGCAATAAAAAATATAAATGGACATAAACTGAACAATACACACATCCACATTAACTAAATGCGCTAAACTTCCACTACTAAGATCAGGATAAAATCAAAACTCTTTACAAACAACTCAAAAATTCTCATCCATCGATTCAAATTAATTTAAAAACTGTGTATGAATTCAGCAAATCGATAACAATCCCATGTATCGGAATAAAATCATCCATGTTTCTTATAACCTTAAAATTTTCTTACCTATCCTTCCCATTTCACAAAAAATGACACAAAATATTAAAATCTTTATATAAATATGGGACCATAAAACAATAAAACTTCTCAATGTCAAGCCAATATACATTACAGCAAGCAATAAACATTTAAATGAACAAAAGCATATACCTCAAATTTTCCACCAAATTCCTTATTTATTTAATGCCTTTTTATGAAATAAATACATCAAAGAGCATTCAAATAAGCAAAATTTCAGCCTACACACCACATTAAATATTAAAACAACAGTTTTCAGCTTTATACCAATATTCACTCCATTGACGATAAACATCTAACCAGAAATTTTCTTTGACCAAATACATAATTTCTGATGACATCATGAAACAACAACACAGCATATTACAAGTACATGTATCACTAGTTTTATGAAATTAATAATTAATTATAAGATGTTCTAGATAATTATACTGTGCATGTAATTCTATAAAAAGATGTAAAATAAGATAATATTAATTTATTCTTGAGTTTTTAATGCTAAGCTTATGAAAAAGAAATTTGTAAAGAAAAATCAGTGTACGTGTTATACTATGTTATGATGGAACCCCTCCATTACTTACCTATATCATGTTGCATATTACAGTGTAAGTGTGTCATTTTCTACTTTGCAAGATATATGTTGCTCCAGTGATGTAGGGGCTAAAAAACCATTCTTTATTCTATCACACCTTGGGTCTGGGTTTGATTCCCAACTTGGCTTACACGATTACTTCTTTGAATGAAGCAATTCCTTCATTCAAAGTAATGCTGGCTGCCCAGTAGGTACCCCATAGTAGAATGGCCAGTAATTTGGGCCTCAGTAATGACAAAATACTTGGTGTGTTACTGCTTGCCCATTGCAAAAAATAAATAAAAATAACTTTGCAAACTATTTGATTGAGTTTTCTAAAAATTCAGTGAAAGCCTGAATGCATAAAACTACTTAATACTGAATTTGTAGTTCCAAAAAACATCATGTGTGAAATGATATTCAAAAACTTTTTTTTTTCTGTGAACCTAGAACATTACACATAGAATTAAAAACCATTCTAGTAAAGGTAGACAGGACATCAGCATTGGAATTCTTGCAATTTTAAACAAATTCAAAATTGCATAAATAATACTAAGAGAATAAATGACATTTTCAGTATCATCCTTTCATGATCCTTTCTGTCTTGCTTGCTACAAAGTGCTGTCTCCATTTATTTAAAATCACGCCATGAATGAATTCAGGAAATTCTCGGATATTCTATTAACTGAAGAGCCATTGATTAAAATTTAAGGTTATGTATCTATGAATTTTCAAATTTTTACATCTTAATATATCAGACAGAATGTTTTTAATTTTATAATATAATAATATACACATTCAGGCCTTTATAAAGAGCTAAACAATAAAGAAGTTCAAATAAGGAGATTTTCTCTGAATTTTAACGTAAAATTGTATTTTGAATTTAAGTAGCTGATTCGTGATGCTATTACAAGTTTTTTGTTTGTGTTGTCATGGCAAAAAAAGCATTGAATCATTCTGCATTTAAAGTAACCATGGATTAATATTTAAGACCAAGTATCATGTAGGAGGTTAAAATTCCATTGCATCTGGTATGGGTAAGATCAGAGTAAGTATGTGTAGCTTCAGATGAGTTGAAAAATCTGTTGCCACACATGCAAAGAAAAAATTGGTACAATAGCATTAAAAGTCTAATTCACTTGGTAAAACACTGTGACTCAACATATGTACAACTGTCAGTTGTCAAATCTTTTAAGAAAATCTTTAGAATACTAATGAATTAATGTTCTAGTTATTTTATAATATGTATTTTCATTTTTTTTTTAACTGAGAACTCTCAAAATTCTGTTTTCATTTAATTATTGAATTTAACAACTTAAGTGACAGCAAAGAATTCTGATTTGTGGTTACTAACAAAAAAACACTCAAACCAAAAGAAACCTGTGTTTGAAAGATAAAATAATTTTTTTCAGTTGAATCATGTCCAGTTTGATAAGTATCTTTTATGTGTGTTATTTTAACTGTGTTTGCCTCACCATGGCACAGTGGCTATATCACTGGAAATGGTAAATGGCCAAAGTGTAATGGTCCCGGGTCTGGGTCCCATCGCTTGTCTATCGATCTAACAGTCTGGAGTTTGTATGTTTTCTCTAGATCAGGGGTGGTGAACCGATGGCACGGGACACAATATTTTGGGCACACCACCGATCAAAACAGTTTGCCTTTTAATTAAAAATAATACATATTTTAATATGAATTACACATATAACCTTATGTTTTTGTTGATAAATAAAGAGTTTTCAATTGTTAGTATTTAGTTTTATTATTTTCCCAATAATCACTAAGTCAAAATTATTTGATGGCATGTCTATGGCCTCATTAAACATTTCTTTAGAAAAAATGGCATGTTGTTCCATAAAGGTTTGCTAACCCTGCTCTAGATGTAGTTTGAATACGCGATAGAACCCCTTAGAAAGTCCTCCTACCTAGGCACACCCCATCCTTGGCAGATCACCCTAGTGTAGCATTGCCATAATAACACAAACATTTAACTATGATTACTATTTTGATAACTAGACTGTAAAATTAGTTATTTATTAATTGTAAGTGAATTTTGCAAGTTTCACTATATATTATCCCCAGGGTCCATTTCAAATCAACCAGGCCATGTCACCCACCGTCTCAGATTTCTTTGAAAATTTTTATAAATGTAGCCATTAGTGTTCTAACTAACAATATAAAATTTTACTTCAATATCTCTAATACTTTTTAAGATAAAAATTATTAAAATAATGGGAAAGTGACCATAAATGGCGTTTTTGCAAACAATTATTTTAATGGTGCTTTTTCAGATAAAAAATCATAACTTTCTTTATTTTCAATATATTAAATTGAAATTTATACCAAAATGTTCACAAAGGTTTGGAGATTATAGAAAAAATTAATTTGATAGTCCTGTTTAGAACTGGAACCCCCAAAAATTCATATTTTTTTTTTTTTTTAAATTTCATAAAAACAATAATTTTGCAAAAGCTGTTTCAGAAAATGGTGTAGCTCTTAACAAAGCAAACTATTTTTTTACTTACATGTAAATGCATAAAGTAAGATAATTTAAAATAAAAACGGTGGGTATTTGAGTCCTAATAGGTTAATTTAATTAAAAACGAAATATTTTGAAGATTTTTCTTAAAATGTTATGCTGCATGCAAATGTTATTATAAAATATTTTTTTATTTATTTAATTTAAAAAAGGTGCTTATTTTATTTAAAAGTTAATAATGAGTTAGTTATTTTACTTAAAATTTAATTTTTTTATTTTTAAAATATAAAACATTTTAACAAAATCGGAATATGCATATAGTAAACATGCGTCAAAACTTGGAAGCTTTTCTTTTTTTTATTGTCAACTACAAGTTAAATTACTCATTCTGACTTATGTTAGAGCAGTAATATAACTGTAAATTTTATTTTTTTTAATGTAGACAATGCTTTGCTTATAATAGGAATCTCCTCACCTGTCAGGTAAAAACATGGTATTTATTTATTTTTAATTGAAAATTTTTTAATGGGTCATTGGAAATCAAGTTAAAATAGTTTATTAATGTTTAAATCGGTATTTTTTAAATCAGTTTAAGCAAAAAGGAAAAAGAGAGAGTGTGTCAATAACAAATAATACAAAATGGGGGTAGGGGAAAAGGTCAGAACAGGCTGTTTTTTTTTTTTTTTTTTTTCCCAGAAATGATGTAACTTTTTAAGTTATTTTTATGCAATTTAGTTATCCTAGTTTAGAGATTCAAAGTTTTTTAGAATGTCTCTTCAGAAGTTGTACTATGCACTTTTAGGAACAGTTTTTCTAACAGTAATGAAACATGTAGAAAAAAGAATAGTTAAATTTATGTGCTGTACGGTCGGAAAATTTCAAATTTAAATGCTGTCTCAGCCAATTTTGTAATATCTTTTTCTTTTGGGAGGGGGGGTGGTAAATTGCCTGAGGAACGAAGAAGGCATATCTGTATAGCATTGTTTATATATAAAACAATTATTTATTTATAAATTCAATTTATATTAATTTTTAATTAAAACAATTTTAAAAACTTTTGTTTTTTATCATAATTTTGTTTCTTTTTACATCAGTTTAAAAGAACTATGACAGTAATCTCTTTTCAGTCAACAGGCTTTTGGACTGTAACTAAATCAGATCCCATGCTTTCTGTTTGTTGTGTGGTAAGGAGCTGGTGTAATATGAGAAGATGCAGGGGGAGATACTGAGTAGTGTAGGATAGTAAAGGGGTGGGGTCCACTCCCTTTTCCAATGAGTCACCCTCTTGTTTGCAGGTGTGAATATCCCTTTCTTGGTCAGATGTTTCCAAGGGAATTGGAATCAGTTTTGCCTTTCTTTGGTTAAGTGAAAATGTTGTTTGAGTAATTTGGAATTGTTTTTGATGTTCTCTGGGATTGTTGAAGTTATTTTGAAGAGTTAAACCAATAATCTATAGTCTGTTCGCGGAAACGAGAGAACGAAAGTAAACAAACAGGTTGCCAAAGAATTACATTTTTTGGCACCAATCCCTAGTTAGGCGAATTTAACCTTTCTTAATTCCAAGCAGCGTAAATGGAAGAAAGCAGAAATTCACACTGTGTTTGGCACTTTGGCAAAATGCCAGGTGTTTACTCAACGCCAGTTTACACGTGCAATTGTTTAGTTTTGTTCCCTTGACTCGGCGAACGCACTATAAAGCTAAATTATTCAGCTTGATATGCAAGCTCATTTTTTAAAAATCTAATTGAATGTAAATTAGAATGTTTTTTTATTTTGTGCTACTACTGAATATCAGTTACATTTAATATGGCAGCAGAACATTCCCAGACGTGCTGTAGTATTGGCTAAGAAAAATGGAACTGAATGCCATAAAAAGACTTATGCTCAAGTAGAAACTGCATCAAGTACTGCATTATTAAGCCTTCAGACTTGAACTTAATAAGTTTGAGAAGTAATGTACAATTAGAGCTTTTACTTAATATTTGTGAACATCAAAAATCATTTTATTTGAACAAATTTGAAATACTTCAAACATCATGTTTTGACCCATTGAAGTGCCATAAAAGAAAAAGAAAAAATTGTTTGAGAACCATTAATTAAAATTTCTCTGAGGTAATTAACAAATTGTCAAACTGTGAAAAATCGATTTCTGGACAAAAAAATGTAGTTTTTGTACGAAGAAGGTAAACAAACTTATTTCTGAGCTTGATGACAAAGTATCAACTGGCAGTGATGAAACGTCACACATTTGAAATTGTCAATTTCAAAACAAGAAGCTTTAGAAGATGTTAATGTATTATTACAAAACATAGGTAAATCTCCATTGAAATTGATTGATTGAAGGAACGGAACTACTTTTTTTTTTTTTTCTGGTAAAATACTGAACATAAGTGTCACAATCAGTCATAATAATTAATATTTTCATTTTATGCTAAAGCAAGTTAGTATGTTTCTTATTTAATTTTTAGTCAGTGATTCAAAGAAATGTTCAAAAAATCTTCAGCACACATTTTCTAATTAATGTTCAAATTTTGTCTAAATTTTTTTAATTAAGAAAGTATTAATTAAATAAATCCTTTTTTACACATTTAATTGCATACAGCTATTTTTTTAAAGAAAAATGTTTGTTTTTTAACTAAAGTATTAATTTGTAGTTGACAATAAAAAAAAAGCTAGAAAAATTTTGACGCATGTTAACTATATGTATTTCCGATTTTGTTTAAAAAATTTTAAATTTTAAAATAATTTAAATTTTAAGTAAAATAACTAATTCATTATTAACTTTTAAATAAAATAAGCACCTTTTTTAAATTAAATAAATAAAAAAATATTTTATAATAACATTTGCATGCAGCATAACATTTTAAGAAAAATCTTCAAAATATTTAGTTTTTAATCAAATTAACCTATTAGGACTCAAATACCCACTGTTTTTATTTTAAATTATCTTACTTTATGCATTTACATGTAAGTAAAAAAATAGTTTGCTTTGTTAAGAGCTACACCATTTTCTGAAACAGCTGTTGCAAAATTATTGTTTTTATGAAATTAAAAAAAAGAAAAAAGTTTATGGATTTTTGGGGGGTTCCAGTTCTAAACAGGACTATCAAATTAATTTTTTCTATAATCTCCAAACCTTTGTGAACATTTTGGTATAAATTTCAATTTAATATATTAAAAATAAAGAAAGTTATGATTTTTTATCTGAAAAAGCACCATTAAAATAATTGTTTGCAAAAACGCCATTTATGGTCACTTTCCCATTATTTTAATAATTTTTATCTTAAAAAGTATTAGAGATATTGAAGTAAAATTTTATATTGTTAGTTAGAACACTAATGGCTACATTTATAAAAATTTTCAAAGAAATCCGAGACTGTGGGTGACATTTTTGAAATTTATTGGTTGATTTGAAATGGAATGACCCCCCAGTTAGTATTTGTAAAGCAAAGTTTATACCATGAGTCAAATAATTTGGCATTTTTTGGGAGTCTGCATCAATGGAATTAATTTTGTTTTTATGAGTAACTAAGAAATATTTGATTCCTTCTATGTGCAAAACAGGTAATAAAGCTAGTTTCTTCATGTACCACAGTAACGAATTTAATTAATTGCTTACAGCTTTTGCCTAGCTCTCAAAATTGTAAACTTTGCTGCTGCACACATGTTAAGAATTGTCCCAATATTTTATAACTGCTTTAAAATTACGTAGATGTGTTTGTCACCCAGCAAAAAAATATATTTACTGCAGTATTTTTTGTGCTAGATTTTTAAAAAAATGAATTTTTTTTTTCTTCTTGCAGAAACCGTTAAATTTTATTTAATTATGTAACACTAATTTTCTTTAAATAGTTCCTTTTACTTCATGTTTTTTAAGATTATAATTTCTTTAGCGTCATAGGTGGCCCGTACAGGGGCGGGGAGGGGGGGCAGTTACCCTCCTCACTTCAAAAAGTAAAGGGACCTCGGCATTCACTTTTCAAAGTCCAAAAGTAACAATGCATCAAAAAATGACAGAGGGAAACCAAATGCACAAACCAAGAGAAGAAAAGAGTACAAGCTAGCAAGAGTACGCTTCTGTAGATCATTTAATCAATAGTGATGTTAAAATCTAATAATATAGCCCAATTTTATGAGTGAAAAAAAAAAAAAAAAAGCCAGTTTTACCTCCCCCAACCACCACCACACACTCGCATCTCTTTTGACCCCCCCCCCCACTTTTTTTGTATGTCAACCGCCTATGTTTAACATTGTTTTCTTTCAAAAGGTTCCATTCTGTGAAGGCAAGTGTGATGAAGCAGTTGGCTATTTAGCCGTGTATCGTCTTATGTTTGCACTGACATTATTTTTCATGTTGTTCTCTGTTCTCATGATTGGAGTGAAATCATCTAGAGATTTACGTTCTGGGATACAAAATGGGTATGTAACTTTAAATTAATTTTGATTGAACTATTAGTTCTTGCAGCCAAATCTTTATCTTTTCATTAAACTGTGTTTTAAGTTTTAATAATTCAAACTTAAATCCAACTTTATTAATTAACATAATTTATCTATAAAGCATATTCTTTCTAGCTAAATCTACTCTCAGTCTATATCCAACACATCTGAAATATTCTTCCTTTGATTACCTTATCATTTAAGTACTCCAACTTTTTCTGCATTATATCATTCTGGTTTTGTAAATCATGACACTTGTTTTCTCCACTATATATATATATATATATATATATTCCTGATTCACAATATCAGCTCAATTTTCCTTCCAGCTTTCTTGCAGTTGACCATCATTGTTTAAATATATACTCTTGAAATTATTCAATGGTTACATTGTTGTATTTGGAACATGTATTTTAGGGCTCGGTTTCATAACCCATTTATAAATCCTCATTGAATAAAGTGGACAACACTATGACATTTTTTACAAGCACAGAGAAATGAAATTTACAGTTCATAGGGCAAATGGAAACAACCAGGTTGAGGGTCATGAGTGGGAATTGAACCCAAGGCCAATGCCTCAGCAATTAGTAGAGAGGAGGACAGGCTCTTAGCCTCTTAGTCATTGGCTCCCCTGGGTTAAATTTCTTTTCAATTCATAATGCCAACTCAATTTTTCTTCCAGCTTTCTTGAAATTGACCTTTGCTGTTTAAATATACATTAATTGAAATGATCTATATATATATGTGTGTGTATTTTAACAAACACACTTAATTAGGTTTGATAAATGATATTTTTTAATGATAATGGTTTTGCTCTAAATCAGCCTAATTTTGATAATAATGTGGTTTTACTGAAAAAATAAAATTTGGTCAAAACATTGTTGGATTATCTGCAGATAATCTATTACACTGTTTATCCAAAGAAAATTTTTTAATTCTCCTAAGAGCTCTTTCAGATTATAATCTGGAAAGCATGCTACTTACTTTTGATTTCTTTCTTATGATACAGAATTTTTAATATTTTTTTAACCATCTGTTGTTTTCACAATTTTTGGTTGCTTTTAACTATGTAAGCAGGCTTTATCAATATAACTTATGTTATTCATAGATAAAAAAAAAATTATGAATATCTTTTAAAGTTTCAAACAAAAAATAATACATTTAAAGAAAGTTTAATCTTTTGATTTTAATTGCATTAATATTTTTCATCAGGTTTTGGGGATTAAAATATCTTATTTTGATTGGAGCCATGATAGGAGCATTTTTCATCCCCAAGGAAACTGCTTTTGGTCAAGGTAAAAATTGCATTTCTTTTTTGTTCAACATTTTTTAAACCATCATTATTTTTGTTACTTTTTTAAATGCATAATTTATAATGAAAAGAAGATATGCAAAAGAAGTGTTTATAGTAGCATACAAGTATCAGTTATGTATTATAATGTTCCTTATTGCAAACTTCACTCAACTTAAGAATTAAATGTCATCAAATATAGCTAAATAAAAATCCTCATGATTGAACCAGTTTTCAAGTAACGCAAACTGAATTAAAAACAGTTCATCTATTTGAACACACATAGACAGAGATATATAAATAATGTCTCAGAGAATAATATATCACAGATAAAGGCTTTGAAACTTCATGCATTTGGGGTTTTCAGTGTTGTACTAGTTAAATCACTAAACAGATTGTCATCAAATATAACTAAGAATCTCCCTAATTAAATTAGCTTTCCAATTAAAGAAAGCTGCATTGAAATCAGTTTATCTTTTTGGAAACTATAGTGCAACTGACTGACAGACACACATGCACAAATTGACAAAATCTTCAGTCTTATAACTTCTCTGTTTGTATTGGGGGTAAAATATAAGATAAATCACTAAATTTCCATTCTAAGCATGTAATTTAAATGCCTGAATAAACAGACATTTTTTGTAGAATGTTATTTGTGAGCATGAGAAAATGTGTTTTATTGTGTTCATCTTTTTTTTTTTTCTTTCTACTTTTCTTTTTTGTAAACTCATCATTAATAGTTCTGCACATTAGTATGCTTAGTTATTAAGCTTGTTTATTTCAGTGTGGATGTATTTTGGGATGATTGGTGGGTTTCTCTTCATCCTTATCCAGCTAGTTCTCATAATCGACTTTGCACACGGTTGGACAGAACGATGGTTGGAAAATTATGAAGAATCACAATCTAAAGGATGGTATTGTGGTAAGCAAATATAATTTTCTTTGAAAAAAAATTGGTGAAAATTCAAAGTGAAGAAATATAATTTTGATATTGAATGATTTTAAAAAGTATTAATAGTGTAAAATATTTGCTGTGCAGGATGAAATCTGGATTTAATATTTTCTGCATTATGATGTATCATTAGTTTCATCAGTGATGTGCAATGATTTTATTGATGTCAAAATATAGATAGCAAAATCGAAAACATTGTTGGAAACACATCAAAAATGAAAATTTTCATCTTTTTAAAATATATTTTGTAAACCTATATTCTATAAAAAGTGTAAAAGTTTGAGGGCTATTTTTAAAAGATAAACAGTTTTTCTCATTGTTATGATAAAGAATCAATCAATCTATGCAATCACAATATTTACTTAACCTGCATAATTTTTGTATGCTTGATTCTGATATTAAATGTTACCTTCAAATGCTTCTCAGTATTTATGATATTCATGTTATTTACCTCTTAGATCCAACTTCTTGCTGTTAAATCATAAAAGTAATAGTAAATGTATTTTTATTCAATCTATATATTTACCAAATAATGCATTATTTCCCCATCCCCTCTTCAGCTCTGGTTTTCTTCACCTTGCTACACTATATCCTCTCACTCACAGCTGTTGTACTACTATTTGTATACTACACTACTGAGGTATGTTAAGTAGATTCATTGTTCTGTCTGTCAACTTTTTTTGGTAAAGCTTTTCAGTAGTTTAATCAGTTCTGTTTTCACAGGGCAGCGGATGTGGTGTTCAGAAGTTCTTCATAAGCTTCAATTTGGTAAGCTGCATCATATTGTCAGTAATTTCTGTATTACCAAAAGTCCAAGAAGGTAATTGTATATTGAATGTATTTATCCTTTATTTATGTTTAACAAACTTATATTCTTGCTATGTTTTTTCTAATGTCTTTAAAAATTGTACTTCACTGAGTAAAGTACATTAAACATCATTATAATTCTATGAATTCTGTGTTACATCGTTAAAATTTGTTATAATGCCATTAAATCAAAGTAGTCAGTAGATTTTATGGTTTACATAGTAATTTCTGTTTCCAGCTCTCCCAAAATCTGGACTTTTGCAGTCATCGATTGTTATGCTTTATGTATTATATTTGACGTGGTCTGCTTTGAACAATTCTACAAGTAAGTCATGTTGATAGTCGCGTATGTAATTGTTATGCATTGATTTTGTTCTACCATGAAATTTGTTATGCATACTTATGCTTTTTTTTACTGTTAATTTTTTTGCTAACTTATATTATTTTAAACATTGACTTCAATCCCATTCTCCCTAAAATAATTCAGTGCAAACTCATTTGATATCTGCAATTTCCTGATCTTAAGGTAAAAGTATATTATTTATATTCATTGAAGTCTTTACAAATATCCCAACCCCCTACAATCTTACAATTTTTAAAACTTGATTGACAAGACATTAAATAAATCAATTTTAATAAAAGTAAAATTTAATGTTCAAAACATCCTGTCATTTGCCCTTTCTTCAGCTGGAAAAAGTTCCTTTTTCCACACAAGTAGACAGTGAGAGAGCTGTGTGTTTTTATTTTATTTTCTTTTTCTTTTTTTCCTGCTTCTAGTTTAGAGTTTTGGTTTGGCCAGATATTAAAAAAAAAAAGAAATATTTATTAGATTAATGTATATTTTGAAAAAAGAAATACTAAGATTAACTACTAAAGAAAATTAAAACATAGTGTTGCATTCACAGAAATTTCAGTTGTTAAATTTGCAAACATTAATACTTAATATAAAATATTTTATAACCATATTCAGTTGATGATCCCTCATTGACATCTGGCCTAACATTTTATGAACTACTAGTAAATATCTAAATCTAAAAAAATGCTGATACTCAGATCTTTCTAGATTTTTGAATTCTTGATAAAGGCTTTGATGTTTGCATAAAGTTTGGTAATTTGATTTAGCACATATTTAGTTGCTATTCAGTTTTAAGCTTATGTTTAGAAAGCTTAATGCAAGAGAAAATATTAACCCTTTGTACTTGAAAGGTGCCTCTCAATAACCACTGGATGCAATCTGAGAACTCGAGAGGTGCCTTTTCTCTCTCACTACTCAAATTGATGGGGTAATTCAAGTAGTAACCATGCTTATTTATATTGGCTAAAGCAATATTGTTTTATAAGTATCTGCAGTTCTTTGTGTGTAATTTTATGAAGTGTTAGATAATAGTTGGCGTTAGTTCGAACTCAACAGGTCCTGACAATAGGAATATTGGGCAAATGGGTACCTTTTTTTTTTGCTATTATTTTAAACCTAGCTGTAAAAAAATTCACAAAATATGTGGGATCAATTGATACTTCTTGAGTTGCTACTTCTTGGTTTGCTTGAGCAAAAAAGGCTTTGATTGTGAACTGTTAAAACTAGGATGGGAGGACAAAAAGCAGAAGAAAATGTAAATGCTACTCATTATTTTAATTATGTTAATTATTTGACTGATTTATTCACTTTATTTTATTTATTTATTTGTAATACTCAGATTGCAGACCAAAATTCTTGGGAACTCAACATGCTTTTGATGCCCAAAGTATTGTGACTTTAGTGATTTGGTTTGGATGTGTTTTGTATTCAAGGTAAGATATTCAATATCACTTAATTGTGCATTGCTTTTTGTGCTTGTCTGATAAATAAATACTTCAGTTGTCTGTATTTTCAGAGTTTATGTACCTGTCATAGTTATTTAAAAGTAGTATTTTTGAGGCTCCAATTTTTTTTTTTTTTTTTTTTTTTTTTTTTTTTTTTTTTTTACAGTAGATGTTGCTTAATGTAATTGTGGTTAATCTTATCATTCATTTTAATATTATCAATAACCTTCAGTCCTGAACTGGTGTATTTGAATTAATGCAAAAGTGATCGCTACGTTGCTTAATTGGCCATAATTTTAAGCCAATTCGTTAATTATTTTCGATGAGAGATTCCTGGTGATTCCATTTTTGTATTGCATAAATAAATACTTTTTTTACCCCTCCCCCCCCTTTAACACCTTCCTTCTATTGCATGGCAATGGGAGAAACGGATAATATTGCAAAGGTATCTGACTGCATGCCAAATTGCCAGTGAGCACTTGTGCATTTCCTTCCCCAGCATCTCATTCCAAGAAAGGGACAATCATACAGCGCATGCACAGTGTTGCCTTTGGCAAATTGTGACGTCCCCGATTTCAGTGAGCCATTCCTCCACTGGTCATAGCTTTAGCAGTTTGTAAAAGTAAGTTCTTTTGTTAGTGTTAGAATTTTGGGTAATGGAGCAGAAAGGTAATGATCTGACTCTCAAAGAAAAGGTTGAAAGTTTGCAGCTGTATGATAAACTGCCGAAAATGACCCAAAGAAATGCTGCTGTTCAACTGAAAGTTTCTCAGCTGCTTTTATGTAAATATTTAAAAAATTGTGAAGACATCTAAAAGAAATGCATGTTGAATGAAAACCCAAATGCCAAACGAAATCGCTTTGGGAAAGATCAAGCAGTTGAAACTGCCTTAAAACTTTGGTTTACAAATGTTTGTGAAAGAGATGCTTGTGTTGATGGTCCAGTATTGTGCCAAAACTAGAAGATTCGACTTCAAAATTAGGATAAGAGAACTTTGTTGCAACTGAGGGATGGTTCCATTGTTGGAAGAAAAGGCAAAACATAGTCTACAGGTGGATGCACGGAGAACAGAAAGATGGCGATTAGCCAGAAATTGTCCTCCTGTCTCCATTACTAGCTGCCCTTTTTTAATTTATATTTTTTTGTTTATTATAATCAATTGGTTATAGTTATCAAAATCAGATTGGAATGATCCGATCACATTAAGGGGTATCTACTGTATAATATTTTCTTCTTTTTTTACTGATTATTCTGTGAAAGGTTTCAATTTTATACCTAGTATGTTGAACAATTATTTTTAAGATATTGATGTAGCTTTTTTGCTAAAGCTCACTATGAAAATAATGACATTATGACAAGAAATTTCTATTGTACAGATTACAGAAACATTTTAGATGTAATAGCTTCTCAAGATACACCAGACTACAGAGTGTTGTTTATAGGGAAAAGTTTAATTATAACCACTCGGTACTTTCTATTGCAAGAACAAGAGATCATGCCCTTTAGTGAGCATTTGGGGCACTTGGGTGGGCATTTGGGTTTTCATTCAACATGCATTTCTTTTCGATGTCTTCACAATTTTTTAAATATTTGCATAAAAGCAGCTGAGAAACTTTCAGTTGAACAGGGTCATTTTCGGCAGTTAACAGTTCGGCTTTGGGTCATTTTCGGCAGTTTATCATACAGCTGCAAACTTTCAACCTTTTCTTTGAGAGTCAGATCATTACCTTTCTGCTCCATTACCCAAAATTCTAACACTAACAAAAGAACTTACTTTTACAAACTGCTAAAGCTATGACCAGTGGAGGAATGGCTCATTGAAATCGGGGACGTCATAATTTGCCAAAGGCAGCACTGTGCATGCGCTGTATGATTGTCCCTTTCTTGGAATGAGATGCTGGGGAAGGAAATGCACAAGTGCTCACTGGCAATTTGGCATGCAGTCAGATACCTTTGCAATATTATCTGTTTCTCCCATTGCCATGCAATAGAAGGAAGGTGTTAAAGGGGGGGAGGGGTAAAAAAAGTATTTATTTCTGCAATACAAAAATGGAATCACCAGGAATCTCTCATCGAAAATAATTAACCAATTGGCCTAAAATTATGGCCAATTAAGAGGTTAAAGCCTAATCCTTAAAAGAGGTTAAAGCCTAATCCTTAGAAATATCCAAAAAGCTTAGCACACCTATAGTAAATATATGCTGATAGCTTTAAATTGCTAATAGTCATTTGAATGGGTGATTTTCGTGCTGAGCAGGATTATGCACACAAAAATAATAAGCAGTTATTAATTTTAAATACTAATAAAATTTATGTGTAGTTACAAAATTAATAACAGAATAAATGGATTTTTTAAATTTCTTTCACTTATTCTAAAATGCTGATAAAAGATCCCATAAAAAAAAGCATACGTAGGATCTTCCCCCCCCCCCCCACTCTTCCTCTAGTAATGTTTGTATTTAGTATGTATTTTTCTAGATATAGAACATATATATCAATGAAAATATGAATGTAGTATAAAAAACTGACAAAACAACAAAGGAACATAATAACATGTACAATTAAAAAAATAAAAATATTTAAAGTGGTACAACTATATTTAATATTTATAACTTTTAACAGTGTATGTACAAAAAACATCAATCTGTCATACATAATTTTTTGGCTGACTGTTTTAAGTAGCTTGAAAAAGAAGTTTAGTTGGATGTCTTAAAAGTTTATCAAGATATTAGTAATATATAAATAATTTGTTTAAATTATTTAAAGTCTGTTATAAAGTGTCTAATTTTCTAATAACACTTCAAATATTTATTTTATTTCAAATTCAAATATGTCTTATATTTTCAATTTTATTTTTCTGTAAGTTTTTCAAATCGGTAGAAAATGTTATACTCTAAAAGCATTTAAAAAATATTTTTAAATTCATATTTTAATTAGTATGTATTTTATATCTACAAAAATATAATCATTGTTCATAGTTTGTTAAATACTTTATAAAAATGTAAATCTTTTCTAGTTTTTCAATTTTTTATTAGATAATTTCCCCTTCAAAACTTTTTTTTTTGTTTGTTTAATTTGGTCGTTGGACTTCAAAATGCTCTTATGACAAAATTATAATTGAAAATTTTTCATTGAAACATGTTATTTTCATGTGTCCAAAGTTTCGGAATAATTCGACTCAAAATTTTATATGTATTTGCTTGAAACTATGGTTTCTTTCTTTCTTTAAATTAAAGTTTATATTTGTATTTTGTAATATTAAAAGGGTTATTGAAATTGTATTTCCAATATTTAATGTATAGTTAATTTTTATTTTAGTATACGGACTGCTAGCAACTCTCAAGTCAGCAAACTCACAATGTCAGAAAAAATTCTGGTTCAAGATGGGGATTCTGGTAAATAATCTTTATTTAAATTTATTTATTTGTTAACTGTGTATGTGTGTAATTTGGAGAGGTAGGTAGAAAATAAACTCTAATCTATCATGATATAATTTTATTACTACAACCACTTTAGAAAAATTAGGTATTAAAAACTTTTTATGGATTAATCTATTCTCAAGTTTATTGATTTAAAAATTGGGCAATTTAAAAATGTGTAAATGTAGCTTTCAGGTATTTATAAATGAATGCATCTTTTATAAAATCAAAATTTTCTATTCTGTTGTCAGCAGTTTAGAATAGACTTCAGATGATCACAAATATGTCTGTAATCTTTTACAAGAATTGATATAGATTATGATTACTGTTAATTTATTAAAAATATTTGGTTAGTTATTAAATTTTTGATTAGGTAGCAATCTTGAACTTGAGATTCAAAAACTTCTGGAATTATTTAAATGTTCTCTGTAAAGTTAGTAAAATTGCAGTTTTTTAAATAATTGTATATAATACACAATAGAATTCAAAATAATTTTATAATTACAACCATGAAAATTCTTAAAACAGGCTGAGAAAAAAGAATTGAATTTTTAGAACTAGGTCACTAAGAATAGTAGAATTTACTTAAAATTGGACTGTTATAAGTTATTAATACTAAACTTTTTAAAATTTTCATTAAATGCTAGGTTAGGATGTTGATGATTTAACACAGTGCATGTGAAATGTGAGGACTATTTGAATATGTAATATGCATCTGGTAGGTATCATATGCAATACCTAAGCATTCTATTGAATGATAAAATATAAATAGATAGAAGGAACTTCTGAAAGAATTTTTAAATGACCATGTTTAAGCCATGGTAGCCCTGTTGGCAAGGTGCCAAACTGTAGGTTTTGAAGAGCTACATTCAAATTCTAACTGATCAAAGACTATTGAGTGGGCATAGTAAACAATCATGTTAAATCTGTGGGCCCGATATGTTCTATCATTCAATAGGTTGGAGAGAGGTGTGAATCTGGGAACAACTTTGTTTTACATAATTTATTATTTTCTTTTATAGAATCTCTTTAATATAATCTAGAAACTAGCTATCTTTGCAACACTGTAAACCAAAACCTCAAATCAAAAGAAGGTAATTAATCCGTTAAAAATTTCTTCACTTGACTTTTAAATTAATATACAAAGCATGTCCATTGATGAATGAAGTGTTATTCTGCACAGTACCGTTTTTAATTATTAAAAAAAACATTTCTTGTTCAAATAATGTGGAAAAGCTTAACCTGTCTACAATGATAAATTGATATTTATTTTAGATCCCAACAGTCATCATACACAGGTTTCACTGTATTGTCAAATTCAAATAATTATCATATTTTTTGCAATGTGTAAAAATACTCAAGCCAGTTGCAGATCCCAGAGGAAAGCCAGTGTGTTGATTCTTTCGCCTTTGGGCTTTGAATCTAAAAATATGACAAGTTGTAAGGGAATTTAACGAGCATCAAACCCAGGCTTAACCTCAGTTCAAGATGAAAATATTTTTTAGATTACCCATGATCTCTGATAAAATGCTTTATTTTATTTATCGCCCTTGTCTTGTAGCTTTTCTGATTTTCCACTATCCCAGGCTTTCTATTAAATGCCAGGGTGTCACACTTTGCTAGTAACATTTGTATTCTCAAACTGATACCAATAATTGCAGATTTAGGTAAAGGTGATGTTGAAAGTGGCAAGGCATGGGACAATGAAGATTCTGAAGTTGTGTACAGTTGGTCATTTTTTCATTTCATGTTTGCCCTGGCATCTTTGTATGTTATGATGACACTTACCAACTGGTATGAGTAAGTATAACATTTATGTTTCCTAATAAGTGGGTGATTATTTTTGTTTTTAAGCTAAAAAAAAAAAAAAAAAATATTAGTATCTTTTTTTTAAAAATTGAATGATGTTGTGTTCTGTACTTTTTGCATTTTTGAGTTGCTGGGTATTTTAATCAAATGCGTTGTTTATAATAACAACTTAATGTGATTTTTCAATAATTTATAAGGATATTAAAGAGTAAATAGGTATTAAATAATAAAAAGGTATATTGTACTAAATGCATCAGTAGTGCCTTTCTTTTTTCCACAACCCAACCCCAAACTTGGTGATTCTTTCCCCAAAATGATGGTCACCAATCTGCAAATGTGGTTGTCAATCTGTATGAATACCATCTACTTCAGTCTAAAAAAATTTACTCACTCTCCATTAAGCACTGCAGGAGGCCCTTCAGAAATCTTCAACCAGAGGCCATTAGTTAATTCATAAATCAAAAAAAAAAAAAAAAGAAAGAAAGAAAGAAAGAAATGGGTCTGAGTACTACTATAGGAAAGGAGGAGGGGTATGTAAAATCCAAAAAAGTTCTTTTGTATTGTGTAATTGATGCTTTGTGGGTCAAAGTATCCACAGGAACAGGCAGTTTTCTTTTGATTTCCTGCATTAACCTTTTAATGCAAGAATTTTTATTTTTAATAAATAAATTTTGAAATCAATCAGAAAATGGGTATAGTTAATAGGAAAAATGCAAAATAAATAAACAAATAAATATATTTAATTTTCAAATATATATGTATATATATATATATATATACAGGGTCCGACAAACACCGGGCGCCCAGTCGCCTGGGCGACTACAAAAAATCTTTTGGCGACTAGATTTTCCTGACGTCCAAGAAGAAAAGCCGAAAATACCGTCATCCCAAGCACTTATGTTTTTTTGAATTAGGTGAATTTTCACTGTTTTTCTCCCTCCATACGCCACGGTAATGTTTACCAAACTAAATCCCCACCAAGTCAGTGAATCGAGCTCTCATCTCACTCACCTGGAATTGCAAGCTAAAGCTATCTCAGGATCACGGGATGCTCAGGGTAGTTCTAAGAAATAGCTCAGTGATGTCACGTAGAGTTGAGCCTATTGGTTACTTGCGCCTACTAGACGCCCCGTAGAATACGCCTACCAAGATGAAGTGTGACGTCACGCGCTACAAGCATGTTCATTTTTCCTTCCCTTTCTTCCCCTTAACACACATTTAACTCCCTAGAACTGACCCTTGCACTCGCAAATTTATTGTATCTCCGTACGCAAGTATTTCGCTGCATGCGATTTGCAGAGGTAATTTCTTCAAAAACACTTCTACTTCCACTCACATTTTTAGTGTTTTTAGTTGACAGCATGGTTGACGGAGATAAGCCTATGAACATGTGCTGTTAGTTCACTGTGTTGCGAGCGTTAAGTTTTTTTCAGTTAAGCAAGCGGCTTTAGTTAAAAAAAAATTCTGAATTCTTATAATCAAGAAAATAAAAATGAAGAGAAGTGCGAAGCAGAATTCTTTGCCATGTAAGCAAAAGAAAATAGACGGATTTTTTATCTCTGATAAAATTGATAATGGAAAGGCAGCTTCAGAAATGCAAAAAAGTCAAAATATGATGGAGGTGCATGAAACTTTTAAAATGAGCACAAACGAAAATAAAACTGAAGCTGGGCATAAAAGTTTAGGAAAAAGAAGATTCCAACTGTCTTGGCTGCAAGATTTTGATTGGCTGCAATATGAAGATGGAATTGCAAAATGCAAGGTTTGCAACTTATTTCCTAAGTTGAGTGACAGTACCTCAAGAGTAGTTCAAGGCTACTCGTCCAATTTTAAATTGGAAACTTTAAAAAAACACAGTGCTTCTGATCGCCATCTTCGTTGTGAGGAAGCAAAACTGGCAAAAGAAAAGCCATGTGACACGCCCATAGCTAAATGCATAAAAACTATGGATAAAAAAACATTTGATCACCTAACTGCATTATTCAATGCATCGTATTACTTGGCTAAAAATAACCGACCATTTAGTGATTTCAAAGAGTTATTGATGCTGCTATCTAAATTGGATGTAACAGACTCTGACAAGTACTGTAATGAAAAAAGATGTCAAGAATTCGTTTCTGAAATTGCTGAGCATATGCGAGAGGAATTTATTTCCAAATTAAATGATTGTAACTATGTAAGCATTTTAATAGACTCTTCAACAGACAAATCTGAAGAGGAACAATTAATAATATACATGCGTTACATTTTTAATGCAGAAGTAAATGAGTCATTTTTAACTATGGTGCCTCTGAACAATTGTTCAGCTGATGGCTACATCCAAGCCATTACAGAAGAACTCTCAAGATTAGGCTTGGAGAAGCTCTTGTCTTCCAATAATTTAGTAGGACTAGCTACTGATGGAGCTGCAACAATGATAGGGATACACAAAGGGGTAGCAACAAAGCTATCAAAACAAATCAATCATTTAGTAACAATTCATTGTGCTGCCCATAAATTGCAATTGAGTGTTTTGCAATCTTGTAAAGATTTGAAAATAATTGATGAATTAGATGCAACTCTCATGAATCTTTACAAGTTTTATATGAATTCTCCTAAACGTTTAAGAGAATTAAAGGTAGTTTCAGAAGCCCTAGAACTAAAATTTGTAAAGCTCATGTATGTCCACAAAATAAGATGGGTTGCCAGCAAAGTTGGCACAATCAAGGCTGTAATTAGAGATTGGAAGTCTCTAGTTTTTCATTTGGAAAGTACCACTCAAGCAAAGAATACAGATGGCAATGCAGCTAAAGGTCTGCTTAAAAAGCTTAAAGATTTTAGATTTTTAATAACCATGCACTTTTTGTGTGACTACTTAATGATTTTCAAACAACTCTCTCTGTTTTTCCAGAGATCAAACTGTTTGCTTAGTCAAACTAAAGTTCATCTTGAGCAAGCAGTTTACAGATTGGAAAATCTTAAAAGCACTCCTGCAGAACATGAAAAATTTTTTGTAAATAATGTATCATTAAGTGGAATGTTTCATGATGTCCAGTTATCAGATGTCACCAACAAGAAATTTTCCGTTGATAAGAATAATTTAATTGAAGCAGGTGTGAAGTATTTGAAAGAGAGATTCATCGAAAATGAAACAGAAATAATTGCAGCAACTGGTATCTTTGATACTTTAAGTTGACCTGAAGGCAAAGAAATGCAAAATTTTGGAGAAGAAGAAATAAAGCTGCTTTCACAACATTTTGCCACTTGTCTTGCCATTAATGAAAAAGATGGTATCCTTAAAGTACTAGATGAGTGGTATGAATTTAAAGTTTTTGGGAAAGGTTTATCACTCCAATGTCTTTATGAAAGGTGCTTATCAATGAGGGAGAGATTCCCATACTTAACAAAACTTTTGTCTGTTGTGTTGACACTTCCTGTTTCAACATCTAGTTGTGAAAGAGGTTTTAGTACAATGAACACCATTAAAAACAAACTGCGTTCAAATTTAAGACAAGAGTCCCTAAACAATTTGATGTTTATTAATTTAAATGGACCTCCTTTAAAGGAATTCAACCCTGAAAAGGCCATTGATAAATGGTACTTCAAAGCAAAAACTCATTGCTAGTGTATAGTTATTGTTTATTTTGCATAATAATGTATATAGTTTAAGAACATTTCTTTTGCCTTTAAACTGAGCTGCTTTAAAAAATTTCAAAATGGGCTGGAAGTTTTTTTTTCCCCCCTTTCTTTTCGTGTGTGTGTGTGTGTGAGAGATTTAAGGAGATATGTCTTAAGGAGTATTTAAAGGTAAGAATATTATTTGATCCACTGCTATAGTTTTTAATTGCATAGCTCTATTTATGTATTATAATTGCAATTTAAAAGTGTATTTTCTTGAAAAGAGTAAATAATTCTTAGAACTAACATTTATTATTATTTTTTTTAATGTGTATCTGTGTTGTCGCAAATAAAGCCTGCTTGGCGAGATTTCCTCCGGCAAAATGGAAAAATACCAAACTTTCTTACGTAAAACATTTTTATCTCTAATTCCCTGCAAAATTATGAATAGTTAAAATCATTAATTAAAAAAAATAGCTTTGTAAGATTATGACTAGCCCATGTATAAAATGCATTCAAGTCAAGGAAATATTTTGACATGTGGCTCCTAAAAATATTTCCTGGCTCCTAAGATTTTACAACTTTTGTCAGTCCCTGTATATATATATATATTGATGTAATTCTGTATCATCATGACCAATCACTCCTTGAGTTCTACAAATCTACTGTGTACAATAAATGTTTACGTTTAGTTATTGTGTTTGTTTTACAAAATAACTTTAGGATTAATAAACTTATGTGGAATCAATTTTACATATTGTTGTATTTTTACCTCACAATAAAAGCTATATTTTTCTTGCATAAATTTATTTATTTATGCAAAAATATAGATATTATTTGTTACGCTTAACTTGTTTTAAATCTGAAAACAATGTTTCCTGTATATTTTTATTACATTTTATGTAAATAATTTGAATTCGTAACACCCGCCAAAATGAAATTGTACTCAGATATTGCATCAACAAAATGTCACTGATAAAGAAATAAACTGTCACTGATTCTAACTGTGTTCGGAAACAAAAAAGTAGTTTTGATTAAAAAAAGAAAAAAAATACCCACTATGCAAAGGTTGCTATATAAAGAGATATGAGGCGGCTTTGAACCTAAAATATGAATCTACATCACTATGCATTTAAGGGTTAATGTTTCCGCACTATGATCTGAAGCCAATACCAGAAAAGTTTCCTTTGATTCACAACACACACACCTCCAAACATTTATTGGTTCTTAAAAATTATATCTGCATTATTGTTACATTTGTAAACATGCTTACATCAATCTCTGTTGACAATAACCTGTGGCGCCCCTCTTCCGTGAGCACCTGGACCTTCGGAAACATGCTACAATCGCAAACTCTAATCAGCACCCAAATTGGAAGCATTTTCGCCAGCAGATCCAAAGCTACTCCAATTATGCAAAACTTGGACACTAATGCTCACTTCAAGTCACTATAAAATGCCCGGCAAGCTAGAGCTCATTGCAGCTCAATTTTCCCAAGAGCGGCATAGTGTCAACAAAGCAGTTGTCCCTGTCATGTATCGGGTGGTGCCGTCGCCGATTCCTGCCCATGTCATGAATCCTTTGTCACTGCTCTGGATCCTGTGAATCTGCTCTTCTCAGCTTTCAGCTCGATACCGCAGATCCATCGTCTTCATTGTGAATCCGGAGTGTCTGCTTTTTCCTGCATCCAGCCTGACGCCAGAGACCATGTGCTGCTAACCACCTTGTCTACCACACCAGCTGTGTTACTCATATTACCTGTTATGGCTTATTGTTTTGTTTTTTGTTCAGCTACAGTTTAACGTTCAGTAATTGTTGCTGGTATATAAAGCTGGATTTCGACAGAATAATTGTCATCATTTACAATGAAATAGTCTTCTGATCTGGAGTTAAAAAAGGGGTTTACCACAAAATCCCTTTATTGGTGACCCTTAGAAAAATATGAACATCTTTATCGCTGCCAGTTTGAATGATGACTGTCTTTCAAGCTGCAAGAATTTAATTGTGAAAAGCCTATTTTTAAGTATAAAAATTTGTTTATCATTCGTAAATTTCAGTGAACTAGGTGGTTTTTTTTTGTTTTTTGTTTTTTTCTTTTGCTGTTTTGCAAGTATTTCATTTTTTTCTTTTCAGCCCATCAAGTAGTCAGCCAACCTCCAACCAAGCTTCCATGTGGGTGAAAATAATTTCAAGTTGGCTGTGCATTTTACTGTATCTCTGGTCCTTAATAGCTCCTCTCATTTTGAAAGATCGAGAGTTCAGTTAAACACTGAAGTGACTTTGATGCGTAATCGACACAGGTATCTTTCTGAATATATTTAAGAATGTTTAGTCTAGCTCTGATCATCATATATGCAAACTGCATAATTTTTATCTGTTCCTGTGCAGTGCTAAAAGTTAGATAGAAATGTTCTTGTACTCAATGAGATTTTAATGATTACTTGGATGTAATTTTCTCTCTTTTTCACTGTAGACATTGTTCTTTATTTCGTCAGTGAATTAATAAGTGTAGACCTGTATTTTGATGTTTTTATTCATATATAAGTCGCCACAACTTAATATTATTTGTCAAAATTGGTATGTCAGTTTTATTTAAATTGAATAAATGCAAATGAAGGAATTTGTTCTGTAGAGATATTTTATTGTTGCTTAAATTCACTAGATTGTTCTGGTTGAATGAATCTACAAGTAAAAATAATTGTTGAATAGATTTTTCTTCACTTTTCCATCAGAGTTTCATATAAACAGTTGGAAAATGGATCAAAACAATTACTAATCAGTTCTATTTAGAATTTGATTTTATTGAATAAAAATGCTTAAGTTTGTTTCTCTGCAGAAGAAAGAATTTTGAATTTACCAAATACTTTCTATGTAGACACAGTAATTATGACTATTCTCTAGCATTGTTATGCATTCAAAGCATATTTACTTATTCCTGTGAGAAAAAAATATAGTTGTACATAAAAAAATTCAGAAAACTGGTGTTAAAAATCTTAAAATTATATAGTATAAAACATTAAGTAAGATAAGCTTTGTGTATATTTTGTGCAATATTAGAAGTTCTCCCTTCTTTGAAGAAAAATGTTCACCAATTTGTAGGAATGCAAATGCACATAAACAGAAAGAAAACAAAATGTTGCCTTAACAGGGAAGGAAAACATACAAGAATATGACAGGGCAAATTAGAAAATTATATGATAACAGGGAGATGATGGAATGAACAATAAAATTACCAAAGGTAAAATGTAAAATTAAAGCATTAAAGGAAATAATCTGTATGAAAGATGGGAAGATTTTCTGCTTTTTTTTTTAATTATTGCCTTACTTTTTGCTAATTTTATTCTGTCCTCTTACTACTTTAAAATTTTTGCTATTGAGCTTATCAATGAATTTAACAGCCACCTTAATAACAGGAGCTGAGGAATGTTATGGGAGAAATACATTTGAAGACAGCAAAGAACAATATTAAGTTCATGTTATTGAGTGATTGTAATGAATCAATTTTTCTTTAATTTTTTTTTTCTAGCAGCATTTTATGTTTTACAGATGATTTCAATGCTATTTTTCATGGTTTAAGGCTACAGAAATACAGTGGCACAGATTGTTAGAGCAGAGGCAGAATCTATGTAAGAGGATGCACAATTGTTTTTTTTTTTTTTTCTTCTCAGTGACATCATATTGATCCACTTAGTCTTTGTTTTAAATGGCAACATTTTATTTTTACTTTCTGGCAAGTTGGTATTTATTTAAAGAAGAATATATAGATAGAAGTTATTTTACTTCTGTGTGTTCTATACAAAATACTTACTTATATTTAACCAGCATTTATCAGTATAAAAATTTTAAATACAAGTCTTGTAAAAATTATTCACTTCTGTTCTAAGCTGGTATTCCTTGAATGCTACTTTCTATATACTTAAAATAATTCTCTAGTTAATGCATTTAAAACAAATTTTAGTGCATAAAGAGACTTGATAAAACAATCTTTTGAGCTATAAAATTACTATACAGATATACACTCACGCAGTTAACAAATTACTTTGTGTAAAGTGTTTTGTATTTTAAATAAAACTGTTAGATTGAATTATGAACATTAGGTCTCTTGCAGAAATGTCTTTGTTCAACCTAGTTTTCAGTACATTTTGATATGTAATGTGTAAATATGAAGTTTTGTATGAAATGATTCTCATGAAAAATATTATCTTCTTTCGTATTTCAGGTTGTGTAATTTATTTTTTTCTTGTGTAATTAAAGTATAATTTCCCCCTTCAGATGTGTTTTTGTATTGCTTTATTTTACTTCTGCATGAAGACTTGTATGTAATTTAATTTATTCACTAAACAGTCATGAAAATGTCCTAATATAAAAAAATACAACTTTGCGTTGCATTAAATCTGAGGATTAGAAGAGACAACTTTGTAAATCCGTATATTTTAGCCATCATTAAAAGTTATTTTCAATATGCATTTTGAGTACTTCTAATTAATTTTAAATTATAAGACTATATCAATTTTCACATAAAATCCTGGTGCTTAAAGGTTAAAATTCTTTAGGTACTTTAATAGTAAAATAACATGCATAAATAAATTTCTGTGTATGTTGTTTGACAACGTTCTTATTTCAGTTTTCTTTCATTATATATTGCTCTCTCTCCATGTCCATATCTGTTTTAAACTAGCCGCTTCGGCAACCAGTTTTGGCCACCGATGGCCATTTCGCTGCCAAAATGTGCAACCTAGAGCACGCGGGTCGCTTCGCGACTGACTTGTGCAACCTACGGCACACGGGCCTCTTCGCGACCAAAATTTCTAACCTTTGGGCCGTCCAAATGCTTCATTGCCAGCCTATGGCAATGTACAAGCCACTTTTCCATGAGCGGCCGCATCCGGCGACTAGCTGGTCCGCCGACAACCTCTTTGTGACCAAAAAGTGCTACCTATGGGCTACCTGCCTTCTCCGACCACCTGGTCTGCCAACAGGCTGCTTCGGGAAAAAAAATGTGCAACCTATGGGCCACTCACCTTTGGCGACCAGCTGAATGAAAGCTCAATAGTTTGTCCGTAATCGTATATATTTTTTTATTCAATATGTCTGCTCACGCAAGCCATGTGCAACCACCGCACCTGAGATATGTCTGTGTTCTAACAGTCATTTATCCCTCATACCTATGCAGCTAAAAAAAACAAATAGAGTCCAGTCGTCAGTATAATAACCAGTCTTCCTGCTGCAACATGAACACCAGTGCTCACAACTGTTTTTAATGATATCTCTAGAGGAAAAAGGACTAAATTCTAGAAAAAAAGAGACTTTGTAAAACACAACCCACAACATTTGCATCATATTTGATTTATTTATTTATTATTTTTTTTTTTTTACACTCGTGCTACGGGATTTCAGCTTAGCTGATATTTTTAAATTTGTACCTAAAAAGATCAGAAAAAGGGAGGAATAAAACAAATTTATATAATTCCCTAATCCCAAATTTATGAAATTCCCTCATGTTTCCTGCTGGCTCTGTTGCCACTCTGCATGAGGACCTAAAATAACAAAAATAAGGGAAAGCAGGAAGATAGAAAGAGAGAGGAAAGAACAATAAGTTTTAAACAAATGTAGACAAACCAGAACATTGAAATCCACCTTTTTAATGTTAAAAATTATCTCTTTAAGCAGCCTGTGTTGCTCTTTATCAGCAATGCATAGTACCCGATACTTCATATGAATAGAAATATATAGACAGCAAAAGCCTGGGGAAACACCAAATGCCAGATATGTGAAAATTCCGCACAGTTCAGTATGTAAATAAAATGAAATTTGCAGGGAAAAGGTAGAGAGGGGGGTTAAAACTGAGGACTCCTTATATGATAGTCTGAAAACTAAAAATATAAAAAACGGTGTTTCTTTTATTTTATCTTTTTTAAAGTCAGCATATCTCGATTTTAAGTGGCTATCACAAATTCAAGTCAGGGTGGATCACCATTATCAGCATTTTTGTGCAAAATTAAACTATTCCGCAAAGGTTTACTCACACAAACTTAAATTTGAACAAAATATACTGATATTTAAAAAAAGTATGATTTGACATGGGGGGGGGGGAGAGAATAGAGTTTGCGTCGAAGCACAATAAAGATAACAATTGTACGAACGAAGAAAAATAACACTGAAGAATAATTTTGTTTAATACATTTTTTTTTAAATTAGTAACTCTTTCTTTTTCAGTATTTAGAATTTTTAACTTTTCGGTAGTGATCCTAAAATTGGGAATTATTTGTGCACTTGACTTGGATCCATCCTGATATAGCCATATAATTTTAAGGATCCCATTAAGTATTTGATATTCACCATGGCACACAATTAAACATGTTTACAAGTGTAAACAACTGCGGTAATTTAAAGTAGATGCTAAAAAAAAAAAAAAAAAAAAATCTGAAACACTTTCATATTTTAAATATGTACTAAAGTGCTCTGTATTAAAAGTGAATCATAATTCATGCGCTGTCCCTATTTTTCTTCCTTGTTTCATAGAACATATCTTTGGAATCAACATTTATCTTAAAATTGTCTAATAAAACTGTTTTACAATCTTTGCCAAGCATATTCGAACTGTACTTCACCATTTTAAATACTGCTTGGAATGGGCATCATAATCCATAGAGTGTGCTGTGTCTTTCTTGTTCTACAAACACTTCGGAATTGAAATCTATATTAAAATTGCCTTCTAAAATTATTTTACAATTTTTGCCAGGAATATTCTAACTATACTTTTCCTTTGTAAGACTGTATGTTGAGATATGCAAAGACTTTTGATACAAATTGGCAATCAATTATTAAAAATTGCAAACCTTGTGCGACTTTCAACATTTTATTCTCCCCCTCCCTCCTTTCTCGTTATCTGGCAAACACATTTAAAAAAATGCTTCAGCATGAGAAATTGTGTAGTCAAATTATGCTAATGTTAAAAAACCTGCTCACACTGTAGTGCTTTAAAAAAAAAAAAAAAAAAAACTCATTTTTTTTATTTGTGTTTCCGTATCTTCTCAGATTGAATCATCAAAAAGTGAGGGTGAAAAGGAAGATCCAGATTCTGTTTTCTATTATAAATAAGCAGGACCAGTAAAAATTCTTGTATTTGACATTTATGTGGATGGGTTTCTCAGTTTTTTTGCAATTAGATTTCTTACAGGTGTTTATCATTCAAGAGTTACCATGGCATGACTTTGGAATTTCTAGAATCCATGGTGAAAAAGAGAAAATAAGGACTGTTTACATGGAAAAGGGACTTTTAGAGAGCTCTAACTAAAAAAGAGACTTTTAGGGAAAAAAGAGACTATTTGTGAGCCTTGGAACACATAAGAGAAGGAGGGGTATGTTAACTGTGTCAGTGACAACTACGTCTATGATTTTTTTTTTTTTTTTTTTAATTGGCGTTGCATTTCAACAACTCTGAATTCTAGAATTTCTTTGTTTAATTAAGATATTGGATTTAGCAGAAAGAAACTCTAAAGTTCAATTTAAGAAAAACAAAAGCATAGTCGTAGTCATTAGACTGACCGACAAAGTTAAGAATGGCACAAAGTCTACCTTACTCACTGGCAATTTCTTTATGCAAATTTTCACAAGCCAGCGGTGCCGGATGGCTTGCCGGCTAATATAGATTTATGACAAAAACAAATTAAATGAAACCAAATTTACCTAACTTAAAGCTATGATCCAACAACGTTTAAATCAAAATCCATCAGGTTAAACAAATTAAAAATTAAATGCTTATGACAAAAACATATGTCTCCAAAAACAGTCAATTGAACACTTCAAAATTAAACAAACGCTTATGGATTTATGACAAAAATAAAACAAATTTTTATACAATCAAAATAAAAGTTAAGATCCAACAACATTGAAATCAAAATGCATCTGATTAAACGAATTCAAAATTAAACAAACACTGTCACCAAAACAATCTAAAACACTCAAACACTTTTAAAATAGGATTTCACAAATGTCACGCTGTTAAAATTCTGGTGAGCAATGAAAAAAAAAGTGACTTCCACAAACAACAACAACATGTGTTTACGTTCTCATCTGAAAGAGTGTTGCCAATTTCTAAAAAAAGAATTCCTACAAATAGGTGCAAGTGTTGTGCAAACAAAATTTTACACATTCTGAATAAATTTGCCCAAAATCTATCAAAATTTTCAGTTAAATAGAACTTAAATAAAACTGTCCTTGCATTGCTTGTCACGCAAAAGGAGTATTTTTGCCAGTATCTATGATGGCATCTAATCGATCTACGCAAGAGATTATGCTCCATGATTTTTTTATTTCAAAGAATCAAGGAATGAATTGTGTTGCTTCGCTTCTCTGTTTACTTTTTCAAGGTGTGATATCTCACTAGATATTTAGAGTTGAAAGTAGCTGCAAGTTAAAAAAAGGTTAAATTTTTAGAGATTTTTCGAACTGTAAATAGTTTTGCTTTTAGTTAGAGATAAAAATATCGTTATCAAAATTTCAACATGGCCGCAGACGCACCGGGAGTGATGAGTCGATCCCGGAATTGACAGACAACAGGCTTAATTATTTAGATAAGAGAAATATCATGTTATAATTTTTATTAACTATAATAGTTAATGATTTATTGTGCTTGTGAATAAATATTTCACAAACACATGCAGATCTTTTTGATAGGTCTGATCTTAAAATTCAGTTTTAATTTGCAGTAAGTAATTTCACAAATTTGTAAGAAATTATAAATATAAAATTGAAGTCTATTTTTAACCCTACTGCATTGGAGATTTAAACAGAGGAATGCTAAAGAAAAAAAGTGTTATTCCCAAGGATGGAAAGAAAAAGATTGAAACTGGAATGCTAGAGCATAATTTTCTGTGCAATTCAACTAATTCAGATTTTACTGAAAAAAGCAGATTTCCGTGTTTTCACAGAAGTATTTCATGCCTGATTAAAAAAATTCCAAAATTTTGTTAGAACCTCTGTTTCGCATGTAAATTAAATAAAATAGTTAAAAATAATTTTAACAAAATAAAAAACTGTAAATATTATATATTAATTAAAAATGATTATTCTAATTGAGTTATTTATTAATGTAATAAACTGAAAAACTTGGTTCATCTTGAAAATCACAGGTATTTTAACAACAATGTCAACAGAAGTAAGGAAAAGCTTATGTTATTTGGTTATGGCAAGACTACACAGGGCTATCTGCTTATTGAGAGGGATACTTTAGACAGAGGACTTCTTAAGGGGTTAAGATTTCATTTTGATGTTACATCTGGGAAAAACCGTCAAAAACTCCAGACCATTATCTTGACAGCCACACAACAGGCCTGAAACCCTTAACCTGCACATTTCAGCCATCTCCCATTGTTCAAGGTCTTATCCACTTGGCCATGGAGTAATGAAGGTCAGTCTCTTGTTTCAAGATTTGTTTCTGGGATAGGCAGATTTCAGTTGTTAATGTTTATTACAAAAACAATGCCAATGAAGTATAACTGATCAGTGATGCTACAGCGACTTAGGCCTTTCGTATCAGAAAAAAATTTAATTTTGTATCAGTTTTACAGTCTTTCGTATCAATTTTACAGATTTTCGTATCACAAAACTACTTTAGTATCAGTTTTGCAGACTTTTGCATCAGTTTTACAAATTTTTGTGCTTAAAAAGAAAATTCTATACTTATCAATTTTGCAAGCTTTTGTATCGCTTACATATTATGTATAATGCCCCCTCTTACCCCTCAAAAAATATCTCAAAAAGAAAAATATTGTTACCCCTCAAAAAGAAAAATATTGTTATCAGTAAAGCTGATTATTATATGTATATATATTATTTTTTTAAGTGGACAATTTCAAATCGCCCGTGTGAGGGTGTGAGCTAGACAATTCGTTGGTCCATACACTCCCAAGCGCTTGCAAATAAATAAAATTAAATGAGTTTTTTAACAAATAGAAACAAAATAAGTACTTTCTATGAACTCTACATTCGAAATTAGCAAATGGTGAAGTCCTTAAAAAAATCCTATTCAATATCATAATCTAGTTTTCGAGTTAGAATGATTTTAACATGTTAAATGTTAATACTGAATTTTAATATTAACTTTATAAATAAGTCTAGGTTTTTTTGATGCGATAGTTAAATATGGTTTAAAATGTCATGCGTCGAAAATCCGCCAACCATGCCTCTAACCAATGCCACACTGAATGCATATGAATAATTTAAAATTTTGAAAAGCAAAAATATTTTTTAACTGTGCAATTTTTTGTTTCCTTCGAAGGCTCTGAACGCGAGTCATAACGAACACAATGATGGCGTTGTAGGTTCGCTATCACTAGGTTAATTTAAGTTTATGGAATTGCCGGTTTTTAAATAGCTGTTAAATTCTTTCCTTAGTTAACGGCGTAAGCGACAAAAAAATAAATAAATAAAAATTAAAAAAAACTACTTTCACTGAGCTTTCTGTATATTCATGTGTTGAACTTAAAGAAAAGAAAATTGCATTAGTTTGCGCGTTTTGTCATTGTTTGGATCATTTTTTTTCTTTCAGTTGATTAACTGTAAAAAGTCTTTTCGCAGTAGCAACTGGGTTTTTCTGCCAATCGAGGGCGCCGAGGCAAGAGCTGCAAATTCATGACTTGCTTTAAAATGTAAAATAATATAAAACTTTGTAAAATAACACCTATTTTAACTGCCATACAGCTGTTTCGAGCAAAAACTTTTTGCCCTTCCTCAGTGACAATAGTTAGGATTGTCACTGAGGAAAGGGCAAAAAGTTTTGTTGTTGTTGTAGGATGAAGGCCAATTATCTACACGAGGAATCTAGGCCTGGGTGGGGTACCCTCCGTTCTGGTCTTTCTAAGGGGTCCTAACCTATTTTGAGGCTGTTTTGGAGAAAACCACGGAAAACTCCGAACGGTTTGGTCGGCAGACGCGACCTGGCACGAACCAGGTGACTGGTTTCGAACCAGGCACCTTCCATCTCCCAGTTCAGTGCTCAATGCACTCTGCCACTGGTGGGGCGCAAAATTTTTTGCTCAAACAGCTGTATGGCGTCTAAGTAAACTTTATGGTGCTATTTTATAATTAAAAAAAATATATTTTATGTTTTAAACACCCGTTGTTTTGAGTGATTTTATTGGTTTAAAATAGTTCATTTAATGATTTTACTTTTTTTTCTTATTAGAGCTTTCATTTACTTTCCGTTTTGCGTATAGTGGATTATTTTTTGAGGTTATTCAAAATACAAACAGAAAAAAAATTACTTCTTTCTTGGTTTTAAAAAGGAAGAAATTTATTTTGAAAACCATTCATTTAAAATGTTCGTTTGAACCTTGAAAAAAAACTGCTACAAACGAAAAATTTAACTATTACATATATTATCTAGCCGCCTCCCCCCTCCCCCAATTTCTTTTGCTCACTACCCTTATTGTCGACACAAAAAACGCTTAATAAGAAAAAAAAAATGTTTTAAAAGCATGTATAGCATTTAGAGCTATTCAGAAATACAGGAGTGTTTAGATACATTAGTGATTTTATTTTTGTTGTTTGATTTATATCAGCTCTAAACTATGTTTACTTTAACCTATGGGATAAGTTTTCTCTGTTTATTCTTTTGATGGAACATCTGCCTCATTCTGAATGCATATCGTTTACCAAACAGTGTAAAGAGGCAGGATGTTTTGACGGCCTTTGATAAGTTATTTACAAGAATCTATTGAAGTGCTTTGTAGAGGAAAAATTTTCTGAAACCATTGTCATTTTTTTTGTTAATTGTTTTTGTTTTACTATTATTAATTCTATCCTCGCTTTTAAAGTGATGAAATATATTGTTTGGATTTGTTGATTTTGGGGGAGATCAGTTTGGAACTGTACGCACTTTCTGATATGAAAAATCGAACAGTGTTCTGGTGAAAACGGGAAAGTGATACATTAGTATGTATTTTTTGGTTTTATTTACTTTTTTGGACCTTGGGACAGCACGGATTTGGAGCAGAATTTGTTTAAAATTATACTTTTTGTATCAGGAAATACCAAGAAATTCTTTTGGCGCAGAAACCTTCAAAAATAAGCTTTTAGTTTTTGTATCAGGATGTATCAAGAGATTCCATTTGGCGCAGCCGTAGCATCCCTGCTGATAATTGCTCAATAATTTATCTGAGCAAATATCAGCAAGCATGGATGTGGGGGGGGAGGAAAGAAAATTCTTCATAGCAGCATTTAAATTTTTCATCAGTTCTTCAATCTGTGGGGGAAAGTAGGGTTGCTTCATACACATTGATTTTGTTATTAATCTTCTGAGGTTCTAAAAATTAATAATAAATGGTGTCAGTGTGTTACACCGATAAATGAATTTGAGTCAGTTAATTAAAAAATTTAATCATTTTTAAGTGACTAAAAATATCGAAACTTTTTAGTGCAATTACTTAATATTGTCTTAACACACCTGAAGCCTGTAATATGTAAGTCATTGCCATATATTTTCTAAATAATTTTATCTTTTTAAATTCTTGCTGTACGATTTTACAAATGATGTAAAGTGGGATCAATTTGGACAAAATTTTTAGTATTCAAAACAGCCTCACTGATCCAAACAAAAAAATTAGGGCAAAGCAGCATTTGTCCTGAAATCCAAAAGTTATATAAGGACATACATATATATTTTAATATATTTGATGACACACATTTTATAAAAATTGCTTTATTTAGAACAGTTAAAGTTGGTATATATTGAGAAAGGACTTTTTTCATTTATTAGCATTTGAAGAAAGTAAAGTGAATTATTACTTGAAATTTAATGTTACTTATTCAGCCTATTATATTTATGTTGGAAAAGTATTGCTCTGTAAAGATAAAGTGTACAAAATCAGTTGTTTAACATGGAATAACAAGATTCTTACATAGTTTTTTTTAGATCCACAAGGTATTTCATAAGTTCCAGAAACTTCTGTTAAAGTTGTTTTGCCTATACCAAGAATACTAAGCAAAAAGGCTGAATTCATGCATCATAGCTTTGTTGTGGACTTCAATCTTAAATATTCAGTGATTCAATACTTAATTTGAAAATTTCACTTTTATTTTTGCTTGGCTTAAATATATGTTTAGTAATGATATAATTGGGGTTTCATTACATAAAATGTTCTAGTTATATGATAATTAAAAATGTCTGAAACAACCCTACCTAAGGGATTGTTTTATGTCAAATTAATTGTCCATCCTTGAATAAAGAGTAATGTTGGTCATTTACTAGGTGCTCTTATAATAAAATGGCCCGTACTTCTGGTCTTAGTAATGGCTAATGCCTGCCATTAAAGAGAAAGAAAGAAAAAAAATCCTGAAATAGTTAACATTTTGCATGTAATTTATTAAAATTTTACAAAAGAAACAATAGCTGAAGACAGTTCATGATTTTTTATTCACAGGCAAAAGAAAAAATACAGCAAGAGGAATAACAGTATGAATAAAAAATAAAATTTACTATACTTAAAACTTCATTTTCATATTAAAGTGGCAAAAATTGCCATCCTGTAACTTTCATACAACAAATTCAATGAATTAAATCTAACAAAATTCATACACCACATACTTACGTTTTTAACATAAAAATATTTAAAAGTCTTAATATTTGTTTGTACATAATATAACATGAAAGGGTATGATAAGATACATTAAAATAATTTTCAAATTGAATCAAAGAAAACTCATTAAGATAAAATAGCAACACTTAATAAGTTTGTAAAGAATTGTACACACAATGACTATGTATATCACCAGAATAATTATGCAGAGAAGAAAAAAAGCTAGCTTTAACATTTTGTTTGGTCAATTTTGAAAAACCAAACATATCTAGCTTAGACGTAAAAGAACACAATAAATCCTTTTAATTAATATCAGTGCATTAAGCCAAGGCAAGCAATAATGACCATATCTTTTAGCAATGTCCCTAACATTTAAAAAGTTTGATTGTATAAGCCTCATCATAGAGAAGGTACTATAATATTTTACACTATAGGCTAAAGGTATTTAAATGCCTTTCTTATTTTCACATGTTATAAAAAGCATTAAAATTTATTTAGGGTTTTATCCTTCATTCAGAAACATGATTATTTAAAGAGGAAAATATTTTCATGCTTTAATCAACTGCTTTGGAATTTTTTAGAAAGTCCTGAGAAAAGTTAGATCGAAAATGAAAGGTTTTTTTTTTTTTTTTCTTCTTGTTGTTTGTGTATGTGCATGGCAAGAATGCTGAAGCAGTGCTGGTTCAAGGGGTTAGTGGTTAAATTATAAAAGGCGGAAAAGTAAAAAATAATCTTTAAGCAGAAAGTTTCAACTTAAATATTTGCTGAAACCTCAGAAAATAAAATCCTTTTGGCACAAATCATAGACAAAAATTTTTTATTGCAAAACTTTAACACAAGCTGATATTAAAAATTTTGATATTTACACAATAAGATACCTTAAATCCCAAAATGCACATAATGTATTAAGCCAGATTAATAAGTAGATGATCTAGTCTACATTTTGAAATTCAATTTAGTATTAAAACATGCTCACAGAAATATATGGAATGGTTACAATCAAATCTAGTATAACAAATTAATCAAGCAAAGTTCTTTAATGTCCTTTTCTTTTAAAGTTTTTCAATACAGTTTTTGAAGTGTCTTGTTACATTCCCAAATAATCCATTACATTAATAACTCATTTAAAAAAGGTAAATAAACAAAATTTTTGTATATCTTTTTAGTGAAAATGAAAATTAGCAACAGATTAAACACTATTATCATTAACTAAATTAGTGGTTCTAATTTCTTTCTCACTGTTAATGCTTCATTGAACCAAACTTGTATTTTAAAATATTCAAAAAATCAGCAGCAAAAGGCATTCAATTGTGTAATATATGTCAATGCAGTTAATCATAGTGATTATTTATATTAACCAGTTAAACTGAGCAATTTAAGAAAACTTATCACATTTTATTATTAGTAATTGCCAAGAAGCAGTCAGTGCAGTAATTTTAAGGTGCTTAGCTGGAGATTTCCATTTTACAAGCACATATTTTTTGTAACAAATTACAAAAAAACATTGATAACAAGTTTTTAGTCACCAGAGCAAGCTAGATCACTAATAGCAGATTTCTCACTTATGAGTAAATGGCCCCAGAAAAATATATTTTGGTTAGCTAAAGATTACTGATGACAAGATTTAATATTAATTTTTGATGCAAGTTTTGCGGTAAATAGCTGGACCCATCGAGGTTTTTTTTCATTTTAAGTTAGCAAAGGTTCTACTAATACCTTTACGAGGACTTTGAATGATGGCCCGGAAAAAATTACATTAAATTCTTTTCAATAATAACACTTAATTATTCACGACCAAACTCACAAATAGTTATATTTATTTATTAATGTTATTAACATATGCATTATCACATTTAGTAAAAGACGTGATTAGATCTACTAATAGTTGGCTATTATTGACAATCTTTAAAATTAACACAAAGTGTTTCTTATGTCAATATGACAAACAGATGTGGAGAAAACAAGTGGATGCCCACATTTTAAATTTAATTTTTCTCAAATAAAAGTTTGATGTTCAGTCAATAAGTTGTTTGCAACAGAACTTAAGCCAGGTAGTTTTTATACCTGGCTATTTGCATTGCTACTCTGAAAAATGTATGTTAAGTTTTAAAAAAATATACAGATATATATATCACTAAAAGCATAACCAATATGTAAACAATAAGCTATAAAATCTGAACAAATATCTTAAGAGGTACAAGTCTTCCCTTTATCAGCTAGAAAGTATTATCATTAACCAGGCCCCCAATTATTGCATAGGCACACATCCAGAAATACACCCAAAAATTAAGTTTAGTGAGATATAGAGGCACAAAAATTGAACCACCTATATGAAAGGGCACAAACGTATTATAGTCAGGCCCGGTCATCAACCGATAAATGTAGGTGGATAAAAAGGGGAAACAAAAGTTTGAAAATACATACATACATACATACTCTCCCCTCAACCCAATTTTCATTTTTTGTTCCCATTCTATTAAATGTGATATTATTACATTATTCCCCCAACAGAATGGCAACATTCATTTTCCCCCATAATTACCTTTCATCTACTTCATTTTTTGCTTTCCTGCCTGCAATAAGGAGGACTTTTTTACTTCTAAAAGCATATACAGTTATCAATAAGCAAGAATTTGGATTTAATTTGTATCAAATCCATTTTTGTGTTATGAAATCGTGATTCTCAGAAAAACTAACTGTACAAGATGAATTATATAAAAAAATTCTCATAATTAAAAAATTTGCCACACATGCTTGCAAAAAAGAAAATTTAAAAATTAAAGCAGTAACACAATACAATATAATGGACATAGCAGTGTTTTTTAACCATATTTTTAGTTTTAAATGTTTATGCTAGTGCACATATTAAAAAAAATAGCTATAAAAAAGTGCAATTTTAAATTAGAAAAAATAAGTTAACAAATAAAAACCCAGATGAACCAAATTTTCTGTTGGGCAAAATTATAGCTACTCTGTAATCAAACAAATCTTATAATGTGTATTATGCTATATTTCAGAGTGATTTTAGTTATATTAATAATCGAACCTGTGGGTGCAAATTTTTCTGGGGAGTAACCTTCAAATAATTTCAATTTTGCTTAGTCATAAAGCAACATGCTAAAAATCCATGTATGAGTGCCAGTGACGTGCATTCCGCCCAAGCAACCCAAGCATGCTTGGGCAACTGAAAATAAGGCTATTATTGTTTTTAAATTTTGCTTTCTATCACAAATTGAAAGAAAATACCATCTACCTTATTTATTCATAATTTCTTAACACAAAGATAAATGTCAAGTGGATGAACAAGTATATTTTCTTTCTGACTCTTCATTTCTCTGCCGTGAGATCAACCCATCTGCAATGTCTGCTGAAGGGGTGTTGCTATAGAAACATGACTTCATCAGAGAATTAGCCAGAGACGACACTCCGAAACCCATATTCTGCCTTCTTGCTTGGGTTGCTTGGGCAGAATGCACGTCACTGATGAGTGCCCCACCTTGCAACCATGAGTACCAGTGTAAGATTCAGTAAATTATCATATAAACTTAGAGGCTCATTTATTCCTTTTCTAAAATGCGTATGCTCATAAATTCTCTTAATTTCTTCAATAAGGGACGGAAATGGCCATTCATGCATCATAAAGTGTAGTCATCCTACATATATTATAGTCCATGTTTAATCAACATAATTGTAGAATAAGTAGGATCATTCAAAATACTTAGAGTTTTTCAGTCATACAAAACATTTGGTGTGTGGATACAAGTTAGAATGAAGCATCAAATTTTTAGACTTTAATTCCTTAATTGCAGAGTATTCAGGATTTGTATTCAGAACACTAAAAATACTGGACTGTGTTCACTGCAGTTACAAATTATCAATTTCTTCCCAAATATGCATTCAAAAATAAAATCATACAAACCGTGTTTCGATAATATAAATATATACTAATTATAAAAGTCTCTGAAATTGCTTTCAATAATAATTCAATGTAGTCAATAGCAAAGAAGACTACATCAATTTTTCCTGAGATCTTGTGACAATGTTATCTTCAGAGGATAGATATCATTGCTATTATGGCAAACTATTGAAAAGAATTTCTTTTTTAAATATATTCTTGCATGAGCATATACGCTTAATACAATTTGAGTCAAATATTTTTTTTACTTTTAAAAATAATGACGAAAGAGTTGAATATGCCTACTTTTCTTTTTAATAATATGTTAAAAAAATAGCTCGTTTTGCATTTATAGTTATTGATGCACATGGATGCATCAATAACACAAACAATTGCTTCTCTGCTGTGATATACAAATCATAAGAAAAACAAAATTCAAAATTAAATAGAAAAAAGAAGTAAGCCAGCCAACTTTATCTCGCAGGACATATTTGCAAAATAAACTTCCACAATGAAAATCACTAAAAGTACTTATTCCTGCAGAATACAACACAGGTGTGTTGATTTTTAAATTCATATACATTGCAGCACTTAATTTCATTTCTTAAACACAAAAGCAAGTAATTTGACATTTCACAAGGCTGAAACAGTCAGCAGTACTGATTTTATCATATTAGATTTTTGAATTCTTTGTAAAAATAAACAAAACATTTCTTAATCATGATAAATTCTGACTTCCTCCTGCCACAATTAATTAGTGTACATAATTGTTTACTTAAAGGATGTTTTAAAGGTCGCCCCCTTTGTCTACATAATAGTTTTTATATACATAATTTGCAGTCTGAAGTCTGTATACATTATATACAATGCTGCAAAGAACTAAAACTGATGCAGTTCAAAATGTGTGTATGACACTCCACTTATTTGGAACATTTCATTCTTGCAAATAAAGGCAATTTACAGAAGCTGTGTAGAAGCTTCTGCGTGTTAAGATGTATTACTTATCGTTCACAATAAGTATTATGGGCTAGTTTTTTCTACTTCAACAGATGGAGTGCTTTTTGCATGGGCGGGAACTAAACCTATGATCAAAGGAGCAGATTCTCTCCGGACACTACTGGAAGACAGATCTTTCTTGGGAAACCATTCACTGATTAGCCTTTCCTTCTTGGAACAGTTTTTTTCAGTCAAGTCTTTTGAAAGTTCTTCAGTACTATTAGATCTTGCAGGCAACTTAATTTGTATTGGAGTTGTCTTAGAGTACGCACTGGATCTTGTAACGAGTGTGGTTATGAGTCTTTCTCCTGGCCCTTTGACTCCTTCATTCTTACGAGGCGATGTTCGGATAGGTGAAATTTTAGATGTGGAAGATGCTGAATCAGGTGAAATGGTCACAATTGATTGTTGGACGGTCGAGCTAGGAATCTTCTTTGACAGAATGATAGTTGTGGGGTTACTTGTGGTCACAGACTTATAGTTAGTTTCTCGCTTGTAATCTGGTATGGTCAACTTTTGGATTGGAATAATGTGCTGGGATTTTTCTTTCTTAGTTTCAACATCTTTCTTGGGAAGATTGCCAATTGATATAGTAGTCAACAGTTTTTTTTCCTTAGTTTCAACTTCTTTTTTGGGAAGTTTTCCAACAGCAAAAGTTGTCTGCAATTTTTCTTTTTTTGGTTCGACTTCTTTTTTGGGAAGCTTTGCGAGGTTTATGGTTGTCTGCAGCTTTTCCTTTTTTGTTTCAACTACTTCCTTTTTAGAAATTTTCTGAACAAGACTAACTGCTGGTTGAGGTTTATCTTTTTTGCTTTCGACAGCTTCTTTTTCTAATTCTCTTTCCTTTTTCATTTCAACAGGCAGATCTTTTTTTAGAGCTTGCACTTTTTTCACTGGGATGATCACTTTTGAGCTAGTCATGGCTTTTCTTCTCGAAATTTTCACTTTAGGTATAGTATGGGTTTTAGAAGATGAAGATTTGTTATATGTATCAGCTTCATATTTAGTACTAGAACTCTGCATCTCACCTGATGTTGATTTTTTAGTAGTCAATGTATTAGTGTTGACTAAATTGACAATAGCTTTTTCGATGTCAGTTTCATCAACAGAATGGGCTTTCTGCACGTGGCTCCAACACTGAGACTTGTTATAAGCCTGGTAATCGCAAAACTTACACTTGAAGCGAGTCCACCCAACATGGATTGCAACATGCCGTCTCAGGTTGGAGTAAGAGGAAAATTTCTTGTCGCACTTCAGACATGTCAGGTTCTTGGTATTCATTATGCTCAGAACTTTCTTTTCCAAATTTTTTGCAGTTCCCTTTTTCGTAGGAGCAGTAGAAACAGCAGCCGAAGTGGAAGAGGCAGCTTTGCTGTTGGCATGGGTATCAACTCTGTTAGCAGATCTCCATTTCAGAGTCTGACTGTTGACAAAATCTTTATGCATCCGCTTTTCAGCTCCACGCTTGGGCCTCATGCTGAGTTTAACAACTGGTTTAGGCTTTTCTTCTGCAGCTGGCTTAACGAGAATACTTTCTGTAGGCTGTTTAAATTGCACAATGTTAGCTGCTGGCTTTAGTGGCGGTACTGAAGCCTTCGGAGGAGAAGGAGGAGGAAGAGGAGACAAAAAGGACACAACAGGTGGTGGGCTGCTAATGGCACTGGCTTGCACTGGTGGTGAAGAAGTATCTCTCTCTTCTGTCTTAACTGGAGCATTCATTATACAAAATTTTTCATGGCTTACCTGAGATGATTTTCTGCCAAACACTCTACTACATTTGGAACACTGGTGCAAAACAGCATTTTTACCCAACTTTATAACAGTTTTCAAAGTCTGTTCACTTTCATTGCTTTCACTCTTTTCAGGCTGCGGTGGTTCAACGTTAGCTTCTGGCGGAGGGCTCATCCGTAGCTGATAATTTATGGGACTTATGTTTGCATCACTTGTTGTGTTCACATCTTCAATTTTCTTCCACACACTCTTCTTTTTGATAACTTCTCTAAGCTTATTGATTTGATCTTTTGTCTTGTTATGAATGGAAACTAAATGCCGAGTAACTCCATACATCTGGACAAATAAAGTTTTGCAGAATGGGCAAGGATAATACAGTCTCTTTTTTGAGTGCAGGGATAGCATATGGAAGTACAATGTCTTCAATGACATGAACTGAGTTTTACAAACGAGGCATTTCAATTCATAGACATTGCAATCATTACGAGCAAGCAGTCTTTTTCTGCGAGTTAAATGAAAGTCAGATTTTTCTGTGTCACTTTTGGTCTTACTTGATTCTGATGGTTTAGGACCCGAAGAGCCATCAGATGATTTTACATCCTTCTTTAGTACAATAATTAATTTATCATTGTCCAGTTTAGTTTCAACAGCAGTTGCCTCAAATTTATGACTTAGGCCAAAAGTCTCTAATTTCTTCTTATCATCACTCTGATACACAGCATGTGGGTTAGAATCAATGGATTTAAAAATAATTTTAGGAAATGTTGCTGAAATATTTTTTTCTAAAGTCGAAGACAGTTTAGTAAATTCTATTTTCTTAGTCTTCATTTCTTTAATTGGATCACTTGGCTGGTTATTCTTTTTATCAGTAGTCAGTGTCTTGTTTGCAACTTCAGACTCCAGAAGTGCAACATCATCAGATTCTTGATTCGATATTTTATCAGCTTCAGCACTGACTGTTTTACTATCCTTGAGAGTTTTATCCAACACCTCTGGTGGTGTTTTTTCAGGAGACACCTTTGCACGTTTGGAAGGAGGTTCTGTGGATGTATTAGTTTTACTAGCAGCTTTGCTAGAAACAGGATTTTGAGCATTTTTATCACGGGTTCTTCTTGATATCATAGGATTAGGTTCAGGGGGCTTATTTTTTGCTTTACCAGAGGCAGTATTTTTTTCTTTTGCACTAGCTGGTGCTTCAGGAGTGGATTTAATGTCTTCTGAAACATTAGGATTTGCTCCTTGAGCAACATCGGCAGGGGAGTCGGCCATTTTTGAAGTATCTTTTTTAGTTTCTTCAGGTTTTGCTTTAGGAGGTTCTGGCTGAACAATTATTGTTTCTTCTTCATTAAAATGTTCAAATAAAACCATATCCTCACAACGATGTTTTTTGCAATAGCATCTTTTGTGATAAACAAAATTTGCTAGGCTGCGAAATAAGCCAACACAAACCTTGCATTCATATATGATATTGCACTCGTTTAAAATCAAGTCTTTGATTTCTTTGCTGCCACTTTGAATGCACTTTAAAATCTGTTTTATATTAGTCACTCCTAAATTTAAGGGTTGCTGAAGAACAGAATGATCTAAATCTTCAAAAGCACAATGTCCATTTGTTGCATTTTTATCATAGTTGTTAGATTCTTTGGATCCACATGGCATGGTTATTTTTTTGTCACTCAGTTGATTTCAGGATCTGAAAAGAAAAAACATTATACTTAACTTTTGTAAAAAACAAACTAAATTTTATTAATTAGTAAAAATGTAAATATTTAATACAATGCAGTGGCACTACAGAAGTTTATGGCTTTCACATTACTTATCATATCAGAAAAAAACTACTTCTGTATCAGAAGAAAACTGCTTTTGTTTTGTTTGGTGGCTTCCATATCAAATATACCTATTTCATATTAGTGTTGCAGATTTTTTTTTTTTTTTTTTAGAAAAAAAAAATTGTATATTTATATCAAATTTACAGACATATTGTATACCATATGTATTAAGTAATCCTCCCTCCCCCAAACCAAAGAAAAAGGGGAAAAAATAAATCGTGTCAAACACATCAATTATAAAACACCTTCCAACAAAATATTTTTGTGCCAAATTTTGCGATGTATTATCCTTAAATCTGTTGAGATTTCTGAGCTAATCTTCATAAGTTCTTTCCCTTTCAACAGAAGAGTAAGCTGTTATAAACATTTTTATACTTATACTGTATTGAGCATGAAATGTATTAATGTTACTTCAACAGCCACAGATGTGCTGCTGCAGAAAAACTGTTAATAACACAGGCACTATTTTTGGTGGAGAGCATTATTTTGTGATCCTTAATAAAATATATATTAACTTTGTTTTTTTTGAAAAACCGAAAATCCCTAAAATACGCTTTAAAGAATGATGCCCATAGAGTAGATATATACATATATGTTTTTTCTTTTCTTGGCTCCTCTAAAATAACTATAAATGCTGCATACACCATTTTCAATAGGGTATGGCATTGTAAATAGAAAAAACATAAATTTTGCACTAATTGTTATATATTTAAGGCAGTTAAAGCATGGATGGGCAGACAGAAGGATGGACAAACTAAAATCATAAACACCTTTCAACCTTGTTGAAGAGTTAAACTGTTCAAAACAATTAATTGTAAGTTTTATATAAAATAAAGTTATAAGCATTGTTGTAGTCCTAAGAAAAAAAGTGGGGGGATGCTCATTTTTGACGAAATTTAACCTAAACTTATCGGATTCATTAAATGTAATTATTCCTTAAACAATCAATAAAACTAATTTAACCATCATTTGTTTATTAATTAATTAAAATGAACTCATTGTTAAATCATTGATTACTTGTTATTAATCTAAACTAACTCTTTTGGATCAACCGTGTAAGCTACTTAATTTGTTGTCGCGAACATGTACATGGGATTTGTGTGCTTGGCTCGAAGCCCTCTTATAAATTCTCGTCAGAAGAACAGCACAAGGGGTGGGGGGTGGATGTGCCCTCTGTGGCGGTCTTTCTAAGAAGTCCTAACCCATATTCACGCTAAGTTTCGGAGAAAACTACGAACTGTTACGGACGTGTGATGGGAGCTACTTAGTTTTTTCTATTTACATTCGTCAACAATCCAATGTTGTTGCTATTGTGAACACGTATAGCGGATTTGTGTGCTTGGCTCGAAGCCCACTCATAAATCCTCGTCAGAAAGACAACACAAGTGGGGGGGTGCCCTATGTTGGGGTCTTTCTAAGGGGTCCTAACCCATATTTACGCAAAGTTTCAGAGAGAACAACGAAAAACTCTGAATGGTTAGGTCAACGGATGATCAATGGGACCCGAACCCGGGACCTTCACACTTCGCCCGTCTACCATTTCCAGTAACATAACCACTGTGCCATGGTGAGGCAACAATCTAATCGTACGAATGGAATGGCCAGCATATTTTCTGGACATGAACCCAATAGAGCCTATTTGGGACAATCTCGGGGGATGAGTTGCTGTCCACCTACCACCCCCACATATTCTCAGGGAACTGGAAATAGCACTTCTGGAGGAATGGGACAGAATACTCCAGCTCCTCATTAATAGCCTCATTGACTCCTTCAAAGGTGTTCAAAGTCGTTGGCAGTCTGGGGAAATCATGCCCCCAATTAAAACCATTTTCTTTCAAGGAAAAACATTTTTTTCTTTCTTTTTTTTTTTTTTTTTTTTTTCCCACATGCACAGATTTTATTTTTTTCCATTTGTACCCAAATACTCAATAAAATGCATTATTTTCTGTTAAGCTTGTGTATTTATTTTTTTCATATAGACTAACACGTCTGTCGATTATATATCAATCATCTAAACAATATTTATTTTTTGACATGAAAATTCATGTGAAGATTAATCATTTAAGAACTTATAAACATTTAAAGCTTCCAGTTCTTTAAAAAAAGAAGGAAAAAAAGACTTGCAATTAAATAAAAGAATTCGATATATAGATAATTATTTCGATACCTTTAAACTTAATACATATATACTATTTATTTTTCATTAAATCAAAATAACTGAACCCATATATAGTTCTCGCTGTACACATATATAATTATAGATCTAGTATATACATTTTTCTTATAAAGAACATCAGTTATAGTAGACGTATTTTTAAAATTTCCTAATTCTTAAATAGGAAACATGCATCATTAAAAATCTTGATTATTTTAAATATTGGATAGCAGATCATTCAAGCATGTAGCATAGCATTATATGTAGAAAAAGAAATTTGAAACTGTCCCTTAAAATCAAACTTTAGAATACTTACTAGACATGCTTATCCATAATTAAGAAACTTAAATATTTAAAAATCACACAGTATTTAAGTGCACTTGTAACATTTGAAAAAGAGAAATATTTACAACTTGAACACTTTTTGATCCTTTTTCTTAAAAACAGAATGTACACATATTTTTCCCATTTTGTTTATAAACTTAATCTATATTTTTACAGTAATGCAATAAATAATACCCATCAAATTAAACTGCCAAATAAAAATCGCTGGTCAATGTCACTGCAAAATTTATCACAGTCCTTAACAATTAAATCTACTTACCATTTTGCTAAAAAATAATATAGTTGATGATTTCCTATGAATAACAGATCTAAATATCTTGAATAATTAAAAAAATTCTATATTACTTTTGATCAAATTAATTCTTAGAGAAAATTAAAAAAAAAAAATAATAATTAACTTTTTTTTAGATCGTCTCTATGAAAATCAAATTCTTCCACCTTTGAAATTTCGTTTAAAAGTAAAACTGTTAATCAGAAAATTTTCTTTGAAGCTCAGCTAATAAAAGATCAATTGCAGAAGAACATATCATTTTCATTTTACGTGTCTCATCTTCATCAAAATGTGATTTTTCTCCAATGTAGTGTGTAATAAGGCAATCTCTAATTTTCGAATTTACGTATTGCCTTCGTTTGGGAGTAGGGAATTCTTCATCATTCCTCCATAATTTTGATTCTTTCAAAAGCATTTCAATGGAATTAGTTTCCCTGAAACTTTCCAAACTTTGAAATGACTGCATGAATTATTTTTAACGAATCATTTAAAATCGTTTCACCAGCTTGCAATATTTTGTCGGCTGGGTGTAAAATTTCTAGTACTTTCGACATTAGCATTAAGCAAAACCTAAATTCAATAGAATTTACGGCATGTAGCCATCCAAATCCCTTTACTTTGTAATCTCCACTTATTTCTTTGTTTACTTTTACTTTTTCTAATGCTTGATTAATTTGTTCATAATTTTTAAGAATAATTTCAGTAGTTTTGTAATGACTACTCCATCTTTGTTCTAATAAGCGCGCTAGTGGTTGGCCATTGTATACTTTTGATAGCGGAACACTGCTCAAAAAAATGCTTGATTTCAGTGACTTCACTAAATGTAATCTGTGATTAAAGCAGTGAACGTAAGGGATATCGTTATTTAAATGGTGTTTTAGAAATGCTTGAACACCGCCTTTTTTCCCCGCTCATCACTGCTGCTCTGTCGTAACATTGGCTTAGTATGTTACCACCATCTAGTCCGGGGTTTTTAATAGTTTGCCACATTAATTTATTTAATGATTTCACATCATATTCTGAAGAAGTTTCTATTGCAAGTGTACTTTTAAAAGTTTTTCCATCTTTTAAAAAACAAGCACCAATTGCTATGCTTTGTTGGTTATTCTTGTCGCGCATATACCATCTACTAAGATTGTAAAAAAGGGCACGCTTGCTTCAAGTATGTCCTTTACAAAATCTTTTTTCACCATATCAGCCAATACATCCATTATGTCATTCTGCATATCTAGAGACTAATATGTTGCGTTAGCAGGTATGTTTTTAGCTATTTCTGTAAGTTTTTCATCTTATTTTTAATGTCAATTCAAATAAACTTTTGAACAGCCCACAATCTCCAGACATTTTTTTCACTGTCAAGTGTACCTCGAAATGGCAGTTCATTAACAGCAAGAAACTCAGTTTTTTGGGGGGTGATTGTTTTTTTTTTTGTTGTTGTTGTTGTTTCTTCTATTTTTCCCACTCACATTACTAAATAGTCTTTCTATAAGACAGTGGTTCCCAACCGGGGGGTTGCGACCCCCAAGTGGGTCGCCACAGACCGATTTTGTAGGAGTAAATGGCAAAATATTTCCACGATTCTCTGCCATGAGACACACTTTCTCCCTTTTCTCTTTGTAAAGTAAAAATTATTTTTCTCATCAGGTCGCTTGTATTAAATCTACAAAAACCGACGTCGTAAAGTGTATCTAGGAGTGTTAACCAATTTTGAAGACGAGTTCACTAAGGCAGAAGTATCGGAAATAGAAATTGTAGTTAATTTAAAGGTGAGATGTTATTAACCACCTTGAAGCTCTTAAATCTGAAATTCAAAGATATATCCCAGAGCTCACAATGAACAAGAGGCAGCACTAGTGCGAAATCCACTTCACACATCTTTAGATGTCACCGATCTTCTTGATTTGATAAGTGCAGGACGAATTTTTGAATTTGCAAAATGACTCATCAGCACGTGATTTATACCAAGAAAAAGCTTTAATTCAATTTTGGTGTGCTATGCATCACTCATATCCGATAATTTCTAAACTTTTGCTTCAAATGTTAGTGCCATTTGCATCCACTTACATACGTGAAGTCGAATTTAAAACTCTTTTGTAGATTAAGCCAGTAATAAATTAGATGTCCAAGATGCGGTTGGCTTTGACCAATATTCAGCCAAGGATAGCATAACTTGTCAGCAAATTACAAACTCAGTCATCCTAATAATAATCAGTACGGAATAAAAAGTAATCATTTTTAAATCCCAAGATATATATTTTTTTTCCATTATTCACTTTTTTGTCTTATTGGTCAAACATGATGGATGGAAGAGGGGCGGGGTCGCGAACATTTTTGAAATATCTAAAGGGGTCGCGATTAATAACAGGTTGGGAACCACTGTTATAAGACTAATAAGTTTCCACGATTTAACATCTCTGCTTGTACTTCCACTGGTAAAGAGTGGTCCTTGCCCCGGCTACACCATAACACACATCTGTCAAGTCAAGTGCTATGAGCGCAAACGCTCATGTCCTTCTCCCCCCAGTCTATTTCTTTTTCTGTGGTCTGTAAAAGTAACAGATTTCTGCAAAGTGACATTGTTATTCTTATCCCAGACGGAGGGACTCCATTACGTACCCTCCTATCGATTTTAAAGGTGGGGCGTGAGGTCAGTGCTATATAGATTCCTTTAACTTTATCATAAAGGATTATTAAAGATTGTCTAGACAGATTTATTTTTAATAAATAAAAAGAAAACAACGAAAAATGTTCTATTCCCTAGATAAAAAATACAATGGAAAGTTGTGATACGTCTAGAAGGCACTCAAATTTTATAGAGGGCATTGAGCACCCTTCAGCACCCCCCTGGCTACGGGCCTGTACATCATGTTTTGTAAAGGGTGGTTTCAACAGATATTATTTTTGTTATAGTATCATTTCAAAAGAAAGTATTTTGTTAAGGGACCGTAAAACGATCGGCACTCTTGACTGCGATAATCCCTAAAACGGAAGGGCCAGGGGGAATGACAAGTTTCAGAGTGAAAACATGGACATACCACGGAAAAGGGGGGTAAAAAGTACTGCCAATCTTTGAAAGGTTGTCAAGCTCAGTGCTTTTTTAAAAAGTGATAGTAAGGAAACACGCGAGGACAAACACAAGGTCATTGCCAGAAAAAAAAAAAAGGATGAAATTTTGTAAATCATCTAATTAATGTAAGGAGTACATTTTACTAACTGGGAATATTTTTGGTTGGGGTCTGCATAAAAAATTACTTTTTTTTTTCTTTCTTTTCTTTTTTTTTTACGTTTAACACTCTGAAAATATCAATCAACAGTATAAAATTATGTCCCTTATATAACTTTGTGATTTATTGTACATGTCTATGATTAATATTTAAGGAATAAAAGCCAAGGTCTGTGGTTTTGGAACACCCTGTAGATAATGGCAGGTAATTTTTTTTTAAATTAGCAGAAGATTTATATGTATATTCTAAGAAATCTTTCCTTATTACTTATATAAGCTGCGTGTATTTATTAAACTTATATGTAACTTGTGCAATATTCAAAAACATGCGAGCAGCCCCCTAAAATTTCAAGCTCAGTGGCCTCAAGCCATCTGCAAATTTTCTGAATTTTGACCTCTATTGCAGAATACTTCAGTATTTTGCTGAACAAAACATTTGGTTTATCGTCCAAATAGTCAGTATACCGAATACCAGTCAAATATTCAATGCATTACTAGTTCAATTTATCTCCTGCTGTAAAATACAGCTAATACATAAGTGCAATATCTCCTACAGTTAAAATCTTTATTCAACCATGTAAGTTAAATTTAATTTAACTGCAATTAAGAAAAAAAAAATTCAAAATGTGTCAAGGGTGGAGCCCCAGTTCTTTTTTTTTTTTTTTTTTTTAAGCGGGGGGCAGTGCAGTGCTTAGCAAAAATATCAGGTGTTTAAAAAAAGTCCAAAATTCCAAATGTAAAGTGTGGTATTAAATTTTGCAGTCACTGAATTCCAGGACTTGCAGAACCAGATGTTTGAAAAATTTGTCTGCACTTCATTTCTGGTAAGTGGGGAAATGCTTATTTATGTTTATTATTCTTTTCTTTTTTGATTATTAGCTAACTCTTTTTTTTTTTTTTTTTTTTTAATTGGGTGGGGAAAATTATTCCTGTACAACATCTTACACCACTCATGGATATCCTATAAGTAATTTTTTGTGTAGCAATAGTGAATGTGCACAAATTAGATTTTAGTGCCATGAATTTAATTACTTTGCTCAAAAATTTTAATAAAATATATATTATCCTCAATGCTCGTAAAACTTAATAGTCCAGCACATTAACAATGGGATACAATATCTTATGTAAACAAATGGTTGCTTTGACACAGAAATGCTGACGATAGCCAGTTTCGTCATGCCAAATTATGAGTGTTCCACAAGTCATACTGAAGGAAATGAGGAACTATGATAGTTGCTTTTTCCTACTTGTTGTTGTAAATAGATAAATTGTAATTTTATAAACACTTTATAAAAGAAGAGAAAAAAAACGTTGTCCACGCCCCTTAAAAAATTTTGCACGTGGCGGACTTTACTTATAGTGCCCCGTCACTTTTTATTTTACAGCTGCATACCTGATCATACATTTTTTTTTTTTTTTCTGCTGGAGCTGTTGCCCATATATATATATATTACCATGAACAATAAACTGCAACACCAAGGTTACTTTTGTGACCTAAATAAACAAATATTGGAAAACGGTGATAAAGTTTTAGACATTAATGTTAATATCTAATTTTACAATTAAAAAATGCTTCAAGGTCGTTTGGTACCGCTCCCTCGTGCAACACTAATACAACTGAAAAAAGTAAAATTAAATTAGAAAATTTAATTAATAAAAAAAACGTACTGAAAAATCATGCTAGAGTCAGCGTATGAACATTTAAGCAAAGAAGATTTACGTGGAAGTAGTTTATTATGGTACCTCTCGATGAAGACGCGACGCCACACATCTGCAAAAGCGAGATCACGCATATATATTTTAAAAGTATTATAACTCACTAAGATCAGGAAAAGTGTAAATAAAATTAACTTATTACGCAGTTTATAAATGTGAAAACCAGCCATATTACTAGAAAATCTCATACAAAGGAGCTGCCATAACCGGGGGAGCTCCAGACTCAAAGGAGCAGACGCGGACACATGTTTTAACAACAGAAAAGCTTGCACAAGAGTAAAATATACAATGAAACGTTAAAAGAATAACGAAATTTATAATTAAAAATGCATACCACATGGACAGCTCAAAAATAGTTAGCTGACTTCCTCCATTTTGATAAATAGCTATTCCTCCGCTCAACAGAAGCTGTGAAGTGGTGATCGCAATGGCGTTTACCGCAGCCTGTATTCTTCTAGAGAAGAAAGCATAAAAGCGTTAAAAACTTTTGAAATACTTGAGAGAATAAATGTAATGCTCTTCATAAGTATATTAATCGACTTATGTAATGGTAAATATCAAAAAGTAATGACTGATCTGGGGGAGCACCTCCATAGAACGATAGATTGTCCCACTAGATGGCGCTACATAACACAAATGAGGGGAGCAAGAAAGCTTTAGACTATGGAAGTTCTAGGTAAAGTAGGTTTAAATAATAAAAACAAAAATAATATTCTCATTAAAACAGAGCATTAGATACCTACAAATTATTCTGTTCAAGTCGTAAATGATTCTGAAGTCTGGCAATAAATAAATCGATTACTACTTGGGAATCAAGCAGGATCTCGGCTCTTAATGGCGTTCCCTAGATCAGTAAATTATTTGCTGGTGAAAGTAGTAGTAGTAGTAACAAAATCGTCCAACAAACGGGGTCATTTGCTCCCAAAAGGAATTTATCAAGAATTGAAGCAAATAAATTAAAAATTGTATATTAAAATTTTATTTCACAGCATTTTATCAAGTAATAGTTGAGTTTTGCCTGAGTAAGCGTAACAAATACAGGCTAAAACACCGCTAATTTCTACCTTAGGTTTCTACCCTTTGTGAAGTGATTGAATATACCCCACCCTCCACCGTATTTTATCTTTTTTTTTTTTTTCTTTTTCTAATTTCAAATATGATAAAATATTTCCAATTTTTCCGTACAGTTAATTAAAACTTTCCGATAACAGACTTTTAAACCTACATTAACTGTTTTTTTTTTTTTTTTTTTTTTTTTTTTTAAGGAATATGATCTTGGATCAATTAAATTTTTAAGAAAAAAAGGATAAAAATAGCAGATATTTCAAGGAGATCGTCAAACAATTCATGGATTCTTTTGTACGCTCTGTGTTTCAAAGAATTTTGCCTCTTGCAATGCAGTGCATGCAAAACCCTCCGTAAGTCCGAGTCCGATTTTTACGCTAAATAGCTAATTTCGAACCCCGAAAATTAACAATTTAATCAGTTGTTCGAGTTTCAAGAGTTAATATTGTCAAATACGCACGTTCTACAGATTTTCAACTGAAGTTCGCTACAGAAGGCATGAATCACGCAAAATTACGTCACTAAGAAAGGTGATGGTTTTGGCTTTAACACATGGGCAGCAAAAAGTAGTGCCTGACTGCGCGCCTTTTCTCTTTTTTTTTTTTTTTTTTTTTCTTTCTCTTGCTCCTTCCCTCCCTCAACACCATTCTGATTAGAACTGCGTCAAATGTCACATCAAATGTATCCTTAATTTTGAAAAATTTAAATATGGATGGGGGTGGGGTGAAGCTATCAAGGCAAGCGCTTAGTTCCACCCACGTTCCACCGTTCCACGAGGCTCAGGACAAAATTAGTCTAGCTAATGAAAAGGACCGGCGAAGTTTATTATAAAGTAATCAAATGACAGACCCTTCAACAAAGAAAAATGTGTAGTTAGAACATGTATTTGAAGCTTCTTATTAAAACAAATATGATTTAAAAAAAAAAAAAAGACCGAAAGATTCCCTTTCCCCAAATTTCGATCTTTTGAAAGCATACGCAAAAAATAAGCCATTTTGCCTTTTCCACCATTTGCACCTACCCCCCCCCCTTTTTTTTTCTGTCTATGGCCCACTATATTAAATGAATGTATTTTTAAATTTTTATGAAATCTTGGCCATTCAATGGTGGATCCAGAGAAGGGGAAGGAGCTTTGGAGAGAAGGTGTGGCTAATACATCAATCACAAGGCCCTGATTTTCCATTAGGCCTGTCCTAGGATCCCTGAATATTGGAGGCCTCCTCAACAAAATCCCAATTCAGTTTTTCTTAATTTTATCTTGTTTAACAGCAAATTATTATATATCCTTTCAAATTTTATCAAACAATATTTTAAGCTAGTTGTCAATCTTCTCGATGACTGGATGGCATTTATAACCAGTGGTTGTAAAAAGTTGTAAATTATCAGGTATTTTATGTACAGCTCAAGGACGTATTTAAGTGGGGGGGGGGGTCCGGACCCCCACCCGAAATTTTGATTTTTGTCCCTAAAATGGTAATGATAGTCTTGTGAAAGTTTGGAATTTTTACCGTTTGGACACCCCCTCCCCCCCCCCAAAAAAAAAAAAATGCTTTTCTGAATATGTGCCTGGTACAGCTTGAATTTATGTTTGTTAAATTCATCATGAAAGATAATAGATGACTGCCATTTTGGAGGGAAAAAAAGTGCAGACTTTCGACAGCAGGCACAGCCTGACAGTAATTTACCTTTGGAAATTTCATGCTGCCTATTTTAGTATTAGGGGCCCCCATCCGGAGTTGTGCCTATAGTCTTTTCTGAATCGGGCCCTGCAATCAGCTTGGCTTTATCTATCCATCAAGGGTGCAGTGGGGCCAAGGTGGAGCCTACTCTTTTTAAGGTGGGGCGTTTCCCTGGCTAAGTGTTAACAAAAATGTCCGAAATTTCAAATGTAGGATGTGGTATTAAATTTAGTAAGCACTGGGTTCCATAAGTTGCAGAGCTGAATTTTTGAAAATTTTGTCAGCACGTCATTCCGACATGCAGGGCAGTTGTACTACCCATTTATGTCTCTCTTTTCTTTTCTGATTACTCAATTTTGGGTGGTCCTGTAAATAAACTCTCAAGTAGATTGGAACCAAAAATCGAGGTACACAACTAGATATTACACTAATCTTATCTAAAAAATTTCAACAATCTATGACTAATAGTTTTTTAAATATGTGAGTTAAATACATACATACAAACGTATTCCAAAAGTCACCAATCTTGGCGACTGTTGGAGTAATTTTTGAGGGAGGCACATTATTGTCATCAGACCATTATCTAACTATATCGTAGGATGGTACTGTACTCGAAATTAATGAATGTCTAAAACTGCCATTAACCAATGCGTTGTGCGTTGGAAATTTTGAATGTTCCTGTAGAAAAACTGTAAGTGATAAATACACTGTTTTCTGCTGGATATATTCACTTTGTAATCCTTAACAACATATATCCCTTTTGATTCGTTTGAAATAATTTAATATCTCTTAAATATGCTTTAATGAATTTCTGCCCATAGAGCGTAATGTATGGAAAATCTTTCGGGTGGCCTTGTCAATAAACGATGCAGTTGATTGGAACCAAAAAGGGATGTGCACAACAAAATGTTACCACAATCCCAAATATGAAATTTCCACATTCTATGACTAATAGTTTTTGAGATACGTGAATTGAATATATACATATGTACAAACTTGGAGAAAAACTGCTCAAAATGGACTTGCATTAAGTCCGAGTGGATTGTGCATGCATTTATATGAACGTACATACATGTGTACAATGAGATGTCTCACAAAAACTCTTAAAAGTATAATTGATTTTTTGTCAAAATCTGAATATCAAAATGTTTCATGATCACATTACTCAGTACTTCGTACAAGGAAGTAAAAAGAAAATGTTGGCCACACCCCTTCTTAAAAAAAATTCACATGTTATGGGCTTTATTTATAGCACTTTGTTTTAGGACTGCATCCCAGCTATCCATAGCACATGAGACTCATACTGAAATGCAGTATATAAACAGTATGGACCTGACACCTTACCCGCTTATGACACTAAGTCGATTAAAAAATAAATCTTGTGTACAAAACAGTTAGCCATCCCTGCTTTAGATAACCTTTTTCTCTATTGTATATATTATTTAGTCAAATATATACACTTTTTTTCAAATATCCCTTCCCTAAAAAACATTTTCAACTCTAGGTGATTATCAGAATCGATTCACATTTTACATTATTTGCTATTAGACATTGCCATAAAAAGGTGGGTACTAGAGTGGTCAAAACCTATTTGGAAAAATTAGATTTTTATGCAAGAGACTTACAGGCCCATAGCCAGGTTTTTTTTTTTGTTTTTTTTTTTTTGCGGGAGGTGGGGGAGGCTCAAATAACTAAATATCATAACTTAAACATAGGTATCATGAAGATTCATATGGAGGTTGAGACCCCCACCCTCAGCTGTTGACAATGGCATAATCACTTCTAAAACATACCTAAACTTTTTAGTTATTTTCAGTGTCTGAAATCCTGAAATGAGCCTCTCTAGAAGTGCATGAACCTTTCCTCTTCCCTTATACTACTTGTGCGGGAGCCTATGATAGGTGTAAACTATACAAGGTGCCCCATAATGGGGCAAAGTTAAAGGGAGGGACAGAGCACATAATTAAGGAATCGAAATTATATAGCAATGTGGTGTCAAAAATGCTGATTTTACTTACCTGTTAATAATACTTTTGGGAAAAGAGTTGAAGTGTTCATCTAAATTTTTTTCCAGGTTTTATAAAGGGCTTGCCTCCCAAAAAAAATGATCAATGAAATTAAATAGAATTTTTAAACATTGTCAATTTTAGTCACAAGTTTTCTGTAAAAGATACTTAGTTTCTGATGAATAGTTGTTGGAAAGTTCACTATATTATTGGGCTCTTGTTTCACAGTGATTAACAACTACATGAAGATGACCTTTCCCACCCCACTCCACTATTTGATTCTGAATCCTTATTATGTAACATATCTCCCCATAAAGTTTGTCCTTATCATTATGGATCACCCAGTATTTGAAATTTGTAATCATTAGGTATTCCATTCAAATCCTAAAAAAGAAATATAACCAGAAATTTAGTTTAAAAAGAGAGTTATATGTATAGTTTTGCTGTAACCACATAAACCAACTTACAAGGATAGAACAGGAAATTATGGATGTCTCATCTAAGCCCTTTTGACGCTTTGGTTTGTTAGGAGTTTGCTCAACCATCTGTACCCTATTTGGCTCTGGCTTTGCCTCCTGTGCTCCTAGTTAACCCAATGTGGACCCTTTTCACAGTTTTTAAAAAATTTCCATGCAATTTTTATAATGATCACTATTTGTGAAATTTTTATTTGTAACAGTAAAAAAATTGATGAAATGAAAAGTCTGAAATAAATGTTAGAATGTATGATAGAAAATATAATGTATGACAGAAGTAGATATGATACAAGACGCATTACATTCAGAGAACCTTCATGTACCCCAATAGTCATGCCATGAACATGACTATTCACGGCAATTTAAACTTACCAAAAAAAAAAATTAATGGTCTCAAAAATCTTTTCTTTGAGCATTTTTGCCCCTTTTAAGAGCAAGAATAATTTATCACTCATGAATTACATGGAAAGTATGTGTTACTGGGTAGATTGTGGGTAACCGAGCATCTTGTGGTGGCCACAGGGCTGTAGCTTCTGTTGCCCTCCCTTAAATCCAGTCCTGTAAACATGCATGTTAGAACCTTTGGGGGGGCTGAAGCCCCCCCCCAGCTACATGTCTATAGAAAGAGCCCTCTAGCAAGCCTAAAACCCATCCTAGAATTATCCTAAAAGCCTACCCAATTGTGCCAATTGCTATTCACCTGGTTGATGTCTGATAAAATTTTAAAATGTCCGTTTTACCTGTAATTTAAATAGTATGCACTGCAGCACCTATTTTATTACATATCTAAGAAGCAAGACTATTTCTCTCTTCAGAGCAGCTAACAGCAATTAAAAGTCGACTATTTGCTACTATTTTCAGCAAAAGGCAACTATGGCGACTATTTTCTTTGAAAAAGGCCTAAAAGTGACTATTTTTTAAATAAAATGGAAAACATGCTACTTTTTTGATCAGAGACCAATTTTATTGTGAAATTTTGATTTCAAGGTTCAGGAACAGTTGCGAGCAGCCGCTTAGGGAAGTACGAATAAAATCTATCAATAAGTGCTTCATGTATATCGATGCATTTACAATGCTATACAAAATCCTTTTTTAAAAAACATTTTCATGAATTTTGAAGTTGACATTCATGAGACTTTTCAAAATAATTCCTCAGTTTTATTTATTTTAAGATTACCGAATTTCTAGCCTTTCCACCCCCAGACTTCTTTCTCACCACTTAGAAGTGTTTCACGAGTTTATTTTATGAAAAGCATAAAAAATGCTCCTCGTATGCTTTTAGTATAAGTCATTTAATGTGCCGTTTGCACATTATTTGGTAAAAATCATCAAAAATGTTCACACATTATTTTACAACTTGGGAATTTCAAAAGCTGGCAAATTGATGTTTTCTTATTGGTACATTCTATCCTGCACAGATGCAGTTAATGAGAACAGATTTGCAAGTTGCCCTCTGAAAAAGATACTAATCACGAAGCTAGAATGGTTGGATAATACTCGAAACTCCCTTATCAGCATTTCCAAATTCCTTATGCAGTGATGGTGCTTACGTGCTACAACGCGTCAAATACGCAAAAAATCGATGATGGGACGCAAAAGAAAAGTTACAACGCGTCCCCTGGGACGCGTAATTTCCATCATGCAAAATTTTGAAAAAGAAAAAAAAAAAAAAAAAAAAGGTGAGAGAGGGTGCGTTCAGATTGCCAATTTTGGGTAAATCTCTAGTAAAACACAAACTGCTTGTGTTTTACTCGGGGAGATTGACATCGGGAACGGCTTTGTGGGCCCGTTTACATGCACACAAATGCGGAGTAACGCTTCCCCTACATGGGGGGGAAAATGCAGGGTAGAAAGATCCCTAGTCGAAAGGAGGCATAGGAGTGTTCGCTTTCCCATGATGCATTGCGAGTTTTCCCCTATACTCTGCTTTTACCCGGGATATATATCGTGCTGTGCGCACACGTGGTTAAGCTGAAGAAAAAAAGGGATTACTTTGACGTTCTTCTCCTTTCTCCCTCCCCCACACTTCCGTTTTCATGTTAGAGATGGTGGACTATCGGAATTGAATAAAGTTTTTTCATTATTTATTTTTAATATTCGCTTGTGTAAATGTAAACAATGATTTGTTTTATATTAAATCTGACAATTATTATTTAGAAATGAAATCTATAATCTATAGAAGCGGTAAATATTTTAAACAATCTAGAAGAGAAAAGGGGGGGTGGGGTGTTCCATATTTTACTGTTGTATATCCTTTCCTTCCTCAAATATATTCCAATTTTCCTTGTGATAAATTTATTAATACATAGTAATTATTTTTTTAAATTAATATAAGATGGAGGAGCGCTTGAACGGTATTTTATTGTAGTTTTTATAATTTAAGATGTTGCAGCTGTTCTGCGAGTACATTTTACTTTCTTAAACATTTCTACCGATGCAGCCTTTCTCCCGGTTTTTACTGTACATACAAAAGGGGATTTTATTATTAGGATTTATTAATTATTAGGATTCAGGGTGTCATCAGGAAGGCTTTGCCGTGAAGGCAAAGTAAATGACATGCATGTCACAACAAAGTTTTCTTGATTAATTATAATTCATTTTATCTATTTATTTTTTGAAATAAGTTTTAGGTTATTTATAAATAAGATATTCATACGCATCAGCACACCAAAATGGGTGAGACATGATAACATTAGTCGTGAAATTAACCAAATGCTTTTATATCGATAAGGACCCACTTTTTGGAAAAAAGGACCCGAAAATTTTTGAGTCCTGGGTCCCAAGGACCCGTCTCTTCCAAAGTCTAGCGACATCACTGCTTATGTCATAAAAATATTGTTATATCACAAGCTCTTGGTAACTAACGATATTAGCATGCTACTTTTTGGATAAAGCATACTATTTTGGATACTATTTTTTCAATTCCTATTATTAGCTCACACTCTCCCTATATTTATCTTGTACAAATTTTCAATCATTAATAAAATACTTTTTTATTCATCCACTCAAATTCAAGTAAATTTTTTTAGATTTGTAGTGCATGATACTGGATGTTAATACAGTTTTGGTTCCAATCCGCTGGATAATTTATCTACAGGACCGCCCAAAAGATTCGAAATACATTCTGCTCTATGGGCCGAAATTCATTAAACTCGCATATCTCAAAAACTATTAGACGTAGAATGTTGAAACTTTATATTCAGGATTGTTGTCACATCTAGTTGTGCACCCGCCATTTCGGTCCCATTCAACTGGATAGTTTATCTACAGGGCTGCCCAAAAGATTTTCGCTACATTACGCTGTATGGGCAGAAATTCATTAAAGCATATTTTACAGGTATTAGGCTACTTCAAATGACTCACGAGCGATATATGCTGTTATGGGTTACAAAATGAATTTTTCCTTCGAAAAAAATGTCTTTATCATTTATGGTGCTGCTACAGGAACACTCAAAATATTTCTAACACTTTATGGTCCATGGCAGTTTTAGGGACATTCATCCATTTCAAGTACAATACCGTCCTACCCTATAGTTAGGTAATGGTCCAACCACGGTCATGTGCCTCCCTTAAGAATTACACCAAAAGTCGCCAAGTTTGGCAACTTTCGTACTTGTGTATGTATTTTACTCTCAAATTTCAAAAACTATTTAGTTGTAAGATGTTGTAATTTCATATATAAAATTGTTATAGCATCTAGTTGTGCAGGGGTCGCGCTGGCATTTTTTAAAGTTTCGCCAAATTAGATTTTGCCGGACGTCATTAAGAAATGCAATTGCCAATATTTTCGCCAAATGGTATTTTCTTTTGCCAAACTAATTTTATTATCGCAATTTGCGACGTTGGCGATCGACAGCGCGACCCCTGGTTATGCATCTCGATTTTTGGTTCCAAACTACTGGGGAGTTTATATACAGGACGACCCAAAAGAATTTCAATAGATTAATATCTATGGACATCTTCAATATATTACATCTGTAGTCAGTCATTGTTTGGTCCATGCCCAAAATCTCGCCATTTGCCATCGATCTTGGGGAGTTTTGCCAAAATATCCCCAGATTTGGCGATAGTTAGTCATTTGGCCTATGCCCAAAATATCGCCATTTGTCTTTGGTGAGTTTTGGCAAAATATCACCAAATTTGGCGAGTCAATCATTGTTTTGTCCATGCTCAAAATCGCGCCATTTTTCGTCGACCTTGACGAGTTTTGCCGAAATGTTGCCAAATTTTGGCATAATTCTTGAGGGAGGCACAAGTTTTAGAGTTATGCGAAATGCGATATTATTTTGGCAACAAATTTGGCGATATTTCGCCAATTTTTATTTGTTGACCTAAGTAGGAATTGACTTTAAAAATTTTTTTTAAATATTACTTGTTATGTATAAGGCTACTAAAGCAACTATTTTCAACACTAAAAAGTGGTGGCAGCCTTGTCTCTTAAGTGAACTACTTTAAGATATCTTGGGATTTGGTTCAAGCCATCAAGTCAGCCAAATCAAAGCAAGTAGTATATGGTAATATCACAGAGCTGGCCATGAGCATGTTCTTTGAGCCAAACAACTAGAAATGTCTGAGGATACCTGTTAATGGATTAGGGAGAAATCAGGCTTATAAATGTTGTTTGCAGCACGTTAAATTATTTGCTTCGATGCTATTGTATTATATAGTTGACCATTTTTTGTAATACTTTTCTCCTCAGAATAATTAGAATAATTCAAATATTTAATTATTGTATGACAATTTAGTTTTAGATTGCATGGCAGATCCAGCAGAGGGACTTGGAGCCTTCACACATGAACTCTCACCCCCCCCCCCTCCCAAAAGAGAGAGAGATTCTAAATGGTAATATCCTACTTTAGTATACAATTTGGAGGATAGGTAAAATTAGCATGTCCCAAAAAACTCAACATTGGTTTAGAATAAAATTTTGCTTTATTGTACATTTTGTTTGGGTCAAATAAGATTTTTCAAAAATTAGGCCTTCCCCAAAAAGTTTTTTTGAATTTGCTACTGTTTAGGTTATGTTCTCACTTACAGTGCATGCTTCTTTTCAGTTTTTACAACCATAACTTGATGGAAATTTTCTGGAGAGGCACAAAACATATTTAAATGTAAAAAAATAGTGAAGTTTCTTCAATATTTTTACCAGTGGTGGCTCATCATTAGGAGCCAGAGGGGCCTGACCCCATCACCTAACCACCATTAATCAAAATCGCTTCTATTATGTAGCATATAGTTCTTTTAATAATTTACCTTTACTAAAAAAATGCAGGTATTTTATTTTATTTCAATACTATTCATTAAACAGGGATGAGATTGGCAAAAAAAACTGAAATTGTACGAGAGCAAAAAACTGAAATTGTACGAGAGCAAAAAAACTTGTACATGTGATAATTGTATATAATATATCTGAAAGAAGTTTTAAGATGTAAAATATCAGAAAATGCTACAAAAAAAAAAATATTACAGAATTAATTAATAATTACTATCAAGAAAAAGCAGAATTTTCAGACAAAAAAGTGAATTCCTCTTAATTTCTAAAAAACCGAAGAATCTCATCCCTGATTAAAAAAGCCGGATGCATGAAAACAAAACAATAGTCGTTTTTCCCTGTCTAAAGCATGCATGGGCTTGTTTGTTCTGAACTCTGTGTCCTTCTCTACAGACTTGGCATTTAGCACAAAAGCCATATGGACACATCATTAACTTGGCTTCGAAACAGCTTTTTTGACATTGCCTTCAGAGCACAGATCTTTGGGTCCTGGTATGGTGTTCTTCATGACTTACAGGAGAAATTTCGCCAATCGGTAGCTACTGGTGAACTTTTCCATTCAGTAGGAAATCTTTTTTTAACTGTGCAATCTTATAATTTTTGCAGTCAAATATTTTTTTGGTACTTATGTATTATCCCGGCGGTCATTCTTGCCAAACTATTTTTTTGTCAAATCTGCTGGCAAACTGTTGCCAATCGTATACCAAACCATCAATAATTTCATGTGTCCGACATTTATCTAGGCCAGTGGTTCCCAACCTTTTTTTAATCGCGACCCCTTTTAGATTTTTCAAAACTTTCGCGACCCCCCCCCCCAATCTGCCATGTTTGACCAATAAAAAATATTAATAATGAAAAAATATATGTTGAGATTTAAAATTGTTATCTTTTTAATATGTACTGATTATTAATAGGATGATTGGAGGTTGAATTTGACTGACAAGTTTGGCTATTCTTGGCTGAATATTGGTCAAAGCCAACCGCATGTCATCTTAGACATCTAATTTATTACTGACTTTTGTCTTAATCTGCAAAAGAGTTCAAAATCCAACTTCACGATGGTAAGTGTATGCCAGTGGTCGCGCTGTCGATCGCCAACGTCGCAAATTGCGATAGTAAAATTAGTTTGGCGAAAGAAAATACGATTTGGCGACAATATTGGCAATTGCATTTCTTAATGATGTCCGGCAAAATCTAAGTTGGCCAATGGATTGGCGAAACTTTAAAAAAAGCCAGAGCGACCACTGGTGTATGCAAATGATTTTTAACATCTGACACGAAAGCTTAGAAGTTATCGGATATGAGCAAAGCAGAGCACACTGAAAATTGAGTTAACGGTTTTTTAGCGGAGGAGTCATTTTGCGAATTCAAAAATTCACCCTGCACTTCATCAGGAAGATCGGCGATATCTAAAGATGCGTGAAATGGATTTCGCACGAGTGCAATCTCTTGTTCATCGAACTCTGGGAAATATCTTTGAATTTCAGATTCACGGGCTTCAAGGTGGCTACTAATTACCTCCTTTAAATTAATTGCAGTTCCTATCTCCGATTCTTCTGTCTTAATGCATAGGTTCTGAAGCATTAGTTAACACTCCTAGATTCGTCGACGTCAGTTTTTGTAGCTTTGATACAAAAGCCCAGACGAGAATACGGATTTTTTTCTTTCTAAAGAAAAAAGGGTAAAAGAGTGTCTAATGGCAAAGAAACGAGAAAATAGTTTACTACTCATTTCCTACAAAAGAGGTCTGCGGCGACCCCCGAAAAACGGCATGGCGACCCACTTGGAGGTCGCGACCCCACGGTTGGGAACCACTGATCTAGGCAAAAAATCACTCGTCTTGGCGGACCACCTGGATAATACGTAAGTTCCATTTTTTTATTTATAAAACGTAATGTATAAATGCATTTTCTACGTTAATATTTATTTTAAAATAAAGAAATTATGAAAGTTCAGCTGTGAAGAACATAATTAAATTCGGCAGAAGAAAATTAAATCTGGCTTTTTGATTAGTAATAAAGCAAAGTTTTTAATATTAACATAATTGGTTTTAAAAAATGGCAACAGTAGGGATGTAACGGATAGTGATTTTGCCAGATACTGGATATCGGATATCCGAAGCTCCTTTGGTTGCCGGATACGGATATCTGGCACTAAACATGCATTTAGTTATCAAGTGTATTTTTTCGTTTTTTTTTTTATATAATGAAATCAGAACAATAAATTGCAAACATGTTTCACACATCATTAAAGCATTTTTTTATAATTCACTTATAATTTACAAAAACTGAATAGTATCTTTACATATATGCACCTAAAAAATCATACTTAAAATGTAAAATGTTAAAATATTCTTTTTATGTGTGCACTACTGGCAGAAGCAAATACAGGGTTACCACTGGTCAGGGAAAATTGCAAAGTTTGGCCCAAAACCTGGAAAATCAGTGTTTGTAAACAACGTTTAGCCTTACTTACTAAAAATATTAAAGAAAATATGCAAAGCTCATGTCATAAACATAAAAAATAGTCTGGATTTTTATCACATGGTGGTCTGGAAAACCTGGAAAAGTCAGGGAATTTTTTTTCAGAAATTGAGTGACAACCCTGAAATAAATTTTAACCATGACATTTTTATTAATCTATCTATAATTGCAGATTATTTTCACAAAGAAATGCATACGTTTTTTTATTTATTTAAGAATAAGATATTTATTTTGATAAGATAAATATGATAGATGAGTTAATTGTTTCCAAACATAGATTTATGCCTTTTTTCTGTTTTAATAATTTAATATTAATTTACATTAAGTCATTTTTAGTTTAAGGTTAAATTATTTTTGGAGATTGATAAATAAAAAGTAAATCTCTTTTAAATATTTATAATGAAATTATTGTGCTTTCTTTTGTAATTTTATACAGGTATGAAAGGGGATTTTTCAGGTTATGCATTAAATTTATCTAATCAAAAATAATGTAATTTTAAACTACCAGTTAGAAAACAAAAATAGATTTGTTTAATTGTTTAGCATCTAAAATATATGATCATTATTTCACAGTACAAAAATTTATATGGCACCGTAAGGAGGGGGGGGGATATTCATAAAAAACATCATTTCAAACATTAGTTTCCAAATTTTAAGACAATTTCACTTTTTTACTCTTGATTTCGACATTCCGACATAGACACACACAAAAAGATTAGTCAAAGTACATTAAGTATGGAGTGATAATTATACACAATACTGTAGTAGTAACTAAAACAACTATTTTATACCAGTAAAATACCATGTTGCAACATGGCTGTCTGCACAAGCATACATGTTACAATTTTCATTAATAAATATTTCCCAAACACATTTTAAATGTGCATATTTTAAGTAGACTTAACTTTAAAAATCAAATGACACTTGCAGAAAATCATAAATGAATTTAAAGTAGTGAATGTACATATTTTTCAAATATACATATATGCACGTATAATTCAAATATATCAATGCACGTATTTTCATATAGTGAATGCACTTATTTTTCAAATGTTACGGCAAAGTGCTTATAATTAAACTTCCCCTGTAAACAGCAGTCTACAGCTGAAAAGGATGGGAAGATCGCCTCCAAATTTGCACATGAACACTACATGAGATGTGCTTAAGTTTTTTTTGGTTTTTTTTTTTCAGTACAGAAAATGTCCATTAAGCTGCATTTTGCAGCATGAAATCAACTCTAAATATTAGCCTAACTAGTTATAAATGTGCTCAAAAACTACTGAAAAAATGTTGAAATTGTGTGTTTATTTTGAATGATCCATTTCCAGTGTAAAATTTGCTGTTTTTTCAGTTAAAAAATATATCTCTGTGTTTAATATATCACTTTATCAAAAATGTTCTAATTTAATTATCCATCCTGTCCCATGCATAGTATAGATAGAACTTTAGCAATATATAGCTGGATATCTGGTAGTTTTAATTCGGATATCTGACGGTATTTCGGATATTGAAAAATCAGCCGGATAGGCCAAATACTGGATACTTGCTGGATATCCGTTACATCCCTAAGCAAAAGTAAAGTTATATTGATGAGCATTTTTCATTTGAAAATTTTTAAATACTTAACTGTTTGAAGAGGGGAAAGGTACTCTATATGTATATATTTTTTCCAGATTTGAACTGGCACTATTTTTTCTGGCGCCACCACTAATTTATGTCATGAGCTGCCTCTGGCGAACAAAAATTTTTAAGAGAATGGCACATGCATATAGCATCTTTGATAGTGAAAATAGAAAATTTTCTTAAGGTTTTGTAAGTAAGTTTTAAAATAGACAGTTTTCTAAACAAAGTTGGGGAGAGGGCACATATCTCCCCCTTCCTCGACTTTAAGCTTATAGTTCTAACTACAAATTGTATGGATTTAATTCTTAAACAAGAGTTCAAATGGTACAATCTTAAAATAAAGCCATCCCACACAGTAATGGAAAGAATATTTTTAAAGGAAAATATGATTTATGCAACATCAGTTTGTAACTAAAGAAAATCAAGGAAAATTTAATGAGAAAAGTTTATTTTGTTGTACAATTTGAGCAATTGCTTGCTGAATGGGGACTGTTTTCTAGCAGTGTATATTTTTTAAGTATTAACTTTAAATTTAGAAAAAATATGCATTTTTCTTTAGAATGTGAAAAACCTCACAATTTTTTATCAACCTTTAATTAATTAAATTAGGACACTTGGGGTGTTGAGGTTCATCAATACATGAACTGTGTGAAATTTTTCAGAGATGGGGGATCGAACCCAGGACAGCCATTTAACATTCAGACACTTTTCTGCAAACACAGATTAAACAGATGAAACATTAATTTGTGGCAACTTTGATATACCACAGAAACTGAACTTCAGCATGCGAGAAACCTCACAAATTTTGCAATTCTCTTTGTATAAGAATCCAAACTGATGTTAAAGCAGTACACTTTATTTTTATTAAAGATTAACTCCCCATAGCAGAAACACGGTGACAATGTCGCGAACACAGAAATATGCTTGCGGACAGTTTTTGTCGGCACATTGTCTGCCATAAAAAAATTAATTGTCCGCAACTTGCGGGAATATTTTGCCGCGGCTCATTACGCTTTCTCCGCTTTGTGATGACGTCACAAATGCGAAGAACGCACGAAAAGGAACGGCCGAATCTAGCTTTTACACACCTCTGCGCCCTCCTGGTTTTACATTTTTATTATTTGCCAATGATCATTATTTTTTATTTCCCATGCACCATTTTGGATTCGTTTTGCAGCCCATCACAAAAGTGCATTTATTAAAACGGCCTCTTCAGATAAATATGATTAAATACAATAACCCTATCATAAAAATATGAATGAATGATTGAAAACGGCACTTCTACAAAATTACCTTCTAAATCGGACCTTTCTCACAGATATTACTCTTTAAAATGCCTTTTACAAATGTTCTATTTTTTCAGATCGAAATATCATTATTGCATTTTTCAGTATCTTTGTTTTCATTTGCACGAGCTGAGTAACCTGAAAAGTGCCCCTTCTGCAATGTTTTGTTTTTTGCTGACTCAAGAGAGAACTCGATCGGCAGAACTACGTGCATATTTCGCTTAGGAATTGAGGGTAGAAAACATAGTTGAAAAATTCAAAATTGTTTAAAGTCATCTAAAAGTTTTAATTTCCTCGAATATCAGTAGTTGCGTTTGATAAATGCGTAGTTATGAATTATTAACAATTATTATTCTAGAGTTCGTCACGAGCTGTATAGTTATCCCTCTTCTCTGTTTTTAACTGTTTTGCACACTTGCAAGTTTTTTCTCCTTTTTTTTCTGAACGATTTGCTCTATTTAACCAGCTTTCTTATTACGCAGTATTCATAATTATTACAGATATTTACTAACCATAAATAATTATGAATGATATAAAAAGTGCCTTAGCAAAACTACATTTTCCGAATCTGAAATTAAGTGGGACTTCCAGAAATTGATCTGAAAATTGAGCGATTTGAGACATTTTGCAAATACAGCACTTGAAATATATTATGTTTTGCCAAAATTAAGCATATTAGTAACATTTTGCTTCAGCGGTGTAGCTGGGGTTATTTGAGCCCGGTGCAGTCCTTTCGTTTTCTGTCACATTCTACTAAAGGCCAAAGCAGACTTTGTGTTTCCGTATGCTAGAATGGGTATTCAATGTATTTTTCCGTTATCTCCAAGACAAATTGCGGAGTAAAGTGTCCCCATTGTATGTTTGGCGTGCTTTTGTGGTTTCACGGGTTACCCTTTGTTGGTGAATCCCGACTGGTCATTAAAAGCCTATAAATTTTTCAACTATTAAATTATAATATCGTGTGCATGGGAAATCAGAGCAGGAATGAAATGTTTTATACACAAAACAATAAGAATTAAAGATTTCCGAGGCTAATGTGTAAAATTTTTTAGTTTGGCAAAAAAATAAAGTGGCTGAAATATCCATTTTGAGTAAATGAGTTCTAGCGTTCTGAGAACTGCGTTCCTTTTGATGTTACTCACCACTAGATGACACTGCAATGCATTATTATTTTAACTCGCCACTAGATGACGCTGCAGCAGGCCAAATTCTTGACCATTCAAACGGTCGCTATGAAAATCAGTATACATAGCTATTTGACCAATCAGAATATTTAGGCGTTATCCATTTTGCTATAACTCGCCACTTGACGGCACTGTAGCAAATCATTACTTTAATTAACCACTAGATGGCCCTGCAGTGTATCACTTCTTGACTGTGCAAATGATCGTTATGAAAATTGGTATACATAGATATTTGAACGCGGTCGCTATGAAAATCAGTATACATAGCTATTTGAACAATGAGAATATTTTGGCGTTATCCATTTTCCTATAACTCGCCACTTGACGGTGCTGTAGCAAATCATTAATTAATCACTAGATGGCCCTGCAGTGCATCACTTCTTGACTGGGCAAATGATCGCTATGAAAATAGGTATACATAGATATTTGAACACGGGGAAGAGTTTGGCGCTATCCATTTTCCTATAACTTACCACTTGATGTCGCGTCAACACATGAACTTCAGGTCTGTCCAGCCGATAGTCATGAAAATTCGTATACATCGATATCTGAATGCGAAGAATATTTTCGCCGTATCCATTTTGCTAAAACTCGCCACTAGATTGCGCTACGCCGCACAGTGGAGTATTTGTGTCAAAATCCTGGCCAGAAATATTTTTCATGTGTTTTAACGTTAAAATCATTACTGTTGACTTTTGACTTAAATTTTAGTATTATGTATTTCTTAAATTATATAAAAAAGTGTGTTGTCTCCAAATTTGGTGAGATATATCGCCAAACGACACGAAGTTGGTTTCTAACAAATGTCTTGTCCGGGGAGTGTCCCTTACTGGGAAGTACTGTTATTGTATAACACCACTTATAAATGTAATAACACGCGGCTGTCGATCTAACGGTCTGAAGTTTTGGGCGATTTTCTCCACATGTCACGTGAATACGCATTAGAACCCCTTAAAAAGCCCTCCGCCCAAGGCAAACTTCCCGTTAGGCAAATAGCCGTGTAGCTGTGCCTTAACCACAGTAAAAATATATAAATGTAATACTTTAATAATACTTATAAATATAATACTACTTATCTATAAATCAATTTTTATCATAAAAATTTTTTAGATTTTTTACTTATCTAAATGTAGTTACTATAGGGATCTTAGTTTTCTAATGACTTCTGAAGATTAACTTTTTCATTCTGATTCTTTTGAATTCTGATATTCGTCTTCACTCAGAATCACTTTTTTTTTTTTTTTTTTTTGAGAGAGAGGGGGGGGGGGGACCACCATCGGGCCCCTCTGTTGTAGGGTCTAGCTGTAGCGAAGTTGTAGGGTCTCGCTGTAATAAGGCTTGCTCTTTTTCATTGGCCTTTGTCTAGAGCAGCTAAAAGGACACTGCTTAAAAGAAGCCTACTTGAAACCCATAAAATCTCATTCCAAGCTGGAGGAGAAAGTAATTTATTTCAAGCCAGCACTTCAAAATGACTTAAAGAGCTAGCACGTGTTTCTGTTTACACACTCACACTCCAATGACCCGAAGTCACAATTGCCAACCTTTGAGATCCAAAAATGGGGAGCTTTTGCTTTGGACACAATTTACGACATAAATGGAAAACTAAGCTGTAAATAGATGGGACTATTTACAGGACTAAGAAAGGGCAATTTTGGAATATGTAGAAATTTTCTTCTTATAGCAAATTTACATCAGAAAAATAAATTACATACTGAATTTAAAATACCGATGTTAAATCTTAACTGAAATGAAATTTTATATACCTTTATCCAAACACTTGCACATAATTTATAGTTTATGAGAAGTACAAGCGCGCATGTTTGTATCCCTTTTGCGATCACCCGTCGAAAAATTATCGAAAAAATAAAAATGGCACTATATAAATAATTTTTTTTATAAAAATTGTGGATGTTGGGGGAACATTTTTTCCTTGGAATAGACACTCAATACTGTAATAATTACGATTATAGTTGAAATTAGGCGCGACACTCCTTCAAAAAGCTTTTTGAAATGTGGATTTTTGAAAAAAAATTAGAAAAAAAAAGTTTACTATTTTTTTTTAAATAAAGTCGTATTATTTTTTCTAGCTAATAGATACATATAATTAAAATAAATATATTTTACTACAATTATACTAAGTATCAAATCAGTAAATTAATGCTTTTAAACCGTAAAAAATGCAAGACGAAGTAATAGAAAACGCTGAAATCTCTTGCCGTAAATGAAGAAACTTGCTTTTAAACCGAGTGTTGCATCTTTTGGATATGAATTATGGTCGAAAAACATGCATTACATGATGCATCAGTTACTAGGCTATCCAAAAACATATATATATTACTGTTTTTAAACAAATTTAAAATTTTTGACTTTTGGCCAGGATTTTGATACGAATACTCCACTGTGCGCTGCATGGCCTTCTGCACCGTACAAACGATTGCCTTGCAATTCAGTATGCATGATTATTGGACACAATATAACGCGATATCCATTTTGCTATATCTGTTTATTACAATGAATAGTAATCACCACAAATCGTAATATCAAAAAGTCCATTCATTCCCGTGCGAAGAACAGGTACTTCAGCTAGTTAAAATATATAAAAATCTCACTGTCTTTCTCTACATATTATAAAAAAAGTAAAACCATAGATGCTTTTATTAATTATATTTATATAAAGCCATTTCAGTGATAATCAGGTAATTATCAAATAAATTCAAATTCTATTGATAAAATTAAGTACGCTTAAAATTTTGTCAAAATGTATCGTATTACCTGAATTCAAAGACCGGCCCTCCTTAAAGACCACATTTTCTTGGTCCCAGTGGTGGTCTTTAAAAACAGGTTTCACTGTATTTGAAAATCTTTTTTTTTTTTTTATTATTGGACAAAAATCTTTATTTTTTTTAAAGTAGTAAAGATTTTTTTTTAAATCAGTTTTTTAAATTTTACTTAAATGTGCAGGTTTAAAGAGATTTATTTTTTCAAAATGTACTAATAATTGAAATTCATCCAGTTCATCATTTGTACTATATTTAAAAAAAAAAAAATGCTGAAATGGTAAATTATTTCCTTAAAGGGACTTTGTTAGCATGCCACAAAAAAAAAAAAATAAAGCTTTTTTTTAAATTAAAATTATTTAAAATTTTTAAACAGTATTTCTCACCTTTTGCAAATTCTGCGAGTTAAATTTTTTTTTGATTTATATTTATATTTGCTAAAACTTACATATCTTATTTATAATAATAATTTTTTTGGATATATTTTAAGAATAAAAGAGTAGTGCTTTTTTAAAAACTTATATTCAGTTAAACTTATGCCATTCATGAATGAGCAAACATGAAATTAGAAGCGTGTGTAAGAGGAAGAACAAATACATTTCAGTAACTTGATTTTAAATGGTGTTGTACATCCAACAGTTGGATGCAATACAAAATTTGTATATGACTCTTAAAAAAAAAAAAAAATAAATAAATAAATAAATATGCATTGTGAGTCAAAACACACATTACAACCCTACAAGTTTTGGGAATAAGCCCTAGTCCTTTTCAGATTATTTCAAACCAGTTTTCTATAATATGTTATCTACCTATACTTTCTCATGGAACTCAAGTACCCTTTTTGAAAACAGACTGTCATTTTTTAATTTTTCCCTGGCAGCCTTCTTTTCCTCTCTACAGTCAACACTATTTAACAACATTAAAATTGCTGGTTTTATATATGAATTATCCACTAAAATTACATGCAAAATTTTGCAGACTGATTATGAAACTCTGAAAGCTTGTCGCAGACAGCTGCAAAACTTTCTGCCACTGGGGATTAACTTAAGACTGTTAGTAGAACTTGCAAAAGCTCAATTTTAGTAAGATTTTATTATGGCGTTATTGGTTTATTAACAGCATCGCAAAGATGCAGCTGTTTTGCAAAAGGCAGGCCATCAAGTGTTTTGGTATGAATGGGAATGGCCTCTCAAGGCTTAACAAAACCTTTTTTTTTTTTTTCGTAGAATCAAAGGCTAAAATTGATGCTAAATACTATCAGAATAAAGTTTTGAAGCACATGATCAAAGAAAGTTCACGTCTTTACCCTCAAGGAAACTTTGTTTCTTACCAAGATTCTGTACCAAGTTATACTGCAAAATCAACTATAAAATGGCTGAAAGATAAAACAGTTAATTTTCTTCCTCCTGAGAAATGGCTATCATCATCTCCGGACTGTTTTATTTGCGATTATTTTTGATACTTAAAAAAACAATTAAATAGACGTAAAGTAGGAATGCTTCAAGGGCTTCAAAAAGCAATCAAAGAGAAAGCTGGAAAAATACCCCCAAAATGGTCAAAAAAGCTCTTTTGGCTTGGCCTAAATGTTTATATAAAGTGTACTATGCCAAAGGAAACCACATTCAAAATTTCATGTAAATAATTTAATAAAAATTTATGATGCTCTGAAATTGGCCACATTATTTTTTAATCGACCTGTATTTTTGGAACATGACTATAGTAAATTGAAGCATGCAACTTAAGCATATATTTTTTAAAAATATATCTAGAGACTAGACAATATGCATAATGTAGATATTTTATGTTTTTTTTTTTTTTTTTTTTTAGAATGTTAGTTTAGAATTTTTACAATAAGGTAAAGTTAACTGCAGTGCCGGATTAAGCCAGCATAGGGCTGTAGCAAATATTACCAAGTAGCCTAGGTTTTCTATGGTAATAAAATAAAACACAACCTTTAAAATAACAACTTTTCTTGATTTAATATGAGCAAATTTAGGGGAAGCACCAGATAAATCAATTTCTCTAAGTAAACAACATTTCTCTTCATTAAGGTGGGGTTCTTTAGATGATCTTGACCCATCATGTTCCTTAACTCACTTTTTTTATGCCCTTGATGTCAGAAAAAGGAGTTCTCTGCCTGCAGTTAGTAATAATTAAAGCGAAACAAAATTGCAAGATGATTTCTATACATAAAAAAATATGAATTTAAGGAATTTCCCATTATAAGTTTATAAAATTGCAGTAGAAGAGCATCATGCTTTCCGTTCTTAATAGCTGCAGCCACATTATTTCTAAGAAGCTCAGCTAATTACATAAGTTAGTCATCTAGGCTTTCTTGAATAGGACATCTTGAATGATGGTATTTGCAATGATAATATTTAGAGCTCTTTTCAAGATCTCTTTTGCTTGCACAAGATTTTAACTGCCAATGAAATCTAAGAACACCAGTCACTTTATGGTACAATACATTTAGCTAAAAAGAAAGTACATAATCAGTTAGGGCAATAAACATTTGGCTTTCATATCTTTCTTTCTTTCTTAAGGGGAAAGTGGTTCATTTGATTTTCTACAACTTCATTGAAAGTAGTAATCATGCTGAAATTCTTGTACTCTCATACTTTACTTATTATTTTGCTTGCATCATCTTTATTGTACCTCTTTCGCAAGAACTTTTATTGTATTTTCTTGTTTATGCAGTACCTGGAGTAATAGTTAAATTTCTGATGTAAATTTAATGAAGCATGGATAATTCTTCTGTAAAATATCTAAAACATTTTTATAAATATGCATGATACTTTACCTCCTAATATCATTTTGTGCAAATTTCATTATTATCTGGTAAATAGACATAGGAAAATTAACTAATGCTTCTGAAATTTGTCATGTACACCATAAGTAGGTGGCTAGAATGTCTAGCCACCGCCCGCGAAAGGGTTAAAGACAGTAGATGTAATAGAAAGAAGGGGGAAGACGTAAGAGGCAAAGAGTCTTAATAATTATTGTTGCGTAGTAGTTTGTAATTACATAAACACAACTCAAAACACTTCAGGGATTGTAAAGAATTTGCCTCAGCCGGGGCCATCGCTAAGCAACGGGCCTGCTTATGAGTTGCCATCGCTAAAAATGAGTTTATCATTGAGGCCTGTTTCCCCCAGTCACAGTATTCTGTTTTATTATTCTAAGTATTATAAATGTTATATTATTTTATTATTTTAAAACAATTTTTTTATACTTTTGTCGTACTAAAGAACTTTAGATGTAGGTAATCGTTTTGTGAATCTTGCGCCATTTTCTTTCATGAAAATGTATCCTAAAATTCGAACATTTTGCTCTGAATGTAAAGGTAAGTGAACGCTTATAATGTATATAGAAATTCTAAAAATATGTATGTAAATCATGTTTAGTGAATAATTACTCATGTGTTATTTATAAATAAATTATTTTAATCAGAAATCGTATTACTTGAGTAGTTTTTATTCTTGTAAATAAGCATGACGTTGTGATACTATTTAGACAATTTAATTTTGCCAGTTGAAAATGTTATTTAACAGTTATATATGCCTTGATTATGTGATTAAGACTTACATCTGGTACAGTGCAGAAATACGGTAAATTATAAATTATTGATTTTTGCCCGTTTATACAGAAACTTCAAATGTAGTTAATATTTTGTACAAGCGTTCATTATGCTTGCTCAATTCCTAAGTTCGATTGAGAAAGCGACAAAAGAATAATATATACTACATGAAATGTCTTTATTAAAGAATAATTAATTCAGGGATCGCACTATAGAGCGTATTTTATCAATTTTCTCCAATATACAGGATATCCCAAAAACACTGAAATGCGCTTTAATACATCATTTGTTAAAGATTAATCTTGAATTGTTTAAAATAACGTAGGAAATACGACTACGTTCATGAAATATTCATTATAAAAATGTCTTTCTCATTTGTGTATTTAGTTATTTTAAAGTATATTAAATATCCACTTGTGAAACTAAAATAAGCAATCGTGAATCATGAGAGTAAGCGCTACTTTGTTTTTCCTTCAAATTATATGCATCTATTTTCTTTATGTAAATATGTATCATAGCAAACAAATTAATCATGAGTTCGTACTTGAATTAGTAACACAATTACTACTTAAAACTACATTAAATAACGTTTGAAAGCACCGGGAAGCTTGAGAAATGCCTGATGTATAGTGAACACTCGAGCAAACCGTAGGCCTCTTTGGATGGCTCATCAAAATACACGTGCAGGCCCGTTACTAATTGCGAAGGCCCCGCCTCAGCCCCCCTTGCCCAAATTTTGAATTTCCCAATTGATTAATTCAAAATAATCTCTATTGCTCCGGAATAATACCGACAGGGCCGATCCCAGAAGAAAATCTTTGGGGGGGGTGAAGAGAGGTAAATTGCCGACTGAAAAAATAGATTTGCTGATTCAGTTCCCAAGTTGGACAATTCCCTATATTGGACAGTTTTCCGGGAAACAGAACGTGCCCTGCCCATAACATAGAAACAGCATAAATACCTCTAAGTCATACAGAGAGAGACGCAAAAGTTTGACTTTCAGAGGATTCACATTATTTACGCATTAATGATCAATCTGGTTTTGACATTAATAAGTGAATTACATGAATAAATTGCAGGGGGAGTACGTAAAAGATGGAATTTTCCACAAAAAAGGCTTGATTATTATCACTTTGCCAACAAAAATCCACAGTTTTGTTGGGTAGGGATGGTTACATCCCTGACTCTGTTATAAGTAATTAAATTTTCATAAAATATTCAAAGCTTTTAATTTAGTCATAAAGATTCTCTCAGGAATGAAAAAAATATTTGCCTATCCGTATGCGACAAAACTATCAGTGTCCTAGTTTGGGTTGGTGGAAATGAGTTAGGAGGGGACCCTCAATGGAGTCATTACATTTACTTAAAAAAAGGAAAGGAAGCCAAGCACTGTTTATAAAGCATTTTCCACACTTTTCGACTTTGGCTCGGTTACTGTCCAGCTAACCGAGCTAACAGGAATAGGGGACACATTATTTTCTACTGTACAAGCAAATTTCTTTTTCCTATGCATTTCAAAGAAGCAAAGAAAATGCATCTATTTCCCAGAAAAGACCGAACTGGACCAAAGGGTGGCGACAGCCTCAGGCCAGTTACGGCCTCCTTCCTTGCACTACTTTTACTTCATACAGAGTGGTAATTCATAGTTTTTCTCAGGGCAATATATGAGACTGGAACATTCTCGTTCTCATACTCAGTAATTCTCCCATAGACATGTGCACAGAAGACTCTTAATTATATTACTATGGACATGTGAGATGACTATTTGCTTTGTGAAAAATGCCGAGACTGGTGTCATGGGGCGTATGTGGTGTCAATTGGATTCTCCGACTTCCCCTTTTGTGTATCTGGCCACCAGGCCCGGATACACCCATCGGGAACCTGGGAATTTTCCCAATGGCATACCTGCCAACCTGGGAAAATTAACATCAGTAAAATCTTGTGCTCATTTCAGTAAAACTAAGTTCATTTTTTGTTAATTACTAGTGTTCTTGTTACTACTTGTTAAACTAAGTTTATTTATTGTCAAAATGCTCTTTAATTTAATTTTTAATATCATTTTCATTCACAACTGAATTTGCTCTACTTAATTTTTTTTTCTTCCCTTCTTGACTGATTTACGGAGGGGGTGGGGGTAAAAATTTAAATTTAAAATAGGAATAACTTTTTATTCTTACGAAATTGGAGCTTTAAATGAAAGAGTACTAAAGGAAAAATATTTACTCTCAAGAGGGATGGAAAAGGATTGAACTGAAAATCTGAACCTGCCCTATTCGATGCTGCTTTTTTTTTCTTCTTTATTGGTTTCTTCGAGAAAGGTGGGGCAGGGGAGGTAAAAAATTACACTTAAAATCGAAATAGGAATCAATTTTTATTCTTACGGCATTGGACATTTAAATAAACGAGTGTTGAAGGGAAAGTATATATCCTCTGGACGGATGAAAAAAGATTATACTGAAAAAAATTGAGAACTTCGAAAAATGACTCGTCATATCCATACATCAGTAAATTAACACTAAAATCCGTATATTTTACGGATAATCCGTAAAAGTTGGCAGGTATGCAATGGGCCGGTCACTTTAATATACATTGTATTTATATATACACTTACATATGATGTGTACGTGTGTTAGTAGAAAATGTAAGTGCGCTGCTGTTGACATGAATTTCCCGGGCCAGTGGGATGGATTATATCCGTCCTTGCCGAGTGCTCTTTATTCATTCCCTCTTCTTTCTTTTGACTGATGCGAATATGCTATGCAAGCAATTTCTTACTCGGTTTTGTATGTACTGGAAGTAGGAAGTGAAAGGGACAAAAGGTAGGAGAAATGCCGATTAAAATCTCTTGTGAATACTAGAATGAGGAGTTTTGGAAGTTCAGAATAGCAATTTTGCCGACTGCATTTTAAGTGGGGTGTGTGTGTGTCCCCCCCCCCTCGTGGGATTGGCCCTGAATACCGACCATTTTCAGACAGTCAATTGGGCTTTTGCTGAGTGTGTAGAACAGTGAAAATAAACATCTCAGGGGGCCTGTGCAGATGGCGAAAGACTTGCATTCTCGCAATCGCAGATATCAATTCCATGGAGCGGCTGCAAAACAGACACACATTTTGTTTGTATCGACAGTTTCTACCTTTTACTCTGCCAATTTGGGCATGTTCTTTTTGGTGGAAGAAAGATTTTATGACGCTGACAGAAAATTCTATATTTTCAAGCATAATTCCTGACTTGAAAAAATTCAAGTACATTTCCTAACTTCTGGACACCCTGCGAAATCTGATTTTTAAATTAGTCGCCTGGAATATGGTACAAGTAGCCAAAAACTTGAAAATAGTATGAAAATGTCGTTTTTCATTCAAAAAAGTCACCGGTGGTCACGCTGCTATTTTAGCTAGAATTTTCCTATTATGTATGCTTGGCAGTTTCTAGTGAAGGTTAACCTAGACCATTTTCTATGTCATTGTCTATTACACTTTGAAATTCTTCCAGAAGTATGATGTAATTAGAGGACGACCCATGAAAAAAAAAATTATCAACTTCATAATGCTGTAAAAATCAGTGCAAGTAAAACTAAACCTGTCAATTTAATGGTTTTGAATACATTTAATTGCCATTTTTCAGAAAAGGGATCATTTATTTAACTTTATCTGACTAATAGTTGGTCCCCTAAAGTAAAGATTTTTGACATGAATACATCTTTAAATTTACTTTCATAGTGGGAGGCAACTCAGAAAACTGATAATAAAAGTGGAGAATACACAGTTCGATATTGAAGCTACATTAATTACACCATTCAATAGCTAAAAGATCAAAGAATTCGTTAAACTGAGTGAAGATTGTGACGCATCACTTGCAGCATACAGGGAAACTGCACTATTTTGAGCTTGTTTTACTTCATGTGTCACATGTCTGTTTAGTATAAATCTTGACTTGGAAAAGATAGATTGTTCATTTGCATTTAAATCATTTGCTCTCATCAAGATTTATTGATTGTGTTTATAAAACATTAATGTGAAATAGTTATGTTGAATGGTAGTATTAAAGTAAAAAATTAAAAAAAAATAATGCAATGATGGCCTACACTAGTTGAAAAGCCAAATCAAAATATAGAGAACATTTACGGTTGGAAAGGGTTTCTCAAGAGCAATCCAGTGACACCCATAAAATACCGTATGACAGAATGAAGTGGTGCCAGGAACAAAAAAGAATGAAGGCATCCGAGCAGATAAACAACAGTACCCGAATATGAGCCAGATCTCACTATACCAATCATGATGGTCGTAGACTTTAATGTTAATGTCTCACAGTACCGCTTTTAGACAGACTTCAAAGCTCAGCAAGTTTAATTTGTCTTACATGGAAACTTCTCCAAAAATGCTAGGTAATATCACTATTGATTTAAGGTTTGCCAGAAATCTCAATGCATCCTGTATGCCATTACTTTTCATATCACAGACCTATCATTAATAAAATTATAACTCATCAATTATTTGTTTACATAGATTTCTTTCCTGAATTTGATGAAACTCAAATACTACACGTTATGTACATGTATTCATGTAAAACACACACTTTTTTGGGAGGGGCTTGAAAATTGTTGAAAAACAGTAGGTAAAGTAGTGTAAACAGGGTTCATACTGGTTTCAAAAAATGGAAATTAATGAGTTTTTAATGACCCTAGGAAATCGCATTTTTTTAGTTACATATGTACTACATGTTACATAATTTGTTTAGTCAGCATACTTCAAATGTAAATTAAAATATCATTATGAAATTATGCTATGAAAAGTATAAATAATATAAAAACGAAGTTGTGAATAAAATCGTTAAAACACCATAATACTGTACACATATGAAAATTACACTCACCATATAAAATTTAATTTTTAAAAATGAAATATTTCGGAAACTGTGTTACGCGTTGGAGAGATTATATTGTATGGAAATTCCGAAGAACCGCAACATTTTATTGTTGTAGAGGGAATTTTCGTTGCAATGAATTTCGTTTTAGAGACTTTTTACTGTTTTTATTACGAATGGATCACACAAAAAACATCTGAACGAATTATGGTATATGTATAGTAATTAAATTATTTGTTTATTTTTTGCATTTGGAGACCATTACTACAATATTTGCGAACTATTTTGAATGTCTCTCCCCCCTCCAAAAACAAAAACGATTTGTGCGATATTCATGAGTTTTAGTCTATATTACTCAGAAATAATATACCTTTCTACATGTGAAAAATCTTTAGAATCGGTTCAGTAATTGCAGACTTGTCCATAGAGAGTGAGCGTAATATGTTAGAACTATTTTGAGTGTTCCTGTAAACACTAATTGAATTTAAAAAAATAAATAAATTAGTAAATTGAAACAAATTGTACCTTTATTGTACTATATCTTGAACGCTGCATATATTTAACATATGATTAATATAAATGTAATACACATTGCATGTTAATTATGATCAAATTCTTGTAGACGTCGAATTAAAAATAATTTTTCTTAGTTGTCTTACTATTTATTATTGATTACAATTTGACGGGCACAATTAAGTTGAGCCCGTCAAATTGTAATTTCCTTAATTGTGCCCTTCTTAACGGGCACAGTTAAGGAAATCGATTCAAGAAAGTTAAATGGAAAACCTTCTTGAATCAATTTCCTATGGACTGACTTCGTACAAAGGTCACACCCCTTAAAATAATAATTCATATTTACATCTACTCATCTTTAATATTATATTTAAATTCCTTTATTCAAATATTTAAAAAAAATTCTCTTTAAACTTCGAATTCGTAAAAGGAACATGCGCCTTAAATGATCTGTTCTTAAACGAAAACCTCGAAATCATTTCTTTACACAAAGAACAACCCAGAAGAATCATCCCCAGTCTTCACTCCATCCACACAAACGAAAACCAAAACCTCGACCTCGAACAAATTTCACCCAGAAGAATAATCCCCAGTCTTTTCTCCATTCACGCACATCGGGAAAATCATCTTTTCTTTCTGCCTTTCTAAGTACAGTAAACCTTAATCCAATCGAGATAGCACCACAAACATTGCCAAGCAGCAGGTGCTTATGCGCATCTTCATGCACATAGCATTGGCAGTGCTTGGCATGCTTGTTTCGTGCCGCAGGGCGGCTGCCGTACCTGAGCCGGGCCATTTTTTATATTGTTCTTTCAGCAGCCATGCTGAATTGAAAACACACTTTCCTGGCATTTCTCACAATCGCTTATTAAGAGTTCCTAAACACGTGGTTGTACACCAGCACCAGCAATTCAAATAACACCGTGTGGCATATTATTTTATCAGCTTTTTAATAATTTTGATGCAACCCTTCTCGGAGATATTTGGCGAGATATGGCCTACATTCCTAAAGGAACAACCACTGGAGAAAGGAAAATCCCAACAATAATAGACGCAGAGCAAACAAAGGTAGCGGGTGGGGAAGAAGGATTGATTTGCATTAGGAGGATTTTCTTTCTCCCCCTCTCCGGGAAGAACAGCAGGGAGAAAAAATATCTAAGCCATATGTTTGGCGGCGGCGCAGTAGAAATTTGTTCTGCCACATTTGCCGTCACACGGCACACTTTTAAATGAAAATTTTCAAATTTTATGACCGCAAGTCAAAATTAATGAGTTTAAAGGTCCCTTTTTTTATGACTAACCAAAATTAATGAGTTGTTTATGACTTTAATGACCAGTACGAACCCTGTGTAAATCGTCATTTTCAACTTTATCAATATCTCAATAACTATTTTACTCAAAGACATGAGATTTTCTTCATTTTCTTTCTTAGACACACAGCAATATTTTCCCAACTATTAGTAATAGGAAATGAGAAACCATATAAAATTTAAATTTTCTATTTTAATACGTATACAGCCCCTTGTAAAAAAATTGCCATATCTGAGAGCAACTCTAAATTTGACAAACATTTCTAATTGAAAGTTTTTAATCACATACAGTTTCAGAGATAATCACTGTAGCATCTATTTTGAATCACTTGGTATATTCTGTACTGAGTTTCTCTATGTGTAATAAATATTGCCAATGTGATTTCCTCAAACAGTATGTACTGTATTAAAATAGTGCAACGACTTTTCTTAATGATTTTTTTATGCACTTTAAAATGAGATCTGAATGAAGTTTGTACAATAAAAACTCTAAAAGTTTCAATGACTGATTTTTCATTAAGAAGTAAAAATCTGATTTTGAGAGCAGTGTGCTGATATCAAAAACCGTATGACCAATTTTCGTGAAATTTGGTATGTAGATTCAGTAATAATAAATTCAGTAGTGTCAGTAAAAAAAATCTACTAAAATGTTAATATATATTTTCTCTAAATTTTGACAAAAGAGATTGACCTGGATTCTTTGATTTGAAAAATAGAACCACACAAATTTCAAATAAATTGAACAAACAGTTCTTTCTGTGCAAGCACTCAAACTTTTACAGGTATTCAAATTTAAAATTGGATTTTCAAAGTAGTGTACTAATATGAAGAGCAGCACAAGCTATTTTTATGGGATTTGATATCCTAAGTACTTTTGCTATCACTAATGAAAACCTACTGAAATAATATTGGGGAGAAAATATTGTATGATTTTTTTTCAAGTGTTTAAGCTTGTACAAATATTTAAAACAGGGTTTTGAAAGTACATAATCACTATTATAAAAGACAGGAAGACCTATTTTGGTGAAACTTGGTATGTAGGTAATTTTGATGCCACTAATGAAAATCCACTAAAAGAATCTGCAAGAAAATATTATATTTTTGTACAAGGGATCAATCATTAAAAAAGAAATATAAGGCTGATAGCCCCTCAAAAAACATCTAAAAAGCACTATAAACAGCATCCTACCAAGTAAATTTAAAAAATAAAATAAAAGAAAGACCAGAAAATTATCTGATATCCTAAGTAGAATTTGTCCCACTGTTTGATTTAATGAATATAAATAATCTAATTATTAAAGAACTCATTGCTACAATTTATTTCCTAATATTCTGTAACAAACAACAGCCATTATTCAAGTAAATGGCATAAAATTTCAATTAAAGTTCTAGAAAAAAGCACTCAGAAATTAAGAGGGCACAGTTTATCAATTCCGTATGTTGCAATGTAGAGATGTGAAGTAACAACTAGTAAGCAAGAGGCCTCAAAACAACATTTTAGTTTAAACTATTGAAACAGAGACTGTGTTTAATGCTTTTTAGAAGGATATAAAATGCTGAAATGCTCTCTCTCTTAGCAAAAGAATTCAGTGAATGTGCAAAACAAATGTACTCTGTGCACTTATTTGTCTCCTTTACATATGTTAGTATTATAGCTTTCACAATGACAGTTTTTGACATCAATGTCTTTTCTTTAAAAAATCAAATGAACTTTGAAAAAGTATGAGTTTTCATACCCAAGAACTTCTCAAACTTTTCTACTCATCAAATGGTAAGACACGTTTAAGAATGAATTAGTCCACATACGAAATTTCTGGAGAATATGGTGATACTCAACAATACTTACATTTTTGATTTTATAAATATTATTATTCAATAAGTTTGATGAAATTAGATAGATAAATTATTTGGTTTTTGATAAGTACAATGTATGTCCCTTTATTTGCAGAGTATTTAGATGTTACACTAGAAAATTGTTAAAATTTGCTATTAATTCCAATAAACCAAAATAATTTCGACTCTGAGGTGATCCAATAGTTAAATCACCAAAATGAAAGATGTCATTCTTTTAAAAATTGGATAACTGAAGTAATTTGCTCTACAAGTATACAATATCATTTCATTTTAGTTTACAAGTCGAGAATCAACTCTCGTGTTTGCAAACACTAAAATTATCTACAGGAGATTGTTTCTTGATGTCTTTTCAACAATTTGCATTCTTCCCAATCTTTACTATGTAATCTGTAATGAAGCCGAACAGCCTGAATCAGTAACTTTGCAAATAAAATAGGAAAGTTTCAAATTAGTTTATAAATAACACAAGGAATCTTTCAAGGGAATTTTGCTTGTAAGTTTGTGTGTACATATGTATGTGAAATGACTTTCAACATTTTTGTAGCTGTTTTTCTTTAAAAAATAAATCTCTGTTCATAGTTGTTTAAGTAAACATAACATTAATAACCCTTTACAAAATATCCAATATCTGAAAGGTATTGTTAAATTAGGGTCATCTGGACATACAATCTTTTACAAGTTTACTTAAGAAAGGAAAGAATCCAATTTGTGAAGTATGAATAGGAAGTTTATAGTTGGTCATAAGCTTATTGGGTCTCTTAATTCTTATAAAGATCAGGATGGCATTACATAGTATGCTATGCATATGTTCTCTAATGAGAAAAATAAAAATTAATTAGGAAATTTATCTTTGGCTGAGAAAAGCTAGATCTAGTAAACAAACACCAAAATTTTAAGAGCTGTTTCTACTCTGAGTGCTAGGCCTGTAGCATTTGCTGCTTCTGCATTATGACTAATCTTGCGCTGGATAACAGAGTTTTCTTTATGAAGAATGAATGATGCAACACAAAATTAAGTACACTTACACTTGCACATTTTAGCTTGTTCCTGAGTAAAATGTTGAAAAGATTACTTCTTTTCTAGTACTTCCATTAAAGCAGGCAATATGTTGTTGAATAGCCTTACAGTAAAATATTTTTTTAATATAAGTGCATTAAAATATTTCTTTAATGTAACATGATCCAGTATGCTAATTTAAAAAAAAAAAGTTTTATAACTACATTTTACCAGTGGTTCCCATGTTCTCAATTGAGAACATCAATATAAAAAATTATTCTTATAATTTAATTTTTTTAATTATTCTTATATTTTATAATTGAAAAATTAAATTTCACCAATATTGACTTGAAAAAATTAGGAGATGCAGTTAAAATATGACTTGATTTAAAAAAAATAGAAGTTACATTTGTATCATTAGAGGAAAACTGCACAAAAATTCATAAAAATAGTGATTTTCATAGTGATATCATTTCTCAGTAAAAATAGTGATTTTACTGAGCTATCTTGTTACACCCTTCCCCCCCTGAATTTAATTCATATCTTAACTTATATTTCAAAATTTTTTCATTAATTCATAATATTTCAGTCATTATTTAAACCACCCATCACTATAATCCGTTTTTGAAAATAATGTAAAACTATAGTCAGAAATGACCAATGCCGTTAGTTGGAAACACAGTTAAAATTGCATTTTAAAAAAAATTCCCCCATTTCAATGGCTAATATCCCCTTAACTAATGCATTAGAGGGCAAAATATGCAAAAAGCTAATTTAAAATATGCCTGGATCTGAATTTGGTCTGTAAAAGGTTAAAGGAAAAACCCATCCATATGAAATCTGCATATGCTGCTAAATCAAAGATACTAAATGAAACTGCAATTTGCAAATAAATGGCACATTGATCAGATAGCATCTTAGGGCTGCCAGAAACCTTTGTGTAAATTTAAAACTAACGAATAGAGCCTCAAGTAAAAAAATATTTTTTCATGGAGCAATAGCTACCTTTACGAGGAGCACTTGGTACTCCACAGAGCAGTTTGAGAAACCCTGATATAAGAAGGTACTCATTGTCCCAAAGATAAAAAATTGCGGCCTTTTTTAGGAACCAACAGCTAGAATTTTCAAAAAAATTTTCTAAGAAACTTTTTAAAGACCTGAAAAAGTGAAATTAAAACATAATATTTATGCAGATAAAATAATATACCAATGAACTTTTAACAATGAAAGAGCACACCAAAAATTTTCTTTTAATTAAAAAAACAGCTACAAGACTCTTTACAAAGTAATCTTTCTTAGTTTTCTTACTATAAAATTTGTGATTAAGTTATTTTTTTCTTTTATCAGGTTGTAATGAAAGCTTTCTGCCAAATCTGCTTCAGTCAGCTCATGCGGCACCCAGTGATTTAAATTCCCCATCAAGTTTATGTGATGCACAGTATGATTAATGGATATGGCACACTAATGCCTAACTGCTTAGCTAGCTCTCGAGTGGTTAAATACTGATCTTCCACAAGTTCTCACAAGCTGTCCTCATCAACATCAGTAGGCCACGCTCTGCTTCTTCAATGTCATAGTCCATGTTTTTGAACTCTTAGCAAACCTTCACAGTGTCGTGTCGTATGATACAACAGTAGTACCTAAAGCTGTGAACACATAATTTGTTGACATTCTGTAGCTGACTTTTTGCAACAGAATGGAAAATAAATGATGGTTCTAATCTGGTAGCACAATAGTTCCATTTCAGACACTAGTGCTTTAAGATAACAATATTTTTTTAAAGATCTTTCAACACAGTGTTCAAAAGCATGTCTCTTTCTTTCAAATGCCAAAATTCGTTTGGCAAACAGGCCAACACAAATTGTTTGAACAGAAGATATTTGTGATAGTGGGAAACTTTAATTACAACCTAATATTTATGATAGTAGACAAACTACAAGCCTCATCCTTTTTTTACTTTCAGTTTCTTGTTAGCTACTATACCAGCTGTTATCAAATTTTGTGTAACTTTAGCTTCAGTTATTTTTTTTTTCTTCTGAAGCAGTTTTTGATCCTAAGTTGCCTTCAGAGATCAATCTGTTTGATACTACTACTTGTTCTCCCTCATTTTTTTTTCCCCTCTCATTTCCATCTCTAATTTCCTTGGCCAAAACTAAAAAATTTCTTACTATTTCTAAGGAACTCTTAATACTGACAAGATAAACTGCTTTTAAAAAAAAGAAAAAAAAAAAAAAACTTTTTGAAACTGTGTTTTATGTTTTTCCTCAAACACACCCTAGGAAGATAGCTCTCTCTCATAGTACTTTAAATACAATGCACAACATCCAAAATGCGACATTAATTTCATTAACCACAACAAACAGCTTGACAATCATAAATATCACTACCGAAAATTTATACTTATTTCTGCAAAGTATTATAAATATGAAAGGAGTGAGAACAGAGGGGAAAAAAGAACATTTAATTTTAATTCAACAGTGATTCACATTTGGCATACAACATAAGTTGGATAAGTAACCTTAATTGCACTCTTATATAAACATGATGCATAAAATTTGACCTGTACAAAATAATAGCTATAATACAAATCTACAAACTTGCTGACCACAATATTGACAAAATCATGAATTAAGATATGAATAAAGGGAGAAGCATACAGATTCATCATTTAAGCATGAGACAAGATTAAATTTCTTTTTATAAAAGCATAGTTTCCGGTTGTTCTAAAAGTTTCTTAAAATAAGACAGCCATTGGGCTCCCACTGCACCATCAACAACTCTGTGATCACAGCTGAGTGTTACGCTCATAACACTTGCAACAGTGTATCTAAAATATAAATAAGTATAACATTTACACAAAGAGTTACATTTAAACAAAGTAAACATCATATATTTTGTCAATATGGTAAAGCTTTAAAATCTAAGTTTTGTTTTATTATTAGGAATAAAATGTTAGATACAGTAGAACCTCGATCTATCGTTTTTCAAGGGGTGCGTATAAAAAAACGATGCATGCAGGAAAACGACGAATGCGGGTTAAAGTCAAAATACGAAAACAATAATGTTTATGAATACACTCGATGTATACAGTTTACCAAAAACACTAAATGTGTAACCAAACCGAAAAAGAAACAAATTGGGGTTGTAGAAAATTAAGTGATATTTATTTCTAAACAATCAGTAATTTTACACTGGGTTTTTCCTTAATTTTTTTTAATTAAACAAAAATTTTAAAGATTTACAATATTTTTCTTGTAAATCTTTAAAATTTCCGTGTTTTCATGTTTGTACACAAAAGTTCATACAATTTCAAATACTGTAATTGTGTCTGATAAACTTGGCACTAGTGTAGGCTCAGTCTCATCGGCATGAACATTATTCTCCTTCTTCGCCATTATTTTATTTTTTGCATCACCACACATTTCTTCCATTCTTAAGATACTTCGCTATGTCTATATCAAAGGAAATATAATCACTAAATTTCACACCACATGCTCTGCTTCATGTAAAAACTCTTCATCTACATCATCATCAACCCAAGAAATCATACCAGAAAATATTTAAGTTTGTATGCCATATGGATCTATCTGAATTTCAATTTCACTTTGGTCAGGAGAAATATATTTCAACGATGAAAGCGGGAAAAGGATTTTTTGACGAACAATGAATGTGGGTTTCGTTGACGTTATTTAAATACAACTTGTACAGTAGGGTGTCCCAAGTTGCAATAGAAAAAAAAAAAAAAAATTCGAAATCGAATACGCATACCCTCTATTTTTTTTCTATTTCATCTCAGTAACATAAATACAAAGTATTATTGCAATACGATAACGGTAACCCGTGCCGACTTTAGGTCAAAGTTGAACGTAAAATCTTGTATGGAGAATACTATGGAAAGATTGTGAAATGCATGTTTCTTTGGTACGTAAGACACCATTTTAGTCAAAGCAAATATTTATATTATAGCAAAAGAAGCATATTATAGTACAATAAACATGATACATACTTTCGTTTCAACGTTTGTTTTTTACAATCAGGATAGATTTTCGTGTGTTCTTGTACACAACGTAGCAAAAATTGTCTTTGTTCCTCCTAAACCGTTATTAAACCATAAAAGTCCTGCATCATTTTTACCGCTCTTTCAGCTGTATCGTTCACTGCTCTAAGCATTGATATTGTTTTTTTAGCATCTAGAAACGTAGCGTTATTATTCCATGAAGGGGGACTCTCATTGAGAAAACTGTCATCAATTTTGAGTCTAGGAAATAATGACGAACAACAATTTTATATCTTCGAATACAGACAGATATAAAATCATCGATGCTTTTTTCTGTGAAAAATAAATTAAAATAGCAGGTATCAATTGCGTGATATATATAAATAACTAAATAAAAACTACACAATCAATATATCAGACTCACCATACAATGGAACACGAAGTTTGTCCTTCGATGGAATGTATTTCTTCTCATGGGCCGAGAAATTTTCTCTATGTAGATTTGCCACCATTTTAAATTTTGTTTCTTCGTCCACATCATCATCAAAAAGTGTTAATATTGCTATTTCATCAGTCAAATACTATCAGTGGCGGATCCAGAATTTTTTTTTTTGGGAGGGGCTAAATTTTTAAAAAAGCTTATCTCACCCAGTTAAAATGTACTATAAATCAAAATTTTAGTCTGAACCAATGTGCATGCTTTTGGGAGGGGCTAAGTTATAAAATACGATCATTTGACCTATGTAAAGTGTATAAAAAAGCAGAATGTTACCCTTTAGCAATCTCTTTTGGGGGGGGCTGAAGCCCCCTAGCCCCTGCCCTGAATCCGCTACTGAATACTATAAATGGTGGAGAAATTTTCGTAAAGCAGCTTTCGAGATCTTTTCATCCACATTTTCATAGGATTCCAAAGATTTCAAAAAGCAAAGTTTATAGGGTGCTTTAACTGCCAAAATGCATTGAAGCCATGGTTTAACGTACATTGTCACGATAAACAAGCAGACGTCTAACAATGCTTCCCTATCCTTTGTCTTTAATTTCATCTGAGAACTAAATAACGATAGTTTTAGGGAGTAAATCGCTCGGGCCATCCATCTAGCTTGGTGCATGGCACCCTGAGCTTTTTATAGAAAAGGGATATCGGGGCTTGTTGTCATTTGTTTAATTTTCACTTCAAATACAGCCTCAGTTCGTATACATGGTGACTGCAAGCTAAAAAAAGCATTTTCCAATCAAATTTTTGCTCTAGAAGCGCGCAAGTGCCATTAAAACGACCTGTATTCGAAGCTGTAGTATCACAACAGAGAATTTGGACGTTTTCTTCGAGATTCTAATCTAAGACCGCCTGCCAAATAGCCTGCGGATGTTCTTTGCCTGTAGAATTTTCCAGTTTTCGCACAGCAATGTGTGTTCTTTGAGTCTATATGAAATAACTATGGCCAAGCATTCTTCTTTAAATTTTAAAGCACTCAAAGAAGGTAAGAGTTTGCCGTCCCAATGTAAGGTCATTACATCCAGTACTTCGTTTTGGAAATCAATTTTTATATTTTCTGCGCGTTCCTTCCGTTTTTCTGTTCGGATCCTTTGAATTGAAGACTTACTTATTGGAAATTTGTCAATGTTAAGGCCAAGTGCATCAACAGTAGCTTCAAGAATAAACACAGAATCTCGTATACTTAACTGATACCTGTCTAATGCAGCAACTAACTTTGGAGTAATGAAATCTTTCCTCATTACAGATTTACTTGTCCCAGGTTCTGAGCTTTCGATTGGTGTTGGGAAATTTTCTAAATCCATATTTTCATTAGAATTTGAAGAGGAATCGTCGTGCAATGATGTCGAAGATATTTGATTCGCCGTTTGTCTTCTTTGACAGTTCTAAGTCGTGCCCTTTCCTCTTTTTTGGCCAGTTTTTTGTCCACTCCTCCTAAATGACCGGGCCGGCCCGGCTTTCTTTGGCGCTGCAAGAACATCCTATCTACCTCTATTTTCATTAATTTAAGTGAATCAGCATGTGCAATATCGAACAAAATTGTCTAAATTACTTAAAAATTCTTGTTGTCGCCGCTTGAATACGCCTTGTGATTTCTTTGAATTTATTTGTAAGTCTCTCCAAACTTCATTCATATTTACAAGCTTCCTTACACAATTCGGCAACGATTTTGTAGGTATGCGTGCCTTTTCCCAAAAGATAGTACAGTCGCGAATAGCGAGATTTGCACTTTCATTAACAGTTAAATTCACTTCTCGAATATTGTAAAACAAAATCAAGAGAACTTGCCCATTCGACGGAAGTTTTGAACCCTTTATTTTATGCTTTATGTCCCCTAATAAAAAAATATCCTTTTTTTAGAACTACGTAATTCCACTGCCATGCTCTGTTCGCTGATTAAAAACTATACAAACATTTATTAACAAAACAGATTAGAATAAGCACATTGATACGTAGACGTACGCTGTCCTGTGTAAACTAATACTGATACGTTTCACGAATAGCCAGTTGTCACTATCGAAACATTCCAAAACCTGTCTTTTTCCGTTTTGTTTTATTTTTACCATTTGTAGGTGGAGGGCGCTCCGCTACAGATACGCGTCTACAGCGTTCGCTTGTTTAAGTATACACATGTACTGATTGACGCGTTCAGATGCAAGTCGGCACGGGTCGCCGTTGTTAAAATTACATGAAACTTTTTTTACAATTGTTTTGACATAAAAGGAAAAAAATAAGAGGGTATGCAAAAAAAAAAATAAGGACTTTCATTTTTTTGTGACACCCTATTGTACAGGGACCATAGAAATAAAACGATCAATATGGGAAAACGATGAATGCAGGAACGATAGATCGGGGTTCCACTGTATTTCTATTTCAGTTTGAAAATTATCCAAATTAAGGAGGGAATGCTTCAGTTGATTATTACAAGAAGATTTTCTAAAAACTGTCAACTGTCAGTTATTGATTAATGGATTAGAAGACTTGAAAAATGTTCAGATGCCATTGAATTAAAATACTTTATTGAAGCTCTTTTAAACACACATGAAAATAGCTTAAATAAGGATAAGTTTCTGGAAAGGAAAGGGGGGGGGCATAAATTTCCAGGTTAAAAGCTAGATTTTTCAAGTTTTTCTGAGTTATAAAAGCTAATTTTGATTTTTCTTGAGGAGTATGAACTCTGCCTCTTCTGATTATTTTTCAGATTAGCTCTTAAACCAAATTAGTATGGAAAAAAAATCTCCAAGACCTAAGTTTTTAAGCTATTCAAAGTAAATTAACTCAGAAGATTGATAAAATATGACCTTACCCATCTTTAGAAGAATCATCAGGTACTATGGTATTCTGCGTAGTTCCAACAGCAAGAATACAGGACTAAAAACAGAAATAAAATTTTAAGAAAAGCTCTTTTTTTTTATTATTACGAGGACTTCTGCCCCTCCAATATTTTTTGCAAGATGGACTGACCAACAAAAAATTACTTATTAGTGACAAGCTACTTATTAATGTACAAAGCTACTTATTAGTGATATTGGAGATTTTAAAAAAGTTCCACCAAAACAAAACTGCAAAATTTTTCTTTTGTGAAAAGATATAAATTGCTTTTGGTCAAATTTAAAATTGCCAATCCTCAGCCCGAAAGAATTTCCATTCAGCATTTTTTCCCCCATAATAGTTCAATGAAACTAAGTGTGTTTCTTGGATTGATTTTAACACAATTTTAAAAATATCCCTGTTTTTCAGGATGTTTATTATTTTAAGTCAGTAAAAGGCAAGTTTGATTTAAAGTAACTTGGTTGATGCAATTAATTCTTAGAATTTTCTTTTGTTACATAGGCAATGAACATCTCCGATTTTTTTAGTTCAAAGTAAAAAAGGTTGGATATTACTTGAATTGCAGCCAATCAAAGCACCTTCTATGTCACAAATAAGATGAAAGACTATGGCATTCTCAAAAAAAAAAAAAAAAAAAAAAAAAAAAAAAAAAAAGTTGCCTCCTAATAAAATTTAGATAAAGGTATGATAGATATAGACATCAAAACAAAGTTTGATATCTTCTAGTAGATGGTGTGAATTTTTGTGGCTGTTTACAATAGGGCATAAAGTAGAAAATCCCACCGAATGCAAACTGGAATCAGTTTTTTTTTTTTTTTTTAAATGCCAAGAACACTTGTACAAGCAACATTTATAGCAAGATTACAGTATAGTAGTTTATAGTAGAGGAGTAATGTGTAAGGCACTGCATTTGGAATTTTTAAAAGGAAAGAGCTAATGTACAAGATAAACAGTAGTAGGTTGCCCATCCCTTATCACTCATGAGCACAAAACCAATAGCATAGGTTCAGCACTGTTGTTTTTGACTTGTTATGCACAACAGGGTAATGCATTCCTCGCCAATATTGTTACTGGGGATGTGCACTCAGGTGTGTAATGGCACAGCCATTACACACCTGGTTGCAGGTGCAAGTTCTGGCACCATCTACAATCTCCAATAAGGCTGTGCAAATTTAAGCAGTTCTTTTTCCATGAAAAAAGTTATGGTACCAAAATGGTCTACTGGCTGATTTCATATCTGAAGGATGAGTGTCAATGCAAGTACATACTGTGAAATCCATCAGAAGTTGCATAGGGCAACATTTCCCAACCAGTGGGGCGGGAATCCCTAGAGGGACACAGAGCGTTTGCAGGGGATGGCTGAGAAAAACCAAAGAGCAAGTAGTGATGCGTGTTTTTAAAAAATCATCTTATTTATTTTTATTTTTACTCAAAAATATATCTATTTAACCGACGAAAAACGGAGGAGATTCTCAAGTCAACGCGTATATATTTTTTTTTATGTATGATCATGCATAACTTTTTACAGAGTAATCCGATTTTGATAATTCTTTTTTTATTGGAAAGGGTATAGCCTGAAGTTGGTCCCATATAGATTTGGAAAAAATATTCCAACCCTAAGAGTAGGAAAACAGGGGATGATTGATTATTCACTCACTGATTATAATGTATGAACACGCATAAAATATGACTTTTAAATAGCTATTTATTTTTTTTTTTAAATGCCAGCTCGTTTAGTGATCTTTTTCCTTTTCCTCGTGAAAATGTAATATTCCTTAAATGTTATAGTTTTCATAAAATAAAATAGAAGCTCTAACGAGGCATATAAGCTCTTGAATCGATATTTGTTAGATGCTATTACGAGAAGAGTTGATTTTTTTTTAAATGGACGGTGTCCATGTGACATCATTTTTCAGCCAACACGTGACCTCCAACCAATCAACTTAAAATGTAGTCTCAGTTGACATTCAATGTTTCAATCTGATTAGTTCAAATTTGTATTTTCCACCGACACGTGATTGAAATAGCCTTGTATTGATATCGTCCTTTGCAAGCAATATTGGCGATGTTTTTACATCACCGTTTAAAACTGCACATCAACCACCTATACATTTTGTTCACAGTACACAGCACATATGTGTACATTTTGTTTTCACTTGTTAAAACAATTATTTTAAGATTTTTTGTAGTTCTGAATTTACGTACATATGCGTCGATGCTTTAATTTTGAATATTTTGAATGTGTAAAATGTTTGAAATGCGAATGTGTAAATCCCTGGCACACATTTTGTTTTTGTTTGCCGTTTCACAAAAAAGTAATTGAATGTTATTAAAATTTCCGAAATTCAATTTGTTAATTTTTTTTTTGAAATTCATACAGCTAAAGAGAACTGGTCTTTCTTCCGTATCCGGTGCTGTTTACATTTTGATGTTCATTTAGTGTTGGTTCTGGCGCCATCGTGGGCGATGTTCAGCGGGAGTGAAGTACCCTGCCGGTGGTAGTTTTGACTGGCAACTATAAAGAAATGTGTACCGCTTGGCGATGTTTTTTTAGCTTGGAGGTATGATAATGTGTCAAATATTGCAAATTGGATATTTCAGAACTGTTGAAAGATCTGAAATTTCTTGAATTTTCGTGCATGCGTAATAGTTATTTTTTAATTCTAGCTACTGTGTGACATACACAGATGAATGTAAAGAATTCGCTTGCTCAATTTGACGTCACTAAGCTGTTAATTTGCATTTATAGCCACAAAAAATTATAAAATAAAAACTTAACAAAAAAATTAAACCGCCAAAAAACCCAAAAGCAAAAAACAATAAACCTTTTTTTAATTAACCTTAATGACTAAGTTCTTAAACTAATGTAAGTATACCTAAGTAATTTTGAGTTGGTGCCAAACAACCAATGAACAAATATCACTAAATTACCTTAAAGAACTAACCAAATCAAATTAACAATGCAACGTGAAATCTCCGGCGATAAACATTAACATTCCAAAAAGTGCGCTCTCTGTACGTCACTCACGATCAACGTGCTTTCGCAGAAATGCAGAGAGGTCTACTTTGTAATACACAACTCAGCATCAAAATCTGTGTGTGAACAACAAATTACTCCTATTAATAATGGAGATTTGGGCAATTTGGTGATGTTTGTTCATTGGTTGTTTGGCACCGACTCAAAATTACTTAGGTATACTTATATTAGTTTAAGAACTTAGTTATTAAGGTTAATTAAAAAAAGGTTTATTATTTTTTGCTTTTGGGTTTTTCAGCGGTTTAGTTTTTTTGTTAAAAAGTTTTTATTTCACTTAAAATGTTCATTGTTGAAGAATGAAAATTTGAATGTATGGTGAAAAATGTGAGAGTGGAAGGGGGTGGGGGGGGGTGGGGGCCCACCGTAAAATAGATTTTGTAGGAGGGGTGGGCAGCGATAAAAGATTGCAAACTGCTGGCATATGGCCATCCAAAAGAAGAGGTGAGAAATGCTGACACATGGATTGTTTCTCTGGGCAAAGATAATCACCACACAGGTCAAGATATCCATGACTTTCCTTGGAAGTTCAAGTGGGAGGTTTCCAATTTATAACAAGGACATCCTCCATATATCCCCAACTTGGTTACAAGTGGTAGCCATTTGTTTATTAAACTCAATAATTTACTGTCAGAACAATGCTTCCAAAGTGATGATGACTTAATAGAAGGTGTACAGCATTGGCTGGCTAATTTGGTAGAGGTTTTTGAGGAAGGCCTATCTTCCTGACACTGCAAAAATTTGACATCTCAAATGAAAGAAAAATCTCTCAGATTTGATTTTTTTTTTTTAAACATGAGAACAAATAAATTTTTTTTCAAATACCTTTTAGGATAAAAGCCAAATTCCTTTTCTCTGTTTTAGTAGTAAAGGATTGATACCACTCAAAGATTGTCAAGAAACATTTTCAAGATAAATAATTTCCAATATCCTTTTCAGTTAAGTGAATTTAAAAAAGAAAAAAATATATAATGAAATTACCATCAGTAAATCCCCTGCATTAAAATGTAACATTGTGCTTTGTGTTCTCATTTGCGTTTTATTATACAAATCACCTTAAAAAATGTTCTTTAACATTCTCAGAATAGCCAGAATCATTTTGACAGGAATCTGTCATATGATTGTGGTGTGATCTGATTTTTAAAAGAGTGAGAAGGAAATGAAAGATTTTGCCTACCACTCGACTACTCATTTTTCCCACCATCTAACATATATGTCTATACATAAATTCAACACAAGAAACTTTACTTCCATTTGAATTTCTTTTTTTTTGTGTGTGTGAGTTGTGTGTCTAACTGTAAAGGAAAATAAAAAAGATCTGGGCAGGACATCAGTTCTCCAATCTGTTAAAGTGATTGCGCAATATGCACAGATTTTTCACTTTCAAATGAGTTAAAATTATTTTACTAAACATTTTAAACCAAAGTCGTTAATCAAAACCGTGCTATTGTTTGTATCACATGCGATACACAGATGAGGAACAAACTGATTTCAAAATACAGTCTCAACAACAGCAGAAACAACATTGAAAAATGAGTAAATATATTACTTTTATTTAAAACGAATCATTATTCACTTTCCATTTTTTACTTCCTTGTACGTAGTATAAGGAAGTAATGTGATCCCGAAAAATTTTAGGGGCCAAATTTTGACAAAAAAACCGATTTTGACTACCTCTAAATTTAATTAAAAAAATTTTTTCGATGCATCTCATCGTGGCTAGCATGCACGATCATATTAACGCGTCTGCAACTCATTTTGACCAGCGGCGAGTCTATTGTAGCCAGTTTATCCATGCCGTCTGTACGTACGTACGTACGTATGTATATGTAACTCGCATATCTCAAAAACTATTGGTTGTAGAATGTTGAGATTTGATATTTAGGATTGTTCTATGATCTAGTTGTGCACTTCCCCTTTTGGTGGCAATCGAATGGATAGTTTATGTACAGGACCGCCCAAAAGATTCGAAATACATTACGCTCTATGGGCCGAAATTCATTAAACTCACCTAACTCAACAGCTATTAGGCGTCGAATGTCGAAACTTCATATTTTGGATAGTTGTAACATCTAGTTGTGCACCTCCCCTTTTGGTTCCATTCGACTGGATAGTTTATCTACAGGACTGCCCAAAACATTCGAAATACATTACGCTTAATGGGCCGAAATTCATTAAACTCGCATATCTCAAAAACTATTAGGCGTAGAATGTTGAAATTTTATATTTAGGAACGTTGTAACATCTAGTTGTGCACCTCCCCTTTCGGTTCCATTCGACTGGATAGTTTATCTACAGAATCGCCCAAAAGATTCGAAATACATTACGCTCTATGGGCCGAAATTCATCAAAGCGTTTTTTAGAGGTATTGGGCTATTTCAAACGACTCAGAAGTGATATATGCTGTAAAGAGTTAGAAAATGAATTTCTCCATTAAAAAAAGTGTCTTTATCATTTATAGTTCTGCTATAGGAACACTCAAAAGATTTCCTATACATTACGGTCAATGGCAATTTTAGGGGCATTCATCCATTTCAAGCACAATACCGTTCTACCACATAAGTTAGGTAATGGTCCGACCACGGTCACGTGCCTCCCTCAAGAACTATGCCAAAAGTCCCCAAGCTTGGCGACTTTTGGTGTACGTGTGTGCATATTTAACTCTCAAATCTCAAAACTATTATGAAATTTCATATATAAGATTGTTGTAACATCTAGTTGTGCATCTCGATTTTTGGTTCCAATCTACTGGAGAGTTTATTTACAGGACCACCGAAAAGAATTTCAGTACTTTAATGTCTATGGACATCTTCAATATAATACATCTGTAGACAGTCATTGTTTGGTACATGCCCAAAATCTCGCCGTCTGTCCTCGACCTTGTCGAGTTTTGGCGAAATATCGCCAAATTTGGTGATAGTCAGTCATTTGGTCCATTCCCAAAGTATCGCCATTTGTCTTCGTTCTTGGCGAGATATCGACAAATTTGGCGATAATCTGTCATTGTTTGGTTCATGCTTAAAATCTCGCCAAATGTCGTCGACATTGACGAGTTTCGCCGAAATATCGCCAAATTTGGCGCCAAAAATTATTTCGTATTTTGTATAACTCTAAAACTTTAACCCGTAGAATTTTGAACGTTTGTATTTAGAACTATTGTAATATCTAACTGTTTTCAATATTTTTTTGACAGCAATCGACTGAGAATTTATTTACAGGGTGAGCCAAATGACTTTAAATACATTGAGGTGATTCATTCAATTCATTGAAAGTCTGTGGTCAATGACTACTTTGGCTATCCCCAAAATCTCGCAGACTATCTCAAGTTTGTCGGCTTTTGGTGAAATATCGCCAAATAAAGTGTCAGAAGGAAATGTTTCAAATTGAACTCAGCTTGGCAATATCGAAATATTTGGCCAGAAATCGCTAAACCTTACTATTATTGATATTTTATCTCTTTTAAACAAATAAGTTTAGAGGAAGTGCGTTGGAAATATTTTTGATCTAATAGACGTGCAAGGAAGTCATGTGTTGGACACATCAGATTTTTTTTTAATTGCACATGACACAACCCTAGACATGGACTTTTATCATTATAAAACATAGCATATTTATGGTTGCAGAAAAATATTTTATTGCTACACCAAACAAGACATACTTTGATGTAGTCAAGACACATAGTTTGATGAAACTCAAATTGTTAGAATGCTAGTTTAAGAAACTACATATAAGATTTGTGAGGAAGCCTTTTAATAAAAATCATAATAACAAATTTGGTTTATAGATAGTATAGATTTTTTAGATAAGACAAATGTAATTTCTTACCTGGGGAGGATTTATAACTGCAGAAAAATTCTTTACTCCAAACATTCCTAAATTAGATATAGTAAATGTTCCCCCCTACAAAAATGCATATTAATTAAATATTTTATTTGTTCATAAACACAGTCAATATTTTAAAAATTCAACACAGAAAAGGAATAAGAAAAATCAATACAGATCAGTTTTGAGATAGGGAGGCTTTATAGTTTTAGATAATAATTTAATCCATAAGTTCCAAATTTATGTTGCAATGTGACAGATCATAAATGATGTATGTCAGCAACTTCCCTTCCATATGAAGCAAAACGAATTATGACACTTCCACAGTTCAGAAGCAAAAGTAAATTATACATGACAGTGCTATAAATATGTGTGTCATATATGACACATAACACTTTTGAAAATTATTCTTAATCTCAGAAACGAAAGTGAAATTGAAATAATTTCTACATCAAAATAAAAGTATTTTGAGAAATTTTTGTTTTACAACTTCTAAACACCAATTAATTTCAGCTTTTGTTACTTCATCTTTTATGAGTTTAAGCCCTCCAGTTTATTATCTGCTTCAGACTTATTGGGCAGTTCTGGATTTCTTTCCTTCCTTACTTTGGAACTGCTATTTGAAGTAGAACATAATGCATCATCATTCAGCTTCTTCAGGATACTGGTTTCTGGTTATTGTGATAATCATACTTTTAAATTTTTGATATGAGTTAGTCCTGTAGTGTGGGAAACAACAGATTGCTTCCCATATTGCACAATTTAAAAACTTTATAACAAACTTTGCGATATGCTTTTGCATCTGGAACATCTGATAACCATCATAAAAAATCTGGATATAAAGCAGTACCACTGATAATTAAATGAATTTTATTTGTTTGTCATATAGTCATTCTAATTCAAAAAATAAATTACTAATGAACAAAAAACTATATAGGGTGTTCCAAAAAGGTTATAACAGGCTTTAATTCTTTATCTATTAGAGATAAGTGGGAAATGTAAAATGAAAAAATGTTTAAAATAACACTAAGAAAAAATTTCTCCCATTAATTCTCAAAAAGTTACATTTTTATTCCTTGTACGGAGTATAAGGAAGTAATGTGATCCCGAAAAATGTCTGGGGCCAAATTTCGACGAAAAAACTGATTTTGACTACCTCTAAATTTACTTTTAAGAATTTTTTCGATGCATCTCATTGTAAGCTAGCATACATGATCATATAAATGCATCTGCAACTAATTTTGACCAGTTTTTCCATGCCGTCTATATGTACGTACGTATGTTTGTAACTCGCATATCTCAAAAACCATTGGTCGTAAAATGTTGAAATTTTATATTTAGGATTGTTCTAAGATCTAGTTGTGCACCTCCCCTTTTGGTCTCAATCGACTGGATAGTTTATCTACAGGACCGCCCAAAAGATTCGAAATACATTATGCACTATGGGCCGAAATTCATTAAACTCGCATATCTCAAAAACTATTGGTCGTAGAATGTTGAAACTTTATATTTAGGATTGCTGTAACATCTAGTTGTGCACCTCCCCTTTTGGTTCCATTCAACTGGATAGTTTACCAACAGGACCGCCCAAAAGATTCGAAATACATTTCGCTCTATGGGGCGAAATTCATTAAGCTCGCATATCTCAAAAACTATTTGACGTAGAATGTTGAAACTTTATATTTCGGATTGCTGTAACATCTAGTTGTGCACGGCAACCTTCGGTTCCATTTGACTGCATATTTATCTACAGGGCCGCCCAAAAGATTTGAAATCTATTATGCTCTATTGGCAGAAATTCTTTAAAGCATATTTTAGAGGTATTAGGCTACTTCAAATGACTCAAGTGATGTACGTTGTTAAGAGTTACAAAATGACTCCATTAGAAGAAGTGTCTTTATCATTTATAGTTCTGCTACAGGAACACTCAAAAGATTTCCAATACATAATGGTCAATGGCAATTTTAGGGGCATTCATCCATTTCAAGCACAATACCGTCTTACCATATAAGTTAGGTAATGGTCCGACCACAGTCACGTGCCTCCTTCAAGAACTACGCCAAAAGTTGCAAGCTTGGCAACAACTTTTGGTGTACGTGAGTATGTATTTAACTCTCAAATCTCAAAAACTATTAGTCGTAGAATGATGAAATTTCATAGATAAGATTGTTGTAACATCTAATTGTGCATCTCAATTTTTGGTTCCAATCTACTGGAGAGTTTATTTACAGGACCACCATATCGCCAAATTTGGAGATAGTCTGTCATTGTTTGGTCCATGCCCAAAATCTCGCCATTTGTCGTCGACCTTGGCAAGTTTCGCTGAAATATCCCGAAATTTGGTGCCAAAAATTATTTTGTATTTTGTATAACTCTAAAACTTTAGTATTTAGAACTACTGTAATATCCAACTGTTTTCAATATCTTTTTCGACTGCAATTGACTGGGTAATTTATTTACAGGGTCAGCCAAATGACTTTAAATACATTAAGGTGTATAAATGCATTTAATTCATTGAAAGTCAGTGGTCAATTACTACTTTGGCTATCCCCAAAATCTCGCAAACTATCTCAAACTTGTCGACTTTTGGTGAAAGATCACCCAATAAAGTGTCAGAAGGAAATCTTTCAAATTGAACTCAGCTTGGCGATATCGAAATATTTGGCTAGAAATCGCTAGACCTTACTATTACCGATCTTTTATCTCTTTCAAACAAAATAAGTTTAGATGAAGTGTGCCGAAAATATTTTTGATTTAATAGACGTGCAAGGAGTCATATGTTGTCCACATCAGATTTTTTAAATTTGAGTATGACACTCGTACAAAAAATTCCAAATTAGTAAAAAATGTGCCATGCACTAATGAGATAAAGTATAAAATTTGAGAACAATATTCTAAAAAGTGTCAGAGAAATGAAGATAAATATATGCTGGCTTAAACCACATTTAATGACTCTTGAAGGGGAAAAAAATCACATTGGATGATCACATTTCAGGGGTTGCACAGAAATTGAAAGAAATTTTTTTCACACAGACTCAGTGGTACACGTAGAATGTATGGGGGCTTGGTAAGGAGACAGGAAACCACTGGGGAAAATCTAATTTTTCTTCTATTTCCTTGACCTTTCTTCATTTTCCTTGATTTCCCTGACTTTCGGAGCCTGTAGAAACCTTGTTCAGCCTTTTCCATGTTTGTTTTCCATACCAAAAACAAAAAATTTCAGGTATTTCATTTAATATTTGATTGAGATGTTCTACAGTCAGTTTATACAAACAAGGCATACTAATTTGGATCTGCTGCTAAGAGTGGATTCCAAACCACTACATACATCCATTTATTTTTTTGTTTGTTTATTTCTTATTCTTTATGTGTAAACCTGTGTATTAAATAATGTCTTTTAAACAGAGGTATCATTCCTGAATATCATTTAAGTAATACTTCATATATTATACCTTAAAATAACTTTTAGACTCTTTTGACGGGCAGCATACTATAATTGTTTCTAAATCATTTGTTTATTTAACACTAGTTGAAGTTTATAAATAAAATTTAATAAAATCTATAACAGTGCTTTGTTTGTGAACTGCAAGTGCACATTAATGCAATCCAGCATAACATGTGACAAGGGGGGAGAGGGGGTTCAAAAATACTGTATCATTGTTAATGGATGACCCCTGAAAAAGACCAATATTGTGCATCTACAAAAATTGCTAATTTTATCTTGAAAAGTGTGTAAGACTTCTGTCATGGTCTTATATCAACTTTATTAGCTGGTAAAATTATAAAATCTCTTTTGCACATTGTTTTAATTGACCTCTTCTGTGTTTGATGCTGCTTTTTTTTCCAGTCATGCATGGTGATGACATTCATTTTGGCTTAGTTTTGAAATTAAATAATCAGCAAGATTCATTAAATGTGGTTTGCCAGTAAAAGTAAACAATTAGACTTGCACTCTAAACCTCAGTCTTCTTAACCTCATGTCTCTATGATACATACCAGGTGTTTTAAAAAAGATAAAGTGATTATCTTTTAAACCGTAAGTGATAGAAACATGCTTTCAATTAGAAAATTTCGTCAAATAAAAAGTAGATTTCAGATATGGCAAGTTTTTTTCTAGGGGCTGTATACATATTAAAATACGAAATTTGATTTTTGTATGTCCTTCCTTTCCTATCACTTATATTTAGAAAAATGCTGCTCTTTGTCTAAAAAACTAATCAAAAATTCCCAGGTCTCTAAGTGGAATAGTTAGTGAGAAAATTAATGTTAAAATTGATGACTGACACCACTTCACCTAATGTGTTTGCATTGGTTTTCAGGCAAAACATCTTTACTTTAGGGGATCTACTATGAGTTGATAAAAGTTAAATAATGATCCCACTGTTGGGAAAGGCAATTAAATGCGTTGAAGTGTGTGAAATTAACAGGACAGTTTCACCTAAAATGATCAGTGCAGCTTTAGTCTTTAGCGATAATTTAGTCTTTTAGGGGGTTCATCCACTAATTACATCACGCCTCTAGAGAAGGGATTTTAAAGAGTAAAAGATAATGACAAAATAATGGTGTAGGCTATTATGGTGCGGTAACTTTAATTAGACGCTGCTAAACATGTGTTATAGGAAAATTCTAGCTAAATTAGGATTTGAGAAGTCAACTGTGTCTATCGAGTGACTATTAATATAAATTAATGTCATTTAAAAGTAAATACATTTTTCTCACTTTTGAAACATCCCCTAAGTGCTTGGCAACAAGTGCCAAAATTTTCAAATTGCAATATCTCAGAAACTATTCAACGCACAGACATGGGATTTTTTAAATTTACCTTCTTAAACACAGAGCAACATTCTTCTATATATAAAGGATAGGAAAAGGGGGACTGTATAAAAAATAAATTTCATATTTTAATATATATACAGCTCCCTGTAAAAATACTGCCATTTCTTGAAGGTACTCTTCATTTGACGAACTTTTCTAATTAGAGTTTCTATCACTTGTGGTGTAAATGATAATTGCTTTAACATCTGTTTTGAAACACCTGGTGTATTTTTACATAATAGTCTACATTTCAACATGCACAATGATGCTCACTATGATTACTGGTATTAAATTCTACAAAGCCCCATCAATCAGCTACAATCACACTAGCATTTGTTTGAATAAAAATCTGTCGGTCTACACCAGGGATGGCAAACCTTTTTTGAACAGTTGATAAAAAATGTCTGGAAAACCATGGAAATTCACGTCTATCACTTAAAACAAAAATTTCAGCCTTTGGAAGACCTTCAGATATTTAAAAAAATTATACAATACATATTTAAAACAAAATGAAATTTAACTTTTTATTATGGTTTATTCAAAATTATAAATATCAGGAAAAAATAAGTACAGAGTTATCTAATTCAATGTGATACTTGTCTTCCAAATGATAATTTCTTTATATGTGGTTCTATATTTGTTAAACCTCTCCTTGTGATCTGATCTTCCACTCACTAGGCTACTGTACTTTCATTTCACTGTCTGACATATCACCACCCACATAAAAAATGTACAATAAATAACTAACAATCACAGACACCAAAAGCAAAATAAAAAAGGCACTGACAACTTGCAGCATTAGCAAAAGAAAGTTATAAATGCAGGTTAAGGGTATAGTAGTGCCATCTAGCAAAAGTTTCATGTATTTATAATGAAATGCTTCGGCTTACAGAATTAAAATTTGGCAAAAAGAAAAAAATTTAATTTTAATGATTTTTTAAAAAAAAAGATAGTCAGTATAAATTAGATTATGGATCTGTCAGTGAGACGAATGGAAATCAAACTTTGAAAAGTCAAATTGATGTAAAAACAATGTGATTGTTTCGCGTGTCATCTAAAATTGCTTCGCATGTCACTGGGTTGCCATACCTGGTCTATACTATCTAGTATAAGAAATTCAGAAAACTCACTTATTACAAAACAAATTAATTACAAGTTGAAATGCAAGTAAACATTTTTCTCCCAAACTATAAGTAATGTAAACATTTTAGGATGCAAGATAACCAAAAAGGTTAAAGTCAAAAATGCACAGAATCTTAAACAAACAGATTAATACAAAAGGATGCTTTTGCATTAGTGCTTTACAGCCTGCATTTTTTATAGCAACACTTACTGAATTTTAGTTGCTCCATTGATTTAGTAGTAACTTACTTATTCTTTGAGAGAGAGTGCTGAGTTACAAAGAAAGAAGAAAAAGATTTTTCCTATTACATGACCTGTTGTACATATTTCAGATTCTTTAAAAGCAGAAACAGTAAAATAATAGTAGTTACAGATTGCATACTTGAAATTCTTCAGGGCGAAGCTTGCCTTCCCTTGCTTTAGCAGCTAATGTTTTAGTATCTGAACTTATAGTGGCCAAGCCCTGCAAAAAAATGAAGATATAATACAATCATATTACACTGAAAACTAAGCACATACATTTTTAAGAAATATTGAGAACAAAATTCATTATCTCATACCACGATAAACACTGAAGCCTCTTGAATGAAAGCTGCAAACAGAAATTTTAACTACCAGACTATACAGGATGATGGCAAAGTTAACCACAAATTTTTACATAAAGCCAAATTTAATATAACTTTTCATATAAAAATGATCATTTTCAAAAAATTGTTAAAAATTAAAATTACAAAAACCAAAACCTGGTCCTCTTTAGCAGAATCAAAATTCTTTCTCAATAATGCAAAAATTCATGATCTTTGGGAGAAAACTATTAAACAACCAAAGAAAAAAAATTCAAATAAATAAAAAGATTGGCACTGATATCACAAAAGTTTCAACTTGAAATTCTGTTTGCTAAATAAACATCATTTTCATGTGAAAAGTTGGTTAATAAAAGTGAAGTGACAATACTACAGCAAGCTAACAAAAAGCTTGAAAAAAGAAAGAAAGCAAGGCTTGACACAGTGCAGTAGCTTTTATTATAATTATCATAAAATAACTACCTTAGATTCAGCACTGAATATTATAGGGGTAATAAGTCCAGACTCTGTACTAACAGCAACACTAACATCCACTGAATTATACCTGGAAAAAAAAAAAAAAAAAAAAGACAAATAAAATTTGGTTGGTTGTGCTATATACAAGTTTATGTCATTGGTCAGATTAACTTGAAATTTTTAACAAATATATTAAACAAAGGGAATGTTTTTTTATGGAAAATCCATCCATTCCTTAATTTTTGGCAATTTTGTCCAATTTATTAAATTTATAAACTTAACTCTGATAAAGAAGAAAAGGTGAGACTTCTTTAATTGCCAACATAAATTTAAAATCACAATTCTAAAATTTTGTGAAAGTGCTGAACTTTGTAGCAAAGATTATCTCATCAAAATAGAATCACAATTTTAAAAGTGATTAAAAAGTACTATTTATAATTCTTTAGAAAAGCAATTAAAATACTTAAAAGTCCATGAAAATATTTTTTGGCCTCATTACAAGACTATCATTTGGTACAGGTTGTACTGGCTTCATCTCTACTTTGCTGTACAAGCGCGATGCACTGTACTCCATTCATAAAAGCATGTGTCATGAAGTACCTATCATCCAATTCTCCAAAGATTTGTGAAAAAAGGCATATGTCTTGTTCTTATATTCTAAAATTTTCTTAATAGTGTCAATACCAATTTAGTTTTCTGGGCTAAACATGAAAGGGGTGTACTTAGATGGTTTAATTTCAGATCATTTCAGAATGAGCATATAAACTTACAACAGCAAAAAGATGCTAAACATATGTATTGCTAATATACTTTGGAGTTTCTATACATAAATACTTTCTGGAAAATTCAAAATGAATTCTGGCCATTTATAGCACAGATATTATGTAGAAATTATTACAACTGAATTTGTGGTTTAAATTTAAATTAAAATGAAATTCAAAACAGAAAAAAATTCTGTGACATACATACATATAGAATGACCAAAAATATTAAAACAAATCTTATGCAAGATTAATACCCACTGTCTGATAAATGTTTCCTGCCATGAAGAGTTTACTTCTGGTACTTTCTTGCACGCTGATGCTGCTGCTTTTACTATAAAATCATTAACGGACAGTTTTATTCCATCTTTATCCAACATTCCATTAAGATCTTTCCTCAGACTGAAATAAATATTTAAACTTACAAAATTTTCAAGAAATATCAAGCTGTAAAAGTACAAGAAGCAATAAAATATAGTAAATAATCATTAAAAGCATGTTTGATGAAGCTTAAATAAGATAAGTTGCAAAGGGTAAGGGAAATAACCTGTCACCAAGTAAACATCAATACCAGGTAAAAATAAAAAAGTTTTTTTTTTTTTTTTCATTTTATATGCAAATATGCATTGAAAAAAAAGAATATATATATTAATCTTTTAATGATGAAGTGATTTAAAACTTTATGAATTTATCATTATATAGGTATCAATATATCTAATGTTCATTCTTACAAATTTAATAACCAAAAGTTTCTTATAGGGAGTTTCTATCTATATAAATTTGAAATTATTAAATATAGTCAAAAAGTTGAGGAATACCTATTTACCCCAGAAGAAATGTATTCGACTGCCATCACAGTCATCTTCAGACTCATTTGCAGTTCTTCGACAATGTCATAGCATTTCGCTTTTCTTTCTCCTCCAGTCGAACCTTCTGCTGTATGGCATCATTCTATGTATTGTCAATGCCTGTGTGTGCCATGTCATTGACGCTCTCTGTAGTTGATATTTCTAATGATTCATGGATATCTGCATATGATCTATTGTTGAAATTTCCCATTTTCTTAATTTCTTTAAAATCCATTGTAATCAGTTCTTTTACTGCTAAGCATGATAAGGCTGTGTTCTGTTTATTAAATTTAATGTTATTAATATGTTCATTTTTACAGTCTTTGATTTTTCATTTAGTAACTGCTATATAGCATCATTTAGTTTTTTTTCATTAAGAAAGATTAAGTTAATTTAGTAAATTCCGACGGTTTCAATAGGGTTAATCATGTCTTTTTTAGATCTTACATGTTGGAAGATAGTTTGGTTGGGTTTAATTGGGATTCTTATATTCTTCTTTATTGTGGAATTAAATATTTTATTAGCGATGCCTCTGCAAAACGGAATATAGCAGTGGTGAATTCTAATTTTTATTTTTGCTCGCTATCGATCATACACTTGTTGTTTGTTCTAATGCAGATTTATTAAATAAAGAAATTCAATTTATTTGAAATCAGTGTCATGAACCAAATTATTCGCAAGACATTTTTAAGAAATTGCTTAAAGAGCAAAAAAGAAAACTTAACATTATTAATAGTAAAAAGAAAATTTTTAATTCACCACCGATATTCCATTTTGCAGAGGCATCGCTAATAAAATATCTAATTCTGCAATAAGAAAAATATCAGAATCCCAATCAAACCCAAACAAATTATCTTCCAACGTATAAGATCTGAAAAAGACATGACTAATCCTATTGAAACAGTTGGAATTTACTAAATTAACTTAATGAAACAAAAACTAAGGGATGTTATATAGGAGTAACTAAAAGAAAAATCAATGACCATAAAAATGAATTTATTAATAATATTAAACTTAATAAACAGAGCACAGTCTTTTCATGCTTAGCAATAAAAGAACCAATTACAACAGATTTTGAAGGAATCAAGAAAATAGCAATTTTCAGCAATTGATCATAAAGCAGATATCTGTGAATCATTAAAAATATCAACTACAGAGGGCAGCATCAACGACATGGCACACGCAAGCATTGACGACACATGGGATGACGCCATACAGTGGAAGGTTCGACAGATGGAGAAAGAAAAGCGAAGTATGACGCTTTTGGCAAAGAACTGCAAATGAGACTGAAGATGACCATGATAGCGGTCGAAATATATTTCTTCTGGGGGGAAATAAATATTCCTAAACTTTTTAACTATGGAAATCCTCTGTATTTCATTTTAATATTACATATAGTTTTAAATATTATGAAAAGATAAAAAAGAATTTTGTTTCATAAAAACTACAGTGGGGAGGGAGAGTAAACCTTTTATAAGCAAATACAGAGTGAGAAAAAAATCAAATTGTTTACTTAATTTTTCAGCATTAAGAACATTTTATGGCTGCTCAATATTAAACTATTGAGCAGCAAATTTATTGGTGCTAACACTGTTCTTAGTGCCAAAAACATAAGTTTAAAGCTTCTTGTAAAGCAAATGTTGCAAAATTTTAATTACTGGAGTCTAAAAGAAGAAATTTTGTAAACATTAACTAGTGGAGCTTTTTCTGTTTCACCGAAATTTATTTCATATTACACTCCTGCTATTCCCACCATTAAAAACTTTCATATCTAATGAGTTGAGTTGCTTAACAGACTAGTGCCAATGTATTGAAATTAATTTTATAAACACTTTAAATGATAATAAAACTTAAATAACTATTACAGTTTTTGAATTTAATAATACTTTATTTAAACGAGGGGTTTGGAAAGATTTGTACTGCCAAGCAAAGCTTTTTTAAAATAGAAAGTTCAATACAAAACATTACAAATCAAACTGAAACAAACACTCTCTAGTGAACATTAAGCTGAACCTGCTTGTGAAGTATTAAGAATCACAAGATAAATTATCTAGAGCTCCATAAAGCATGGCATAATTTAGGAAGATTTGATTTAAACCAGTTAAATTATGCTAACACTGATCAATACATTTTGCTGTAAGACATTACCGTAAAATTCTGTCCATATTAATATCAACAGAGAGATAGTAATGAGGTATTGTTTGCTTTGATTGAAGCAGTCGCCGTGCAATTACCTAAAGGAAATAAAAATCTATTAGTGTGCATATACTTGTATAAATGTATACAGTCAACTCTCTGTAATCCACAACAATATTTAGATGTAAACACTGAAATTTATGATTAATAGTTAAGTTACATTGTGAAATTCAAATTAAATTATGTAATGGAATTCACAATAGCAGTAAAAAAATCAGCTACTTAAAAAGAATAGTTTTCATACTTCTTGCATATTTCTAATTAAAATTGTCCTTTCCTTTCTTCTGAAGAGAAAAAAATATGGAAAACATGAGTTAAATCATAAGCTGGTAGTTTGTGAAGATGCCCTTAATACCATACCTTCTTATTTAGAAAAGGTATAGTGCTTCAGACTAGCTTACTTCTTACAGTGAAATTCCTGCAACTCACATAAGCAGATGAAGAAATAATTTCATGTGTTTGTAAATAGTCAAGTCTTAGATATTAAACTCAATCAAATGAATTAAAAAAAAAAAAAAAAAAAAAAAAAACTCTAGAGGAAGGCTTATCTTAAAGCTTAAAATATTTAGATTTCTTCAAAAATCATTTACTGGCATTACAACAGGAAATAACGACAACTAATAGACTCCAAGATAAAATATTTGAACTCAAATTTAAAGCCCTGAAACAAGCAGTTATTGATTCTATGTCTACAAAATTAGAAAGATTGTAAAAATATAAAATTAAATTAAATTACGTTTTCACGTATTTTATATAAATTTTTAATTGAATAAAGTGGAGCACATAATTAATTTTTACCTTTAATTTATTCATGATAAATATTACATTACTTCATAATTAAAGTAACAGAATATATATGCAAACAAAACAATGGCCTATAATAAGCAAATTCCTTGGTACCAAGGTGTGCAGATTTCAGACAGTCTATTGTATGTGTATGTATACATACATACATACATATATATATATGGCATACTATTTTTTCTAGACAAAATTTCACCATATTTCTTAAACTATTCTAAAAATAACGAAAAGAGCAGCAGTAAGTCAAATTTTTAACATTAAGCTTATTTACATGAAAGTTTATTAAATCATATTGTGTTCCATAAGGTCACCCGGGGTTAAATGTGTATAAAAAGCAATTTTTTTTTTTTTTTTTAATTTGCATAGCAGAAAAATTCTGAAATATAATCATGTTTTTATTCCATATTCTTTACATTGTGTATTTTTGGTCTAAATTGAGCATAATTTGTTTTTTCTTTTTGCTTTACTTTTTCAGCAAAGGGCTATACCAATTTTGCCCAGCGTTTTGGGGGGTTAAATGGGTTAAAGTTGAATTACACAATAACTAATGGAGCAAATGAGAAAACAAGTAGCTTTAAGTTACACTTGAAGATTAATTTTTAATCAAAAGTAATTATAATGCTAACTGCTGAACCTAGGTTTATGAACAAAAGGTTGGCAGCGACTGTTGCAGCTTGGTTGCAGTAACTTTCTGACAATTTGTGATGCCTACACATGAGCTATGCCAACTTTCTCGGGGAAGACAGAATAATCCCCCAGATTACTCTGCTACTAACTTCACAATGTATTCAACTTTATCAAAGGTTTCATAATAAAACCCATAAATTCTTGAACAGACTTTTTTACCAGAAATTTCACAATGACCCAGTCACCAATCACTGGATTCACTGCAGTAAGAACCACTGAATTGACTTCTATTTCACTTTTTTTTTTTTTGTGCCTTTTTTGGTTTCAAAGCCTGTTCTTCAAAGTAAAGTCTTACAGCCACCTGTTCTGTAGTTAAAACTTTTTCCACCCTTACTTCCACTCTCTTTATCTGTTATATATAGGTATATCTTATATAGTCTGTACCTTGTGACTGCAATTCAGTGTCAATTATGTCACTGTCGGCTATCTAAGGTTACTAATATTACAATCAGAATTCACAAATTCTAAAATATAAGTTTTTTTTCAAGGGAGAGTTACTTATTATTTTTATTCTGAGGTTACACTGCAGTTTTTTTTATCTTGCAACTGTCTGAGCAGATTTCACTATTTACATTGAACAAACAGTGCAGATTTTAGAGCCTTGAGGATATCGGATAGATGGATTTTGGGTTTCTACTGTATTAATTTGCATAGGGTAGGTAAGCAATATAATAATAATTAAAAGAATAGGCCTAGTTAGTAGTAATAAATACAGAGTTAAGCCTATATACACCTATTAAGATAATGATTTATTATTCTTACACATATAAATATATACATTACATGTAATGGGTTTAAGGTAAATACATAACATAATTCTCCCTAAAACTAAATTTGCTCTCAAAGGTCTTTGATCAATCTTCATACATTTACATCTTGAACTCAAAAATACTGGCTATACACATTTTACCCCGTGTAACTAAACATGCTATTTTTTGTGAGTGAAGAATTGTACATGCTTTTCAGTTTTGTGTTAGGACAACCTTTCTTCTATAAAATTCAAACAATAGATTTCTGAAATTCTTCTTGTAAATTTTTATGAAAAGAAGTTTGCCAGTTACTAAAAACACCTAGTAAATGTGTTGCCAGATTTCTTTTACCAAGTTAAAACATTGAGCATTATGTGAGTATGTGAGCATTATGTGAGTTATGAGAGTATGTGAGCATTTTAACTATATTTTTCCATTTTATAAAAAAAAATGCTGTCCAGTTAAATGAAAACAGAAAAGTAACTATACCCATTTTACCTCAGGTACCCACTTTACCCCGGGTGGCCCTATTAATTATTTTTTGCATGATGCACATTCACTAACTTTTCCATTAAATTCCCTCTGAACACATATAAGTAGTGATCATCTGAAAAGGGTTAATTCAAAAGGGTTAATCCCAATAATTCAAATAAATCAGGCTGCTACATAGGTATGACTAAAAGAAAAATTAAAGACAGAAAAAAGGAACACCACAATGATATTAAATTCAATAAACCCAGTACTGCCCTTTCTAAAATAGCCCAAGAATGCCCCATAGAAATCAACTTTAATAATAGCCCAAAACTCGCCAATTACAAAAATAAGAATTATGCCCTGAACATGGAAGCTTTGCAGATTATAACCACAGATGGCACTGTGAATGACATGACGCATGCGCAAATAGATCCGGGATGGAACGATACTCTGAGGAGGTGAGCAAAAGGCATTTTGAAACTAGAGCTGAGGAAGGTGGTGGCCGCCACCGAAAGTGCTACTGATGGCTTTTAATGAGTTTTTAACCTTTTATATACTTCAACTTTTTTATAGATTTTGAAATTTTGTGAAAATTAAGTAAATGTTTGTTCCTTTAATGAAAAACAGCAAGGCAGTAGTATTAATTTTGGAATTATACTAGATGGCAAATTAATATAAACTATAGATGTGCCAAAATTGTTTTAAATATTTAGTAGATTTTGATATTTCATGAAAATTGTATAAATGTTTCTTCTCGCATCCCTCAAAAATGGCTTAAGAAAATAGAATGAAATTTAGATATATGATAGCAATGACTAAAACTATAAATGTAAGATTTTTTAAATAATTGTTTTCAATGTTTACTTGCTTTTTTAGTCAATCCTCCGGCATGCATGTCACATCCTGTGTCATGCATGCTGGAGATGAAGAATCCCGCTTCACACAAGCACCGATGCAGTCACTTGAAAATTTTTCGATCTGGCACATGCCTTCTCGGGAAATGCTGCCTGTACAGTATCACGGCTTCCAGAGCATTCCCATTTGCTAGACCATACATGAAATGCATGTCTGCCTTTTCCTGATTACTATCTAGCTATGCCTGCTGAAATCCACGGAAGAAATGACAATGAGTACAGAAACGCACACTTCATACTTTCCCTTACAGCGCCCTCTAGTGGTCATTGCTTGCTCTCTACCCATGCATTGTATGGCAAAAATGGCTTATTTAGATGTTTTCTATCACCCCTTAAATTTTTGCCCATATGAGTTTTGAAACAGCCTGTATACAGGATGTCCCAAAAAGGTGGTAATGGGCTTTAATTTTTTTATCTATTGGAGATAAGTGGACGGTGTAAATTGAAAAAATGTTCAAAATAATGTCAGAAATAATACTCTAAGAAAAAATTCCTCTTGTTAATTTTCAAAAAGTTAACACTTTTTTAATGTTTGTACGACCCCTATACAAAACAATTCCCAGTCAGCAAAATGTGCCACATACACTTAAGAGGTGACAAATAAAATTTGAGAACTATTTCTTAAAAAGTGTCAGAGAAATGAAGGTAAATATAACGCTGACTTAAATCACTTTCCAGTAGCTCTCGAAGGGAAAAAATCACGTCAAGTGATTGCATTTCAGGGGTTGTACAGATATTGCAAAAGAAAATCATTTTTTCACTCTAGGGATAAACGTTTACATACAAAATCATGTATAGTCCCCGATCATCTTCCTTTAAAGATATCTCTGCGACTTCGTATGATGGAAGGCTCAAATTTGGTACATCACCTCATTAGTGTGTAGAGCACATTTTACTAACTGGGAATGTTTTTGTATGGAGGGTCGTATAAAAATTTAGAAAGTGTAACTTCTTGAAAATTAACGAGAGAAATTTTTTATTAACGGTGTATTATTTCCGACCTTATTTTGAACATTTTTTCAATTTACACTGCCCACTTATCTCTAATAGATAAAGAATTAAAGCCTGTTACCACTTTTTTGGAACACCCTGTATATATATATATATATATAACTAATAAGTAAAACACAAAACATACTGCAAATAAGACATACCTCGCATTAAAAAGATAACAGCTAGAAGGAAGAAATAGAAACCACAATTTGAAAAAATAATAATAAAAATTAGTAAAAGCTGAGCCAAATAAAGTGCAATAATTATTGTGAAAATAGAATGGAATGGAAATTAAAACCACTGTCACCATCATCAGGAGCCACAAACAGTGGAAAAGCAAACAAAATAGTAGAGTTTTGGTTGTGTGGCATATCAAAAGAGATATCCACTCCACATGTTCTGGGCTCTACCCTACTATATGAAGGAAAAAAAGATATCAAAAAGATAACAAAAAATAGAAATAGCCATGCATGAATGAAGTATACATTAAAGCGCACTAGCATAATCCTTTTTTTTTTTTCTTTCTTTTCCTCTAATTTTTTTGTTTATATTTCTTTAGAAAATACTAGTTGTATATTTTACTATCTTAAAAAATATATCTAACTTTAATTTCAACTCATAATTAAAAATACAGAAGGATAAATTGATAGTTTTAATAAATTCTTATTTGTGTTATATTTGGAGTGTTCGGAATTTTTTTTATTAATTTATTTTTTTTTTTGGTTTATTTTATTTTATGAGAATTTAAAAAACAGAAGATATATAATATGAATATTTAGAATGCCAAATTTTGTCAATAATCTGATTTAGTAAATTCTGCAGTTACTCCACTTTTATATAATTAAAATTGTGGTATATATATGGATATAGATTATTACTTGTCGTATATTAGTTAATGGTAAATCAGTAAATGGAGCTGATGATATAGAAGATGGCATGGCAGCAGATGGTACAGCTTTTTCTAAATCGGCTGCTCTAATCCTGCCCCCAGGCCCAGAACCTTGAACATTCTATGAAAAGAGAAAAAATACAAAATTAAGGTGATTGTTTAAAAAAACAAAACTTACTTCACAGCCCTTTTAATACAAATTTAAATAAATGAATCATGTCAGGAACTCAAGAAAAAAACTCAGGTTTTCTCTTCATAAGCAGAGCTACATGCAGGGTGCCCAGCAATGTCAGAAGGCAAAAACAGTATCATTAGTAGGCTCACAAACATAAACATGTCACCAGTTTAGTAGCCATTTTCTTAATTTTAGTAGCCAAAATAGTAGCATTTTTGCATGATTTCGTAGTTATATATGGATATAGATTATTACTTGTCGTATATTAGTTAATGGTAAATCAGTAAATGGAGCTGATGATATGGAAGATGGCATGGCAGCAGATGGTACAGCTACCATCTGCCTAGGAAATATACATATGTCCTTTAGCTTCATTTAAGAAGCAATGAATAAAATGATAAATTAAACAACTTCATGCATTATATAACAGGGCATAGAGTACATTTACTTTTATAGCACGATTAAAAAAATAGATTAGAATGTTTGATGAAGCAGTTTTAAAAGAAAAGGGGAATTGGCAAAAGCCGAAATCTGATTTTCAAATTAGTTACCTGGAGTAAGGTACAAACAGCCAAAAACTTTAAAATATGAAATTTTTTTTAATCAAAAGAGTTGCCTAATATTTAAATTAGTAACGACAGTTGCCTTTTTTTATTTCTGGTGGACATCCTGTAACATTCTGTAATGAATGAAAAACCCGTGCTGTTTATAAAATTACCAAAAAAAAAAAAAATTCTTTAATATGGACAGGAGCACAGTATGACAAAAAATTTTGGAAGAGTGTATTTTGATTTTGAGAGTAGAGAAGGTAAATTTCTCTTAGATTTAAAAATCGACATTATGAACTAAAAGATTTTGAAATAAAGTTGGGAGGAGCAGATGCCTATCTCCCCTCACCCCCTTGACTCTACAACCATGAACATAAAACTGCATTGCAAAATTTTTTGAAGTAAGATGCATTTTACAAAGCATTCTATTTTTAAGGGTTTTTTCCTTAAGTTTCATAATTGATTGTTTCAGAGTACAGAAGAATTCGCAAAGAGACATATACTAAAAATATTAAAATACCTGGCATTATTACTTAATTTAAATTTATCTTTAAAAATCACATTTTTTCAAACTACAGTCTTAATTAATATTTGAAAATTAACAAAGCACAAGTATGGCTTAGATTAATATTACTTAGGCAGAATATAAACTAATAATAATTTTAAAAAGGGGTGCGTCAAACATTACATTTTTAAGTCATTCATTCAGATTTCTTTCTTGATTAAAGGAATGTTATCCCTGATCTAATGAGATTAATTAAATCAATTATATTTTAAAAATTGACTCTGCATTCTCTTAGCAGTTTTAAGCAAGCAACTTGATAAATACATTAAAAATAATGTTATAAAAGTTATCTAATAAGTGGAATTCAATAAATATATAAATTATAAAAGTAATGCACAAAAAGAAAACTTGGGATGAATGATAACTTTTTTAAGATTGCTATAAAAATGTATTTAAATTTTACTGAAATACAGCATAAAAAATTCAAATATTTTAATTTACTCTGTGAAATAAAGGGAGGGGGATGATTTTATTGGGCAGCTTTTTTTTTAATTATTCAATTTTTTTTTATCTTAGAAACCTTAAAAAATAATGCATCATTGTTATTAATCATGTTTATTGAAATCTAAAAAGAAAAATTAATATTTTTGTTTTCAAGAACACATTCTCTAAAAACGAGCTACACGAATAAGGTTTGTTTATAGAAGGTTAAAAAATAGCACCGAATTTCGTTTTATCCTATTTTGATCATAATCAAAGATGGTTACAAAATATTTCACCATATGAACTAATCAAACAAAATTTAAATAGAATTAAGAAAGACTGAATATAAAAATTATAGTTAAAAACTTTTTAAAATCACTTTCACAAAAAGATAGATGTGTAAGCAGCTGGATGAATCTTGACAGAAGCTTCTTGCAAGGAGGTAGTTCTGCAGGCAAAACCTGATGATGGCCAGGCTAGCTATATCTTTTTACGAAAGAAAGTGATTTTAGCAAACTGGTTAAATTATTTAAGCTAGTATACTTACAGCTAAATCTATACCCCTTTCACCCGCTATTGTTTTAGCAAGTGGACTGGCAAATATTCTAGAAGTGGAAGTTGGTGCAACTACTGGTGCTGCAGTTGGCACCGGAGGTGGAGGACTAGCAGGATGAGGTGGAGCTGACACTGCAGGAGCAGGGGGTGGAGCAGCAGGTTTAGGAGCCACAGGCTTCACAGATTCTCCAGAGTCAACAAAATCTTTGAATGCTGCAATGTCTTCTTCATTTGAAACTATGATACATAGCAGTTTACCAAGCGGCACATCTTTAGAGCCAGCAGGGACTAAAATTTTTGCTAAGTAGCCTTCTTCAGGTGTTTCAAATCCCATAGTTGCTTTATCAGTCTCTATTTCTGCCAAAAGGTCTCCTTCATTTAATTTGTCACCTTCCTTCTTTTCCCATGACACAATAGTTCCCATTTCCATAGTAGGCGAAAGCGCAGGTAAAGGTACACGATGATGTGGAGGTAAACCATCTGCAGTAAGGAAAATTTAGAAATTGGATTAATTTATAAATATATGAAATAATATTAGCTATACTAAAGTCACTTCATTTATTATAAAAGATTCAACTAGTATTAGAACCAATAGATATGTATATTATAACCAGAGGCGCAGAGAGCCCAGTAGAGGCCCGGGGATAAAATATTTGGGGTCCTTTTGATGTCATATTAGATCAATCATTCATTCCTTATTAAAATTATTAATCATTTAAAGAAACTTTAAATTAATAGTAATTAGAAAATAATATATAGAATTTAAATTATTAATTTAAAAGAGTATTATACTTTAATAAACATCCGTGCTCTAAAACATACCAACATGTTGTTTTGAAGGTTTCGTCACCTCCATGGAGAAACTGTATCTGAAACATTAACATTTTTGCAAGGCATGTTTCCTCTCAGTATTGAAAAAAATTAATATTTTTATTCATACTTCCATGCAAGCAGGCAGCCAAAAAAGTGGAAATTTCAAAATTTCTCATAGAAAGTCTTGATCTTTAACATTTTGTTAAGGAAAATTCAAAATTTTAATTTACAAATTTTTGAATTTACAAATTATCAATTGTCAATCAGGGTGCACAGTTTTTAACTCCCCACCCACGCAAACATAAAGAAAAAAAAAATCCAATACATTCTTGAGATAATACACTCTTCACCTTTTGTATATATTTGCATTATTCACATTCACCTTTTGCTCTTGTACACACTAAATTATGATGTTTTTAAAGTAATAGCTTCTTTTATAAGAGTCTATCTACAGAGTTTCAAATCCACAAAAAGCCATTAATGTTATAATTATAAAAATTTTAAAGCGAAATGCTAGAATTTTCAAACATGAAATAGGTGAAACCTCAACATTTATTTAGAACCACACAAGCTTTTCTTAACCATTCAAAATTTCACTAAGAGTAGAAAAAGTAGGGTTTTAAAGTGTTAGAAAACCAAGAAATATTATTAAAATCTTGCAGTCTCTCTAGTAAAACAAATAACTTGGCTGGTTTGAAACAAAATTGTGTGGTTACTTGAAAAACTCGTTTATACATATATATTTAAAAGGGGAGAAGGGGGGAGGGAAATTGCACATATATTAAGAAATTTATATTTATACTCTTCAATTGAATAAAAATTGCTTTAGAAAATATATTCTGGTATTTAAATTATTTTTTTAGCAAAAATGTAAATGCCTTGCTTTTAATTTTATAATAGCTTTACTAAATGTTACAGAAAAAATAATTTTTATCATTTTTGTACAAAATGAAAAGTAATTTTTAACAAAAATAATTTGCATCATTTTTTGTAATAAATAAACAGTAATTTTTTATTGTTTAGTTTTGCTGTTAGTTGCAGAGGTTGACTTTCTTTTTCTACTGCCTTCTTGAGTAACATCCTCAGTAGATTGTTTTGAGGAGTGTGGTGTCATTACTCTTTGCGGTGCAGGATTTATTGAATTGTGAAGAAAGTTTGCAATAAGTGCTAATTTACCTTTACTTTATTTTTCTAATTCTGCGATATCGCCACCTGGTTGGTTTAAGATATTTCATAATAAAAAGGGATTCAAAAGGCTGCACATTAAACAATGATAAAGGTTTAATACACAACAGCTAACAGTTGATCAATTTAACAGATCAAATTACTATCTGGAGTACTGAGTGAAATTGATTAAAGCATAATGGGAAAAGGTTTGTCACATTCCAACACATCAACTCATCCTATTCTAATAAGAGAGATAATTTCCACCCTATCATTCTCTTCTCTCCCCTCCCCATACAAGCCCAAAGAATGTGTAACACAAGTGCAGACCAGACACTCAGACTCCACCCTTATCAGTTGAAAGAATCGGATATGATGATACCCCAACCACAGCTGCTGACCCGTGATCCCAGCCAAACTATGTTTCTGCAGCTAGAATATTTTTACATAAAATCTTTTTGGGGATTAATAAGTAAATAAAAATATAGAAGCAATTTAATTACGATAATCTTTAACAAACCTAAACACTTTGGTCTGATGCATTCATAATGTCTTACTCGGAAAGAGACGAACCTGGAAAGATCAAGCAAAAAACCTGGAAATCCGGGCTACCCCCAGAACACAATCGCCAGTGGTTTGAAGAAATAACAATATCTGAAACTGTATGAACTTTTTTATACAAATATGAAATTGCAGAAAAGGTCCAGAAAAGTATTGTTAATCTTGAAAATTTTTCTGTTTAACACAAAAAGTGCTGAAAAACCCAACATAAAATTACTGATTTTTTAAAATAAATATCACATAATTTTCATCTTATTTATTTATTTTACAATTTTGTAACAAATTAGTATTTTTTGGTATACAGTCATTGTGTATATGAACAAACATTGTTTTCTTCGCCTTTTGACTTTAGCCTGCATTTGTCCTTTTCCCCCGCATTCATCATTTTTTCCTATGCTCCCATGAAAAACGATGGAACAAGGTTCTACTGTATAAAAGTTTCAGCAATATTTTGTGATATTGGTTAGTCACCTCCCTCAACCAAGTTGATGCAGGATAACTCAATATTTTGATTAATAATATTTACCCATGCTTGAACAAAGTCATATTTTGAATGTGTATACAGAGATTTTCAATAATTATGAATAGTAAAATTTTCATAATCTTTAAATCACCAAATGATTTTCAGAAAAAGTTATTCACTAAAAGTTATAAATTGTAACATATTATTACAGTCACGCTTCTATATTACAAAGTTTATTTGTAGACAGTGGGGAAAAAAAAGATTGCACTTTCTGGATGAAAGCAATGAATGAGATTCTCACTGAACTAATGGATGATTTTAGTGCTCATAAAAACAAGTTCTAAGTCACTGATTTAAAAAAAAAAAAAAAAAAAAAAAAAAAAAAATGCCTTAAAAGAAAGAATGAGTGTAAAATGTTCAGACATATTTTGAGAAATAGAGGAGAAAAAAAAATGGCTATATGAAGGTTATTTTATGGATAAATTTGCAAAATATTCTTGGTTCGAAGGAAAAGTTTGCAAAATAGAGGCTAAATCCTCAAAAATATTCATTACATAAAAAATTTGTAACAGATTTCACCTTTTACAAAATACTTTAAAATAACAAAATACTAAATATTACCAATCAGTTTAAATTCATAAAGAAAAAAAAATTCAAAATTGTTACCTGATGAGAAATTTCTAACATGGGATAAAAACAGTAATTGTCTTTTTCCATGACTAAGATGAATGGTGTTTGAAAAACAGCATACTTGAAACCTGAAATTTAATATGGATAGAAAATATAAATATCCTAAATAAATCAACTAATGCATAGAAATGGAAATAGAAGAGGCTTAAAAATTAATTATTTTCAGTGTGAAAACAGAAAATTCCGAGACTATTGCAGTAAGCTAATATAAGCCCTTTTGTAAGATAAATCAATACAATGTCATTACTGAGATTTTTAGGCGGAGGGGTAGCAAAAGGAAGTCCTTAAACTACCAAGTAAAATATTGGCTTCGAACCACATATTTAAAAGCAATAATAAATGTGTTTCACAATTAGAGAATGTAATTAGTCTTTGCTTTATCTCTTTCTAGTTTACCACAATTAGAAAACAAGATTCTTCCCCAGCCTTTCTGGCCGGATGCATCGCCTGACAAGTTTTACTGATCACCCAGCAGAAAAATCAGAATTTCATTTTGAATGCTTTAATTTGATAGAGTTACACATTGCAGCTTCATAATGCCGCGCGGCTAACAAAAATTTCTGGGGAGATCATTAGAAAACATAATATTGTTTAACTTAATGATATTCCCTATTAAGTTAGAATTTTGTGCAGCCAATCAGACATAAAAAGCAAATCAGTTGTGTTAAAAAATGTGTAAAGTTTGCCAGATGGGTTTCTAATTCTCCAAATATAACAGATCATGCCAGAGTTAACCCACTTATGCTAAGTGTCCCTTTTTTGGGATGATATTTTCGATATTAGTCGATAATGTTATTTATTTTTCCTAGCCTTTATTCACAAGTATTGAACCTCAACTCCACAAAACATTTTAACGTGACCCAGTAGGATGTTGACATTTCAATTTTTATACATAATGATTTTAAAACAAATCATACCTTGTTCAAGAAGTTGACATCAGAAATTTATCTATTATTGCTGGTATCAGCAAAAATCGAAGAAAGTCACAAAAATATCTGGATACAAATGGGTTCCCTCTGACGTTCGGGCGAGCTTTCAATTAGAGCCTCCAGAAGTCCACACCCGGCCGAAATTCAAAGAACATTGCCTTTCCCCTTTCAGAAATTATCTGATGGGAATTCACTGAGGGTGGTGGTGAAAATCCATACTTCCTTGAGAGCTGGCGTTTATGATGACCAAGCCGAACAATTACTGGGGAAATTTTTGTGTGATGAAAAAAGAGAAAATACATCTGGGGGTCATGGGAGGTATTCGCGCCTCTCGTATTGGCTATTGTACAGCAATCATAAACAGTTCCGCCTGCTGCAAGACAGAGGAAAGAAGTGTTACTTTCTCTCGGCTGGCCAGTTGGCTGTTTGTATGAAGAGCTGTTTGGCCGGCCTTTGATAGCTAGAGAGTTAAATGGGGAAAACTCCCTGTCCCTTCTTAGCAAAGGCCCTGAATCAATGGTCCCCAGCTCCTCAGGGGCTATCCTCACATCACAGGTGTTTATCAGTAGAAAACACTATCAACATTAACAAATCTGATACATTTAAAATAGTTAAAATTTCTTTCATTTTCTTGGTCTTTTATGTTTACAGAACTACCATATTTACTTCTGTATAGCATACATGCATGAATAATGTACACTCCGTACTTCTAGAGAAAAACAGACAAAATATTTTCATCTTGTATATAACGCACACCATAAAATGTAACATGTAAGTGAATTTGAATATGACTGAAAATTTCAATAGAATCGATAGAACTAAAGATGTCATGTAAGAGGTCATTGACTATGTCACTGATGACAAGAACTGTGATAATAACACTAGTAGTGGCAATGAAAATTGCTAATTAGTGTTAAAAAGTAATGTTACATGCAGTTTTGTATTAAAGGAAATATAACAAGTAAAATAATGATGCTACAGTACTTCGAGAAAATGTCTTCAATTTTTTTACCTACTCTGAACAAATTTCATGATTCATACATACATTATAACAATGCGTTCGATTGTAAATTTGGGAAGGGAATTTAAAACGGACCGAAATTTCATCTGCATCGATCCCTCCTTTAAATAAGCCATATATGCAGTTCAAATTTATGTTATGACTTAGGGTACATCATTCATTTACATTAGGATACAAGAAAAGGTGCAAAATATGTTTGTATATGTGAACAAGGTTCGGGAGAAATTCTGAAGTGCTGGGAAATTTCTGCCTAGAGTTATTTAAAGAAGAAAATATATACACAGTAGAACCTGCTAAAGTGACCACCTTGCCCCAAAGCAGAATGTTTTGCAATGTTCTGCAACGCTCTCTCAACTAGCCAAAAAATGTTCTGCAGGAAATATACCTTAATATACAGAGGGCTATTATGTTAGGATATTAGTAAGCGTAACCTATATCTAAAATATTAAATGAAATTAGAGAAACTTTGTGTAATTATCAAAGTAACAAGGAAATGAAACATTAACCGAACAGATATATATATGTAGAGAAAATATTTCGAACTAAAGCTTAAAATTCCCGGTCACCAGTCGCCAGGTGGCGATTAAACTTAAAAAACTGGCGATTTACGACTTTCTGACTACCGGCCAGACGAATTCTATCGTTTGTTAACTCAGGTTTCGCACTAGACTGAGGGATTGCGCGATTCTTGCAATGCCACACAGAATCCCCCCCCCCAAAAAAAAAAACAGTAGCGGGCTTTTCCTGTGCGCTGGGTTGTTCAATTTTGATAAAGCAGCTAAATATTTAATGGGATAAAGAATCAAATATCATTAAATTCCATTGTTATCAAAATCATTTGTGTATTATATTGCTAATTTTGATATTTATAATCTGCTGAGCTCATTCTAGGCGAGGTCAGTGGTGCGCCGCGCCCCAATGCCCTTTAAAAAAAAAAAAATTCGTTAGCACCCCGATGATGAAAAACTAGACACCCTCTTTTGCCAGCGAAGTTCTTTTTAATCTCAAGAAAGTTTCTTTAGTCCTTTTATTTGTTTAACTGTTATTTGTTTGCTTACACCTAATGTGTTAATGATACTTGTCAAATGAAAAGGAGGAATTTGCACAACTGCTATGGTAATAGAACACTCCCGCCCTCTTTCCCCCTCGTGGAAGACGAGACGCTGGGCAGGCCGGATTAAAGTGCTCTCTGGCGATTTGGCGTGCACCGGATTAAAGTGTTCTCTGGCGATTTGGCGTGCAGTCAGACTCCTTTGGCAAGAGTCGTTTCTCCCGCTGTTATACACTCCACGCTAGGGGTTGCCGCCCGCACCGCAAGTTGATCCGTGAAAAACAGTAGAGTTAGAAATTCCACGTTCTTTTCCTAATATTTTTTTATTTTATTTGTTGATTAATTGTTCTAAATATATATTTTAATGCATTTAAAATTGCAGTCTAAAATTACAAATCTAAAATTTTTATTCATATTTAAATGCATGCATTTAAATATGAATAAAAAATTTTAGATTTGAGGGGGCCAGTGGCGCGCACACACACACACACACACACACACACACACACACACACACACACACACACAAAAAAAAAAAAGAAATCTGGAAGGAGGAGGGGGGGGGGTGCAGAAAACATTTTTTGTCACATTTTCTTATGAAATAACTTCAATTTACAAAACAAGTCAATCTTCTATATAGTATAAACTTAGTTCGTCTGAGGATGGGGGTGGGAGGCACGTCACGTACCCTTGTGCCCTCCCTGTAGATCTGTGATGGAGCGGGCATCACCTGAGCTTTTGACTGTTTTTAAATAATCGGAAAAATGAGAAACTCAATCATTTGAAATGAATTGATGAAATATAATTGATGCAGATCCCATATATTGCATTATAATTTTTTTAATTTTTTTGTCTTAATTATCTGTTCTTTTAAAATTCATTCGTTCTTATTTCCCCCTTACTTTGGCTTTTAAAATTGCTATATTTTGTATGTTTCTTTTTAAACAAACAAAATCCTAAATTATCCTATACAGTATCTTAATGTTAGCAATTCTGAGGTCGTTCTATTCTAATCGAAAATTCCCACAGCTAGGTTTAGAGGATGGAGAACCGATATTTTAAACACACTTTTCTAATGAATATTTTTTGCTTGTAATTTTTTTAAAAGCACACTTCATGTAATACACAAATGAAAATAGATGTAGTTTACATGCAAATGAACTTTACAAGTCATGACCTGCAGGCTCTCTACTTTAAAATGTTTAAATTAGGATAGTTAGGATGTTTAAATTGACTAGTCCCCTTATGCGTCCAGCGTTGCTTCCTAACTTTAGTCTTTCAATGCTAAAGTGCGGAAGCAATGCAATTATTTGAAATGAAAAATTGATGAAACATAACTGATGCAGATCCCATAAATTACATCAATCCATAATCACCCCACAGGCCTCAGCGTAAGGCAACATTGAGTGCTCTATTTATAAATCGAAAAGAGCAGAAAAACTATTTCGTTTGCATAGATCAGCCTTTCTTAAAATGTGTTCCAATTTTAAAGTTTAATATCTCTTAAAAATCACTTATCAACACCAGTCAAAACATTGTCTATGTATAAAGAAAGGAAAAAGAAAAAAAAAAATTGAACGGTGAAATCTGGAAATTTCTTGTATTGTCAATGACATTTTCTCTCTTTCTTTTTTTTTTTTTTTTTTCCCAATGTTAAAGGCAAGACAAGGGAAAAAAGTAAAACATTAAGAAAAAATAAAAAGATAACAAGAAAACTGTAAATAGCTGCGAGATAAAATTTCATGCGGGCGGCAACCCCTAGCGTGCAGTGTATAACAGCGGGAGAAACGACTCTTGCCAAAGGAGTCTGACTGCACGCCAAATCGCCAGAGAGCACTTTAATCCGGCCTGCCCAGCGTCTCGTTCCTGGAAGCACTCCGGAGGCCCAGTCCGGGTAGTAGCGGACCTTGATGAGAAGGGGGATGGAAATCAACTGTGTAAAAACTAATTCATCTATAATTTTTACTTTCCGAACATGTACCATGTAAGGAAAGTATTGTAATCATGAAAAAATTCGACTTCGAGATTTTGGTGTTTTTACACGTTTTGAGGGCTTCTGAATCCATTTATGCTATTTTTACGAGATGTATGTATGTATGTGTGTGTGTATGTGTGTTTGTGTGTATGTGAGTGAACACGATAGCTCCTGAACGGAGCATTCGATTGAGCTCAAATTGGATATATATGTCATAAACCACCGTCGCAAGACCGGTATTGATTTTGGTGTGTATAGGACTTATAGTTTTTCTACAGGGCTACGACAAAGATTTCTTTTACATTATGGCCTATGGGGGGAATTTCTTGAAAGTGCGCTAGCGTTTAAACGATACATTCGATTGAGCTCAAATTGGGTATATATGTTATAAACCACTGTTGCAAGACCGGTATTGATTTTGGTGTGTATAGGACTTATAGTTTTTCTACAGGGCTACGACAAAGATTTCTTTTACATTATGGCCTATGGGGGGGAATTTCTTGAAAGTGCGCTAGCGTTTAAACGATACATTCGATTGAGCTCAAATTCGGTATACATGTTATAAACCACCATCCTAAGACCGGTATTGATTTTGGTGTGTATAGGACTCATAGTTCTCCTACATGGCTACGACAAAACTTTCTTTTATGTTATGGCATAATGGCATATGGGGAGAAATTCTTGAAAGTGCACAAGCGTTTAAACGGTGCATTCGATTGAGTTTCAATTTGGTATATATGTTTGAATTATTCATCGATTAAAATTTATTTAAGTGCTTGGTAATGATCTTAATCGTAAGTGTTCGGAAAGTCGAGTGGAGTCACTCCAGATTTTTTTATTAATGGACCGATTTGTTTGAAAATTTGGGGATCACTTTTAAATGCAAAAATTGATTCAGAGTCTAAATTTTAGAAAGACATCTTAATTTGTTCAAAAGTTAGAAATTTATTGTCAAAACATAATTTCTTTCCCCTTTCTTACTTTGTGGCTTGGAGTTACAGAATGCTTTGTGGTTTTCTTTGTGAGCTAGACAGGGAGGCAAATGTTCTTATCTCCTTTCCGGCTATTTCAATATTACCACTTAAATAGATGACCAGCTGATTGTTAATATCAACGGAATATTTATTATGGCTGCATGATAATCCTGAAAAATTTTTTAGCTATTGTTGTCCATTAAAAAAAAATTAATTAAGAACTGGAATTTGTAGTGGAATAAATATTGAATAACTGGAATAGATATTTATACCATTATAGGGTTATTTTGCACAGAAGAGTTATTAATATTTTTATGCATTAACTATAATATTTTAATTGTTTGAACTTTGCAAAATAGAGAATGAAAATAAAAGTAAAATAATTTTCTCAATAAAAAGACTCTTGTTCCTTAAGACTTCTGGGTATTTCATATTTAAAATCTTTTCTCTTCCTTTATAATCTTACCCCCCCCCTCCCTACAACCAAATGCTCAGAAGTCTGGTGCACTTAAGTACACAAGCAGTGTAACAGGCCCTGTGTCTCCTTGTCATGAAGTATGCAAAAGTGCTAGTGCAAATATAATGAGACGTTTCTTTGGTGAAGATGGGCCTGGAAAGGTGATATGTGTTTGCACTGCTGACATTTTATATACAGCTTTCTTTCCATCTTTTTCTGGGGAGTTAAATGAGTATGGAGAAAAAGAACTTGCAGAATTCTGTACAGTTTTTAATAAAATATATTGAATTTTTTGATTTTTCAGAAGAGATAATCGGGCCAATAATTTAAATTTATCATACGCTATCGATGTTAATTTTTATATAAGTAAGGCTAAATATTCTTAATTGCAACAAAAACCATAAAATATTCAAATGTTGCATTCGCAAAATGTCGCAATTCTCAAGATTTTCAGACCGATGTTTCGAAATCGCGTAAATTTTCGGACCCGTTTATAGTACTTTTGCATTTCTAAATGCATCCATAATTACTTAAAGCATAGCATTATCTATAATAATTATGAATAAACTGTAATAGGAAGACCAGTTTAACAAAACAATCGTTCACAGCATAAACTTGCAAGAGCGCGAAACATCCGGAGCATCGTTACTGCTTTTGCTACGGCGGTAAAATCTGAAATTATGAATATTTATTAAATAATTTGCAACCGTGTAGTTACTAAACATAACTTCTGACATTGCAGTATCAAGATCGACAGGCGGAATTGCTTAATCTCCCTTTCCCTTTCTAAGTATGCGCGCATATTTGTTTGAAAATCCTGATCGCGTTTTCTTGTTGTGTCAGCAGAAAACAAACATCGGAGAGGCACCTTTAAGGTCAGCTCATAGCTCAGGAAAGATGAAATAAAAAAGCTATTTAATAAACATCATATTCAGAAGAGGGTAAATTATTTGCAAAAATGTATTTTAACGGGTTGCATGTATGAGGGTCTAATTTTACTACTTGTAATTTTGAAGTGGCCATTTTAATCGATTGTATTTTTGTAAAGGAGCCGTTTTAAACCAATTTTTTTAAAGGGGTCGCACATAACAATTCTCAGTTTTATATGTTCCTATAATTTTTAAAAATTATAGGAGTGTTACACTCAAAGCAAGAGACTTTGTCTCGAGCAGACATATTTACCGGGGGGAAAAACGTAGCTAGAAAATGAATGTGAATGATATTGCAAGTGATAAGCGCTGTCTGTTCTCCACATGTGGGGTCCAAAAAGGTGGCGCTCTCCCAGAAGGAGATGATCAGGCGCCTTTTGGGTGATAATTCACTTTTGACTAATTGCCGCTGTGTCATCTCTCCCCCCCCACAAAGGAATATATTCTTTCTATGCCTGGATGCAGGAGAGGAAATGGTATCGCTCCAGATTGCTGTCTGGCTTTTGAGTTTGACTTTCTGTTTAAAGTGATTGATTTCTCCCCTCTCTCTACCTTTTCAGTCCTCATCCGTAATTGTTCTGCAGCGGAGCTCTTTGTTCTGCGACGCACGTCGGCGATTTCAGCATGTTCTGCGTTGGGGCCACCTTGGAAAAAAGATTATCTGTCTATTGTGACTACTTTTGTACAATTTCACTTCACAGTCTTCCTACGGTGACTGTGCCAGTTTGAAGGTGACTTCCTTCATAAGTACCATTGTATGCATATACAGCAAAACTTCTCTAAACGGCCACCCCTTTTCCACCACCACCTCTCAAAACAGACAAAAAATTCAAGTACCAAATCAAAAGAACCTAAGAATAACATAAATGTTACCCCTATTTGGCGGCCACTCCTCACATGGCCAATGGACACTCATCATCCCGGCCAATAGATACTCTTCACCCCAGTCAACGGACACTCTCAAAGCCTCAGAAATATAGAGCCCGATAGCAGCCAGTTTTGAAGTGCCCAAGACTGCATCACACATCTGTATTAAAGCAAAAGCTTTGATTTGATTTTGGGAATAAGGCCAATTTTCTGCACGAGGGATCTAAGCTGAAGGGGGAGGGTGCTCTCCATGGTGGTTTTAAGTGTCCTAACCGATATTTATGCGAAGTTTCGGAGAAAGCCACGTAAAACTCCGAAAGAGCTGAGTGGACGGACACGACCTTGGTTTAAACCCGGCACCTTCTGCCTACCAATTCAGAGGGCTATGCGCTCCATCACTGGTCGGGTGTATTTAAGCAAAAGACGTTCCATGAAGGTAAAATCATACAAGCCGGTGCACACCCCATGTAAACACGGCGACAGCCGCTGGAGCTTGGCAACCGCCAAGCTCCAGCGACTGTCGCCAACCATTTTGCATGATAGCCAAAGTATTTTAACACATTAAAATTGTACATATATTCCACTTACAAAAACATTAAAACAAAATACAACGTCCATATTTAACCAAAAGAACATCTGCAAATTCAGTAACAGGCAATTTAAAATGAGCAAACAGTGGACCGTTTTCAACTAAAAAAAATACAGTGGATTAAGCAACCTAGTTGTACAGTTATGTAAACTATGCAACCAGTGGATCGTTTTTAACTAAACAAACCTCAGTGGATTCAGCAACCTAGTTGTACAGCTATGTAAATTATGCAACCAGTGGACCGTTTTTAACTAAAAAAACCTCAGTGAATTCAGCAACCTAGTTGTACAGCTGTGTAAACTATGCAACCAGTGGACCGTTTTTAACTAAAAAAACCTCAGTGGATTCAGCAACCTAGTTGTACAGCTATGTAAACTATGCAACCAGTGGACCGTTTATAACTAAAAAAACCTCAGTGGATTCAGCAACCTAGTTGTACAGCTATGTAAACTACGCAACCAGTGGACCGTTTTTAACTAAAAAAACAACAGTGAATTAAGCAACCTAGTTGTACAGCTAATGTAAACTGGGCAAACACTGGCCCGTTTTCAAATCAAAAAAACATCGGTGGATTAAGCAACCTAGTTGTACACCTCTTATAAAGTCAGTATGATTAGAATAGCACGTAAATAGCACTTACGAAAACATAAACACATCAAATATCAATTTAAAATTCACATTAAAAACCTTAAACATTGCAAAGATTTGTTAAAAAGGAGCACTTACCTTTATATTTTTTTAAATAACCGCTCAGAAATATCCCCAACACCCATCGGCTTATAAAGTAACACCAGCATGCTTTCTTTTATTTAGCTTTATATTCACAATATATTTCTAACAAACACGCACAAATTCTTTTCATATATTAACATAACACATTTCATTCCCTTCCATCAATAACAGAAACAATTTCAAATTCCCAAACCTGACGAAACACGTATTCTTTATGGTTGACAGTCACAACTACAACCGGCAGGTAACTTCACTTTGGCGGTGCATCGCTCACTCTAGCGTCAGACTGTTCGCCAATGATTTGTAAACAAAAACATTGATATGTAAACAAAGCACCGTATACGGAATATAGTCCTCAATGAATATTTCAAATGGTGTACATACAGGGTGCCCAGCAATCAACCAAATATTTGAATTGTTTAGTAAAAGAGAAGAGATAAAAGAAAAATATTTACTTCACGCAAGTACACTTATTCCAATTTAATGTACATGAGTTTCAAAGTGCTTCCTATCCTAGCACTTGCAACAATATGGTGATGTCTATAAGATCAAAGTTGTCCAAAACTGAATGAATAATTCGCAGTGTGATGGCCAAAATTCCAGCAGAATTGGATGAAATTTCAGTAGTGAATGAAAATTCTCTTGGTGGTCATGTCCGTCCACCAAAATTCTCTGTTCAATGGTCAAATTCGGCATCTTAACTACTGAGATCTGCTTGCGAAGATGTGAACTTATACTGAAGACTGTCTGCAACTTAGTGTCTGTCTAGTGGGGCATCCAGCACAAAATGAAAACTCATATTACTTCAAACTCGTTTCATAAATTGTAAACTGTGCAGTGTTGCATCACCAAATTTTACATCAGTATGATACCCCAATAAATAGTTATTGCAGTTTCAAATTTTCAGTTAATTACTGGGCACCCTGTATATACTGTCATAGTATTAAAATAAATATGTAGGCTACAATATAAAATAATTTTTGTTGTATGTATAATAATGAAATATGCATAGAAATTTTTAATATTTCATAATATACATACAGAATATTTCGTTTTTAATATATTGGACACATGAAGATATTCAACTTGGCAATTTTTTTAGTTTTATGTGAGCACCCCTATTCCGCGGCGTGGCCACCTTAGAAAACCTTTACTGTATATTTATTTACAGAGATTGCAGTTGTCATCAAAAGGAGCCTGTTGAGAATGGCAGTTTCATGCTTATTCCCTTTTCCTCTCATTTCAAAGAAACGTAGTACAATGTCCCTCATCAATGCAAGTTTACCTTTTCATTCAATAAATTGTAGATATTTTTTATCAGGGACACGAACCGGAAAAAATATTATTTTGGTAGAAATGAAAACCAGAAAAAAGTATCGATTTATTTTGGTTTGGTATATCTCTAATCTTTTTTTTTTTTTACTGTAACTAACTTATTACTATTTTCTAATCTTGCGTCAACCATGTAATTATCATCATTACATGTCCAGTCTGTTTTCATTTCTCAGAGCCTTCCTCCAATTTATGCATGCGTCAGGTCTGATTCGATTTCATCAAAATAGGGGCAAACGGAAGTTTAGTAAATGCTATTTTATGTATAAAACTTTACACTTGAACTAACAATAAGTAGAATAGTTCCTAAAATTCCGAACTGAAATAAAACAAAATGGGAAACATCCTAAAAAGACAGCAAGCCAAAAAGAGCTTCAAAAAATACCCATCTAAAACTATCACCCCTTTACCATGTAGAACTGTCTTGTTTGCAGTCACTCTGCTTTAGCAAAACGGACTGTACATTGCTTCTCGTTTTTCTGCTTTGATGTTCACTAACTACTTTTCTGTTTCAGTTTCACATGACACTACTTGTAGAAGACAAATTTCATACAGTTGATGATAGAACTATATTTTTAGTACAAATAAAAATGTACATAAAATAAAAGGTACTTGCATATTATCCCGGCGCTCAATTCTCACCAAACTATATTTTACTCATATGTGCTGGCAAACTGCTGCCAATCGTATTCCGAACCATCAATAATTCCATGTGTCTGACATTTATCTTGGCAAAAAATTGCTTGTCTTAGTGGATGTTGGGATAATACGTAAGTACCAAATAAAATTATTCATTCGGAACTGAACCAAAAACTGAAAACTGCTATTTTTGGCAAAACAAAAATCAGAACCGAGCCGATATATTTTCTTTTAGTTGAACCGGAACGAATAAAATTATGGTTCGAAGCCCTGATTTCTGTATGTCATATATTCCTAATAGTCTAACCTAAGTATAATAATAATTGCTTAAACTAGAATGAAAATACACTACGACTTCCGAAGAAATTCTGGACTCCCCTTTCCAAATTTAATAAAATAATGTGTTCTGGGGTAATATGGGACCCTGAACATTTTCTGAACCCTTTCGTTATGCAGTTATATTTTTAGATTTTTTTTTTTTTCTAGAATTCCAAACTAAGGCAATGAACCTTTTTTAAAATGCTAGCTGCTAATTTGTTAAAAGCATTCAAAATTTGAGCAGATTTAGTCAACTGAGAGTACATTGCTATTGCTGGTCATCCTCTTGAGGAATTTTAAGCCTTTGAACATTAGCACTAATGCTGATAGAAATGGGTGATGGATGGTATAAGCTGATGAAAATTTCTAGTTGAAAATTTGAGTTACTTAATTACAGATACGGTGATATATTAAGTGTATCATTCATAATTTTTTTTCTTACATTTATTTCATATGATATTTACTTTTTTTCAGTCATTTACAAGGCCTACTACAAAAATAAAAATAAATAAATAAACGTATGGAACTTTTTAATAGAATTCAAAGAGACAAGCTGATTCACTGAAAATTTGTTTACAAAGCACACAAGAATAAAACAATAACTGAATAGTTGAAAATACTTAGGATTCATGATTTAAGCATAAAATTAAACTAATTTATATATGCAAATGTGAAAGAGCGGTAATTTCAACTTAAAGTATTTTCTTTAAAAATATTAAATGCGCAGGGGATAATTTAAATCTATAAACAAACTTAACCTGCATAGAGAAAAAGCTGATCGCTGATGTGATGAATGGAATATTTTAATGTTAATTTTTTTAGAGTTCTTCCGAAGACAGCGTGAAAGAATATTGTTTACTCTTAGCATTTTAACAAGTAAATAAATACAAGAACGTTCACCGTATGCCGCAAGAGTTTACAAGAAGGTCAAGTAAAATCTTATCCTTCTGCTAAGTGCGAGAACATTGCCATTATAAAAAATACTAATTATAGAATGGCAGAAGATTCAGTTTGGAATTCAGCAACCATCACTGTTAGCAACAGAATGAGAATGCAGCTTCTCCAGTTAAGAAAGCTTTTTAAAAAATGATCATCAATAAATTTAACGACTGCCACATTTATGACTGCATTCCTAAACGCCAAACGAGTTAAGCCGGATTCATACTGGCCGTTACGCACCGCTAAGACGCCGCAATGAAGGTGGATTCATATCTGCCGCGCCGCATCGTAACCATGCCGTACTGTTTCGCCGTTTTGGACCGTTGCCTGTCCTCGCGGCGAGCTTGCGGTGCCGCAAGTAAATACACCAATGCTCTTCTGTAATTGGTTGTAGCTGTAAAAGCTCTTCTGTAATTGGCTGTAGCTTTGCGTCGCTGCGGAATATCTGTTCTCGACAGATAATGCGCAAACCCTCGGCGCTCGCCGCGCAAGCGCCGTGTTGCTCCGCCACGTGACGTCATTGCGGCGTCTTAGCGGTGTGGTACGGCTAAGGCTACTATAAGGTACGGCCAGTATGAATCCGACTTTACACTCCTGCAATAGAGTATTTTCACGTGACGTCACTGACATTTTTTTTTAGGTCAACTCGGATATTTAGGGATACAAAGCCACGTTTTCGACCAATGACCATTCTCAAATGAACGAATGTTTGACCAAAAAAAGTTGGTTGCTAAGGTGTGACGTAGTGATAATGACGTAGGTGAAACAGAGGTGCAAAGCAAAGGAAAACTGAGAGCATACAGCTTTTAAACTAGAACGTTCGTATACAAAACTGAGTGCGATTAGTTTCAAACGAAATAAACCGATCTCTGCTAAGTTCCTCTGCTTTCCTCAGTTGTTTAAAAGATACACTTGCTGCACGTTGTTGTTGTTTTCAAATGGCCTCCGTTGTTATGGTAAAGTATGTTGTTGTGAAAAGTATTTTACGTTTTCTAAAGCTGCAAATATTATTTTTTCGAGGAGTAAATTCATGCGTACGTTAGAAAATGCTACGAAGGTACACAATTTTTCAAAAGTAATCATTTTCTTGTATTTTTCATTTTAGTAAATTCAAAAATGCATGTTTTAGTGTTGACATTGAAGTTGATTTAATCCGGGTAAAATCATACAAGACGGTGCCCTTCATGTAAACACGGCGATAGCCGCTGGAGCTTGGCGATCGCCAAGTGCGAGCGCTACGGATCTTGGCGCCAAGCTCCAGCCATGGCGCCAAGCCACCCTGGCGACCGCCAAGCTTCAACGGCTATCGCCTTATTGTGAAGATTAAACACAAGTATTTACCACTAAAATTTTTACAAAGAAACACAAATTCTAAGTAAATGACACTATATAAAACAGTCAAATCCACAACAAAACATTAGAAAAAGTAGATTAAACAAGCACTTACCTCACCTTTCCCACCTCATTTTTTAATGGAAGGACCGGGAACATCCATTACAACGATGAAATTCCCCAAGACGAAATTCCCGAGACGCTCACTAACTTACGATAAAGGGTCCGTAAAACGGAATCAAAAACACAAGGAAAATCCAACACAAACTTATTCCACTCAGAATCAAAGAACACCAAACTTCAATCTTCATGCAATTAACACTAAATGAAAATTCTATACTTCAAATGCACCGCGTTTAATTTTCAGAATTGCCAGTCAAATTCTGATTAAAAAAAAAAAAAAACGATTTTCCAGACCAACATGTGATAAAAAATCCAGACGATTTTCAAGTTTATGACGTCAGCTTTACATATGTTCTCCAAGGGCGGAACCAGAAACTCTTTCGGAGGAGTGCGCAAATTGTGAATATTCATTTTATCTAGTGTAAAGCCTGCTAAATATTGGTAAAAGCCCCATTTATGTAGTGTAAAAACATTTTTCTTGGAGGGGGCGCGCGCCCCTCTGCGACACCCCCAAAAAAACATCAGTGGGTCCGGCCACCGCCTCAAAAGGGCCCCCTCGAAAATATGCTAACGCGGGCCCCTCTGCGAGACCCAAAAAAACATCAGTGGGTCCGGGCAGGCCCCTCTGCGAGACCCAAAAAAAACATCAGTGGGTCCGGCGGGCCCCTCTGCGAGATCCAAAAAAAACATCAGTGGGTCCGGCCACCGCCTCAAGGGGCCCCCTCAAAAATATGCTAACGCGGGCCCCTCTGCGAGACCCAAAAAAAACATCAGTGGGTCCGGCCACCGCCTCAAGGGGGCCCCCTCGAATATGCTAACGCGGGCCACCTCTGCGAGACCCACCAAAAAAACATCAGTGGGTCCGGCCACCGCCTCAAGGGGGCCCCATCGAAAATATGCTAACGCGGGCCCCTCTGCGAGACCCAAAAAAAACATCAGTGGGTCCGGCCATCGCCTCAAAAGGGCCCCCTCGAAAATGTGCTAACGCGGGCCCCTCTGCGAGACCCAAAAAAAACATCAGTGGGTCCGGCCACCGCCTCAAAAGGGCCCCCTCGAAAATATGCTAACGCGGGCCCCTCTGCGAGACCCAAAAAAAACATCAGTGGGTCCGGGCGGGCCCCTCTGCGAGATCCAAAAAAACATCAGTGGGTCCGGCCACCGCCTCAAGGGGGCCCCCTCAAAAATATGCTAACGCGGGCCCCTCTGCGAGACCCATAAAAAACATCAGTGGGTCTGGCCACCGCCTCAAGGGGGCCCCCTCGAAAATATGCTAACGCGGGCCCCTCTGCGAGACCCCAAAAAAAACATTAGTACAAGTTGAAGCAAATTAGAATAGTAGACGAAAGAACAGGAAAAAACGAAAAATAACAATAACGCATGCGCAAAACGCAAATTAACAGCTTAGTGACGTCAAATTGAGCAAGCGAATTCGTTACATTCATCTGCTTACGTCACACAGTAGCTACATTAAAAAACAACTATTACGCATGCCCGAAAGTATAAGAAATTTCGCATCTTTCGATAGTTCTAAATTATCCAATTTACAATATTTGAAGCATTATCATTCCTTCAAAAAAAAAACGTCGCCAAGCTCTACACATTTCTTTATGGTTGCCAGTCAAACAACCATCGGCAGGGTACTTTACTAACGTTGAACATCGCTCACGATGTCGCCAGAACCAAGGGGCACCGGATACGGAACATAGAACTTAATCCGTTATTACCGAAATTTGAAGTTCTCTTGCTAAATACTTTTGAAAAAATAAAGTTTAAGTTGAAATTTCTAAATTTTGATTTATGCACTTCAATTATGGCCACTCTTTCTTTTAAAAATCCGATTGATTTTATATTGAATATGTACTAAAAACTCTCCTCAGCAAAACCAACGCATTCGCGAATTGTAAACAAACACGTTTCCTATGTGACGAAACTAAATAAACTGAACTTGTTCGTAAAGTCAAAGGAAACTGATAACCACTGACAGCACTAAACACACGAACCGAACCGAAGGTGAGGATTAATGGAGTACCTGGCGCCGAAGGCGCTTACCTCCAGAAATGAAATTGAAGCGTTGTTGTGAATATCTTGGTAAAAATAGAAAACCCCAAAAGCTGGCAGGGGGAATAACTCGATTCAGGCTCGAAAACTCGGGCCAAAGGAATCGACGGTAAAGAGAAGTGAGAGATCAAGAGCCGAAAAACGGGCTGCATGAAGTTAAGATGGAAAGTCGAGCATGAAGTTAAGATGGAAAGCCGCCTTCCCCTCGCCCACGTGGGACGGACTTTCAGGGGGTTGCTCAGCCAGAGACCATGTTTTGAGTTGGAAGCTCAAGTCTGGGCTTGGATGGTCGACCCGCCCAAAGGGGCGGGCTCCAGACGGGTTGCTCGACCAAGACACAAAATGGATGCCGATAAGCAGTCAGATGAAAATTGAGCCGTGAGGCAGAATGAAAAAGGCCAATTAGAATTGGCAGAGCGAAAATTTCAAGAAAACCAAGAAATGGTGACGAAAGTCTACGTAAAAGCGTAGAAAAAAAGGTCCTATTCAATAGAAGAAGGCCTGAAGCCAAGCATAGTCCTTCGAGGCGAGATCTCTGCAGCATGACGAAATACGGCGCCCTATGTCGCCCCAAAAGGGGTGCCACACCCGTAAAGCATCGATGAATTCCATCCACGGAGCCCGGCTCCACAGCTCTTATGTCTGCCTCGGTTGAGCTCTTCTTTATCGGTAACGTCCGCAAACTTCCTCCGTCTCCGCACCATAGGTCGACTGCCACTCGCAAGCCGAAGACGAAAGCCATGAAGATCTAACCATGTTGAAGTAGGCTTGGTTCCATACAATCTTTGGGCCGATGACTCGTACTAGGATGTATCTTCCGAAGAAAGTCAGATGGTCAACTTAGAGAGCGTGGCAAGCAATCAGCGTAGTTGTAAAAATGTAACGAAGCTACAGCGTGAAATACTTGGGAGTTATTAACTCGGGCAACGAGTTTGTCGTTTACGAATGCAGCCTGAAACAAATTTCAAATACTATCGCGTACAACGCTCTACCTATAAGTTATGTTCAGTTCAAACACTGGAGTTGATTAAAAAAAACATGCATTATCACTTGCTTTGCCTATTTTTCTCGCCCCACCCCTCTCCCAACGCTCTGAGCCCTCTAGAGGGGCGCGCCAACGGAGTTACAGTTCCAATCTAAGTCCATGAGTGCGCAGTGCGCCCCACCGGTTGGGAAAGGCTGATTTCATGGGCTGATCTAAACTATTTCCCGTTTCATGGTTTCGTTTTGCTGAACCACACAGTTTGGAAGCAAACAAAGTGGGAATGAGCCAGCTCGTTTTATAGTAGCCTTAATAATAATACTGAAATCGATCTATATATATATATATATATATATATATATATATATATATAGGCGATCTTGTTTGTTTGTTTGTTCGCTATAGGCGTCCAGACCGTTCGACGGATCTGGACCAAATTTGGCCCACTGACTAAATATAAGGTGACCATGCGTCCTCGAAATTCGAGGACAGTCCCCAAATATAGATCTTTCTTTTATTTTGTCCCTAAAAATACTTTGACTTCCCCAAATTTAAAGATTTGTACTGTTTTCCCTGAAAAGTTTCCATTTAATTTATTTATTTCTGAAAAAACTGAAGAAATTAGAAAAATAAAACAACTAAAAGCGCCTTCTACTCAGAGAATCACTGAAATCTGATCTCGGAAAACGTTTGTTGACATAGTGTGCATAGCGGGTACACAGACATTCAATAAAGAATTCGACTATGAGCCAAATTTCTCATTTCAATTTTGTTAATGATTAATCACTTTTCATGAAGAATCATGCTTTAAATATAAAACATGCGTACGAAAATTTTCTTGCACTCGAATACTTTTTTTAGAGGGTGTACAAAGTTTCATGAAAAATTATTACAAAATGAGCCAATGTAAAAGCAATGTCTTCTGAAAAATACAAATTCTATGCCAAGAGTTAAATTTTGAATAAATTGCAGTATTTCAACATAATATTCTTTTCATAGTTCTGGTTGAAATAAATATTTATAAATGAATGAATACGCAATTGATATAAAAAGCTATTAGAACTCATTAGGACAATGCTTGATTTGTCCCCAAAATACTGTTTAGAAGTATGGTCGCCTTAACTAAATAGGACAAGAGAAAGCTAATACCGAAAAAATGAAATTAATCGGATTAATAGTTTTTTTAGTTAGTTTATGTTTTGTCCAGTTTTCGGCCGTTTTTCGCCTCTCGGAGGGCTCCGGTGAGTGAAGGAACGAAAGGGGAAAATGGGTGTGACGCGATGTCACTGAAGCGTTATCACGGCAACTGACGGTGTTCATTTTTTCATATGGTTTTTCATTCTCAAGGTCGTGCGCGCTTCAAACGGGAATCCCAATCCCGCGGGAGGGGGAAGGCAGAGGTCAGAGAGGGAAAGATGGGAACCCTTGCTCCCGTAAGCGTCACAAGTCACACTGCATGACAGGCGCCTGGAGCCTGATATGTCACTTCTTGCTCTGATTGGCTCTTCGCGTCAAGTGACTTCTGTAGAGCTCTGATTGGTGCTCTCCCTGCTGCCTGAGGAGCATATTTCAGAATCGGAGGAAGGAAGGAACGTTTCAGTTATATTTGGCAGTCAGCACTGCATGCTTTGACTGCATTACAGCAGAGACGGCCCGAGGGGCGTGCGGGGCCCCAGGCGAAGCGCAAGAGCGGGACCTCTTCTCTATCATGTCTTAAGAGATAGCAATAAAATGGCCCAGGAGCGGGGTCTCTATAAGCGCGGGGCCTTAGGCGATCGCCTACATTCGCACCCCCCTTGGGCCGGCCCTGATTACAGTACTCTGTCTTGCCGCTTGATCAGCTAACCATAAACATAAGCGAATAGCAAAATGTTGTTATTGATATTCGATTAGTTATTTTTTCCTTTTTCTTTGAAGTAATGAGGTCTATTAAATAAAATGCTATCGGATACTGATTAGTGTTTTTTTTTATGAGTTTATTTAGCAGATGCGTGTGTTATAAACATTTAGTTATTTAAATACGTATAATCTAGAAAGCATGTGTGCTTTTGCAGTCTATAAAATATGTTATTACTTCATATTTATTCGCAGAACATTATTATTATTTTTTTTTATTTATAAAAGTTCTTATCTGATCAGTGCCGTATCTAAGTTGGGGAGAGGGGGTATAGGGGACGACCCCCCCCCCCCAAAAAAAAAAAAATTAATGTGTATTAGTTTCAAAAAATTCTTTTCTTAGTACTGCTTTTTTTCTCAATTCCTCTTTTAAATGTAACAGACAAATTAACTGGCTTAATGAGTTTAAATGTGTAATTAAATTAATTAATTACATAATGAAGTTAATAAATATGTAATTAAGTTATTTATGATTTAAAACTGATTGTATGTCATATTTCAATGATTCATTATGTGAAATAAAACCAATACACAAATTAATAACAGCATTAATGATTGCTAATGAACAAAAAAATTTCAATAATGACTGTTAATTACATAGCTATAATTATTATTGGCTTATGAATTTTGATTGATCTCATTAAAGGTGATATTTTGCATATGATTTAATTACTAGTTAATTAAATAATATTGTTGCGAAATAATAACTTAATTTGCTCTCGTATTGAATGCGCCGCCGTGAAACTAGTTAATAGCGAAGTCATCAGGTAAATGGTAAACCTGTGGAAGTAACCCTGTAGCCTTGGCGACAAACTTGGCGATCGTCTTGGCGACTTGGCGACGGATTTGGCGGCCTTGGCGACAAATGGTGGCTTCTAGAAAATTCATGTCTCGAGACCATATTTCAATTTGATAAGATTGTTCCAGAAATTTCTCGGCAATTCTGGTGACGTCATCATCTCTATAAAAGCGCTAGGATCTCTCTCCGGGGAGTTCAGTTGAGTGATAGACTTTGAAGCGCACGGTTGATTCTGTGAAAAGAATAACGTTATTGTTGTGCTTATTTATGAATTTTGTTAGCACATTTTAAAGTTTCTTGTATTATTTTGAGCTATTGAGCTGTGAGCCGTGAATAAAGTGTTTTTTTTTTTTTTTTTTTTTTGTTTACTGTGCTGATTGGACTGTTTCAAAATACACCCACTTGGCGATTTTCGTAACAATATATTAAATTACTTAATAATGTACAGATAATTACACAACAATTTAAGCCCGCCGATCACTCAAAAAAATCCACGTTTTTTGCGAACGGAGTATGCAGCAATCTCGCCAACACAAACACACTATGAAGAGGAAATACACATAACGAAGAGCACCAATCAAAGCTCTACAGAAGTCACGTGATGCGAAGAGCCAATCAGAGCAAGAAGTGGCATACCAGGCTCCAGGCGCCTGTCACTGCATGTAGGCGTGCAGTGGCTAGCACATTCTACTCTCACGTCTATGATTAATGGTTCAAATTTCAAGCTAGGCAAGAAATTAAAGGTTGGTAAAATTTATTTCCTGGTACGAATATTAATTACAAAATTCAGTATCAAGATGTAACACTAAATTTGAATTAATCATTACGTATAATTAGCTAAAAATTATTAAATGATTCTTATTGACGTCGAAATCTTGGCCATAAAAGGTCTATAAATATACAAGTACGTCAGATGTGTGCCATATAGTGCCATAATGACATATGTTGGATGTGAATTGGTCAAATCCTGGTTGTTTTATGGACATGTCAGCTCGCTTATGCTTATATGACTTCTTCTAGGAGTGTTCTGGACAAGTTTGTGCTATTTGAAAGGTGAGAGTGGAGGCCCATCTCTGATCCTGTGTGAACAGGATCGGTAATCATATGCGGGGGCCATGGTCTCAGCTGAATTCTACTCTATTCTTTCTGGCATTTCTCGCCAAATCAGAGCTCCAGGGAATTTATGAGGGCGTTGAAATCTCCCACCTTCGTCTTTCCGATAGTTTGTAATATCTTCATAGCGTCTGCACTGAGAGGCCAGATATGCGGCCAGTTGGTTTGCTTTCTGAGAGTCGTTCCAACTATTAGCGTTGGTGACAATTAAAAATTTGGCCTTTCCCAGGCAATTCTTCCTCCATGCGTGATTAGTTTTTTGGATGAACTACTTAGCGACATCTTGATATTTTCAGGTAACTTTCCGAATTTGATCAAATTGTCCTCTATTTTACTTTCATATTCTTCACGTATCTTGCACAATTCATTTTCTTGTAATTCTTTCGCATTTACATGAATTCTTTTTTTCGGCGTTTTGGTCGATTTTTCATCTTTCATCATATTTCACTTGACTTTCTTCTAAAATTGACATTCTATTCTTCATTTATTCCTCCATTTCTTTCAACTGGTCTTGGCGTTGCTTAATTTTCAACTGTAATTTTTTTTTTTTTTTTTTTGTCCATGCTTGATTTTTTTCTATTTCCTCCAATCCGACTTTCATTTCTTCATGTCCGGCTTTCATCTCGGGTTGCCCAGCTTCTGTCGTTTTCTGGAGTCTGGCTTTGATCTCAAGTCGCCCAGATACTATTGTTTTCCACATTCAGGTTTTATTCTTCATCAGTTCTTTGATCTTCTCCATTTTTACTCTTGGCAAAACCATACTCTGGAAAACTTAAGTATTACCGATTCTGACATGAATGTTGGAGAAAACTGCTTACTTTACGGGTTCATAGCTTAAAAGTCCAGTGTATATGGAAATTTCTAATAAACAGTCTAGCTGATTGGACGGAACACACATTTTATTGGTTCTACAAATCGTGGCGACTTTCAACATTTTATTATTTCAACACAAAGACTATTAAAATCAACTGCCAAATGAACTAAAAGAGAAAAATAATTGCAGATAAGGTGAATGAAAAACGGCAACTTATTAAGAATTCCATACTCAACAGCTAACAGTGAACGGCAAGAAAAAAAGGTCAGAAAGGACTGAGTGGTTTGATAATGAGTGTATAGTTGTTAATGAAAATAAAAATAGAGTATATAAAACTGTGCTGAATAAAAATTTACAAGAGCTGTTGATGATTATAAAAATGTACGTAAAGAGGAGAAGAGAATACATAAAAGAAAAAATCTGGAGTGACTCTACTCGACTTTCCGAACACTTATGATTAAGATCATTACCAAGCATTGAAATAAATTTTAACCGATGAATAATTCCAACATATATACCCAATTGAAGCTCAATCGAATGCGCCGTTTAAATGCTAGCGCACTTTCAAGATTTCCCTCCATATGCCATAATCTAAAAGAAATCTTTGCCGTAGCCCTGTAGGAAAACTATAAGTCCTATACACACCAAAATCAATACTGGTCTTACGATGGTGGTTTATATATACTCAATTGAGCTCAATCGAATGTACCGTTTAAACGCTAGCGCAGTTTCAAGCATTTCCTTCCATAGGCCATAATGTAAAAGAAATCTTTGTCGTAGCCCTGTAGAAAAACTGTAAGTCCTATAGACACCAAAATCAATACCGGTCTTCCGACGGTGGTTTATAATATATATACCCAATTTGAGCTCAATCGAAGGCTCCGTTCAGGAGCTATCGTGTTCACACACGCACGCACGCACATACGTACATACATCTCGTAAAAATAGCATCAATGAATTCAGAAGACCTCAAAATGCGTAAATACACCAAAATCTAGAAGTCGAATTTTTTCATGATTACAATTCTTTCCTTACATGGTACATGTTTGGAAAGTAAAAAAGAGAATTTACAGAGGGAACTAAATTGACGAAGTCGAACTCCCCAGGTTCAATCATGGAAGCAGAGCCTTCTTCTGGGCTATTAATGAGGGGCGTAGAGACTGCAAACTTAGGATGACTCTTTGCAAGAATAGAGACGGAACTATTGTTAATGAAAGTGATAAAATTCTAAATAGATGGGTTGAGCATTTCAACAACTTGCTTAACTCTGGTGTGTCAAATAATTTTGATTTTACGGTAGACAAGATTGAGAATTAATCTTTTGATTTTCCAACCACTGAAGAGACAATCTGCTATCCATAAACTAAAAAATAATAAAGAAGCAGGACCAGATGCTATTCCCACTGAACTAATTAAATGTGATGGAAAGATCTGAAAAACTGTATCTGGGAAATTATACCATCTATGTGGGCAAAAAATTCTGCCTTCTGAATGGAAATTAAGTATTTTACGTCCAATAGGTCTAAAAGAAGACGTATTGAACTATAAGAATTATAGATGAATAAGTTTATTATGTGTTACTTATCAGATTTTCTCTAATATTTTCTTTATTCACATACCTCCTAATATGGAGACTGTTTGTGTATACCAGTGTGGTTTCAGGAGGGGAAGATCTACGGTTAATCTAATCTTTACTTTGAGGCGAACTCTGGCAAAACGCATATAGTACGGAATCGAAACCCACCATTTGCTTGTTGACTTCGGCATGGGTAATGCTAGCGTCAGTAGAGCAGGGCTACTAAAAGACCCACTGGAATTTAATGTTCCAATATATTTAATTGCTTGTGAAGCTCATTCTTACCGAGACATTCTCCATGGTGCGAGTGCAGTGAGAGATATCTTCAACTTTTGAGATTTGCAATGGAGGATTACATGCCCCCTTTTTGCATTGGAGAAAGTTATGAGATGTTGATATTGATACAAGGGATACTATAGTTAATAAATCAGTACATATTCTTGTGTATGCTGATGATGTAGATACAATATCAAAGTATGCATCTGAGCTAGGAGAAGCCTTTCTGGCACTGGAGAAGGCAGCCGGGAAAACGAAGCTAAGAGTAAATGTGGAAAAAACAAAATATATGTACTGCGGGAAAAAGCGAAACTGACCTTGATTTTTTTGAGATTGCCCCATTTAATTTGTAATCGTAAAAAAATTCACCTATGTCAGGTTTGAGATCAACAATCAAAATGATATTAAATCTGATATCAGAAAAAGAATTATTGCCGTAAATCGCTGTTTTTTTCCGGTTCAAGACCTACTTTTTGAAGTAAAACTTCTTTAGGCGCGACTAGGGAGTAACTCAGATTTTTTTTCTAACGGAAGTAACGCTCAGTAAAGGAAGTGAGGTATATGTCATATACTCCACGCTTCTTTCCCCCCCCCCCCCCTGCTACCTTCATTTGCGGAACAGCTCTCGGGCATTCCTTCCTGCGACCGTCGACTGTGCTCCCTGCGCTTCAACATTACTCCCTACCTGTTTTGAAGCAAGATCTTGTCTGATGGCTGTTCAGTGGATAAGTGGACCGGATCTTGTCAGAGCACTGTGGGAAGCCTTTCGCTGAACAGGCGGTGATCCTGCTGACTGTCTCTCACTGTTGTTACAGGCAGCGATCCTGCTGCCTGCTGCCTGTCTCTCACTGTTGTTACAGGCGGCGACCCAACCTCCATAAGAAAGAACGGCTTAAGAACATGGTTTTGGAAAAGCACAAAGAAGTGGAACCTGCCTGCAATCGAACTGGAACAGTAGATGGAAACGTCAGTTTAAGAACACTTTTCCTGGATTCTAACCCAACTTCCAGACAGAACAACGATTTAAGAACAAGGGGATGGAACAGCACAATTAAAGGGACAGTGACTGCAAACGAACCTAAACAGCAGAGGGAAATTTCCGTTTAAGAACACTGTTGGAGGATCATACTTCGATCCGAGCATGCAGACGAAAACTTCAGTGTAAGAAAAAGTGAAAGAACGGCACAAAGAATGGAAGCTGCCTGCGATCGAACCCAACCAGCAGACGAAAACTGCGGTTTGAGAACACGGTGATAGAAAAACATGGAGAAATGGAGCCTGCAATCGAGCCAAACTAGCAGACGAAAACTTCATTTTAAGAGCACGGAAACAGAATAATACTTCGAACAAAACCATCAGAGGAAAACAAAGGTTTAAGAACACTGCCATAGAAAAACACAATAATAGACCCTACGTGCAATCGATGATACCAACCAACATAAGAAAATGCCAGCTTAGGAACACAGTTAAAGAAAAATACCACAACATAGACATTCTCTCGATTCAAAACCTACGGAAAAACGTTTTAAGGAAACAGTGAAAGAATAATAGTTCAACACGGTCACTTCCTGGATGCTAACCCGATATCCAGACGGAACAACGGTTTAAGGACACGGGTTCGGGTAAGTAACACCACAAAGATACAAACACTGGCTGCAAACGGTTTAAGAACAAAATAACATTTATATAATCTTTTTAAAGTACATGAATAATAAATATAATTAAGTATAATATGATATTTATTTTAAGTTAAAGTTTAATCATTTCAGTGATATGTGTCGTAAACGTCAAAGAAGTTTTACTTCAATCGCGCGTAAAGATTATACGCACACACTTTTTTTCCCCAATGGCGTTTATGGGCATTGGTCACTACTAAAGCCGGAACTACTGGTCTCTTTATTATGGAGGCCCCTAATAGGGGGATCAGCGTTGCCTCCTATGAAGGGACGGACGAAATGATACCCAAGCCCGTGCCGGGAATCGGACTCGGACCCGTAGTGTGATAGAATGGCTCTCTAACCCTAGCAGACCTATTTTGAAATCCCCTATCTAATAGAGAGAAGAATGAAAATTCTCTTGCACAAGGTTAGAATAAACCTTAACCTAACAAGTTTTAACATATTGCTCAGAAATATGGACTTTTCAGAAAATGATACCTGGCGGAAACTTTCTAAATCACAATTGCATCCATAAAACCTATAAATACACTACTGGCCACCCAAATTGCAACACCAAGAAAAACAAGAGATATCACAACAAAATTTATTGTGTAGATAACATGTTGACCAAGTAACAAATGATTAAATTTACAGCATTCTATGAAGCGTGGTTCCTGCCAAAATCAGTACCCAGAGTAGCCGCCGTTGTTGGAGATCACAGCTGCCACACGCCTCGGCATTGATTCAAAGAGACTTTGAATGTGTTCTTGGGGTACAGCAGACCAAGCAGCTTCCACACGTTGCCAAAGTTGATCTGGTGTGACAGCTGGGGATGAACTCTGGGTCAGTCGTTGAGCAACCATGGACCACATGTTTTCTATCGGCGAAAGATCCGGAGAGCGCGCCGGCCAGGGAAGCAATTCAATCTGGTGATTGACGAAGAACCCTTGGACAATGCGTGCCACGTGTGGCCGTGCATTATCCTGCTGAAATATGGCTGTTGGCAAGCCCTGAAGGTAAGAAAGGACAACTGGCTCCAACACCTCGGAGATGTAGCGCTGGCTGGTTAAAGTACCGGCAATGCGTACTAGAGGAGTGCGAGAGAGATATCCGATACCGCCCCATACCATAATACCCGGTGCAGGACCAGTGTGACGGTGCATAATGCAGCTGTTCAGCATCCTCTCTCCACGGTGTCTCCAGACTCGAATCCGACCGTCGTGGTGTTGCATACAGAAGCGTGACTCGTCAGTAAAGAGAATTTCATTCCATTCTGTCGTCCACATCCTTCTTTCATCGCACCATTGGCGGCGGAGACGTCTGTGGTTCCGCGTCAGAGGTAGACAAAGCAACGGACGTCTTGCGGACAGACCATTCTGCTGTAAACGACGTCGAATGGTACGCGCAGACACTGGATGATGCGTTACAGACTGAATCTGCTGTGATATGGTTCGTGATGTGACTGAGCGGTCCGTCACTGCCATGCGTACAATCTGCCTGTCATCACGTGACGTGGTGCACTGAGGTCGATGCGGTCGATCACGTCTGTCCGTCGTACCCTCCTGCACCCAACGATCACATATCCGCATCACAGTTGTTTGGTTTCGTCCAATACGACGACCGATTTCCCTGAAAGATAACCCACAATCTCGGTATGCCACTATCCTTCCTCTGTCAAACTCGGATACTTGATCAAAAGATGATCGTTGTTTCCTACGAGGCATAATTTATCGTTTTTTTGAAAAAAAAGCAAGAAAAACACAATTGCTGTACTTGAAACCGTCGAAATCTCCAAGCCTTAAATAGCGCTTTGAGGTGGCGCCACAGGCGCGCTTGATGTGCGTCTGCGCTGAAATTCTAATCATTTGCATATCTCACCTCAGCTAATGCATGTATTAAATTTCATATTATTTGCATGCTTCCTTCAGGGTGTTGCATTTACGATGGCCAGCAGTGTATGATGGCATTATAAAATCCATAAAACTGAGTAGAATAAGATGGGCAGGTCACCTTCTGAGAAAGGATGCTGAGAAAACAGTTTTTAAAAATACAACTCCTTTTGTATAAGGTTGAGAAGACCTGAAAGATTTAAGGACTACTTGGATGAGGATTCTGCCAAACTAATAATAAGAAACTGGAGGTCCATTTCTCGGAATAACGTGGAATAGGAAAGACTTTTGAATAAGGACAGGACCCACAACGGGTTATTGTACAATGAAGTGTTACGGAGTTATTGTGATTTAATAATAAACTTAAAATTTTGTTTAGCTCCAAACTTTAGCCTTTTTTACTTTGTTGGGCCATTTCTCGGAATAACGTGGAATAGGAAAGACTTTTGAATAAGGACAGGACTCACAACGGGTTATTGTACAATGAAGTGTTACGGAGTTATTGTGATTTAATATTGAAATAAACTTAAAATTTTGTTTAGCTCCAAATTTCAGCCTTTTTTACTTTGTTGCTATAGATCGTACAAAATAAACTTCAAATACGAAATTTGTAGGAAATTTTTTCCTGCACGAGTTGTCGACTGATCATTTTGCGTTAAAATATACCAGAAAGTAGTTATGAGCAAAAAACCGAGAAAAGTATTTAATTTTCGAATGTTTTTGCTCATTAAAAATTCCTCTTTGGTCGTATGGGGTCAAAAACTTGGTTTTACAGAACCCACGGCATACCGAAGAATACTGAAATGAAACACCCTTAACCCTATCTTTTGCAAGGTGAGATATACTATATACTCGACTACGAAACAATTGAAAAAAGCATACCGTTGTAAAATAACTGCAATTTCTGCACATGCTCGTGACATTACTTATTATATCTACCCTGTGGAGTTACTACGCTACACTCTTTTGATTACACAATAGCATTTTGTAAGCTACAGATTGGGATTATCTTGAGAATATTTAACAACGTGAAGGAACTTAATCCGAATACAATTTTATGCCTTTTAAAGTCAGTTAATTATGCACCTTTTCAAAATTGCTTTCAAGAAAATAATTTAGAAAAGGCAATAATGCCGTACATCAGAAAAAATTCGACTAAAGGTGATGTTAAGTTTTCTGAAATTAAAAAAAGTGGTTTCAGTTGCAGCGTTTTTGAAGATAAGGGCAGTTTTTACCGTGGTGAATGGAAAAATAATTTGAAACACGGTGAGTAAAAATGTACGGTTGTATATTTATCTTAGCAGTTAACAGGTTTGTGACTGATATAAGTAAAGGTACCTTTCTGTTTTTATACATAAGCATATTGCAAGTGAATGAACAGCCCTTATGAAAGTCCTTCCATGTTTTGCCCACTGTGCAAGTTAGGTAAATGGGTATTTCTTCGTTATAAGCACAACTATTGTTTTTGACATGAATGCGCCTTTCAATTTGCTTCTATAGTGAGAGGAAATTCAGGAGACTGGTGATAACAAACAGTGGAGTAACCAGAAAAAAATTTTACGGGGGGGAGGGGTAGGCAATGCCGTAACGAAAAAATCTTGTGGTTCCGAATTAGCAAGCTTCAAAAAGGCCTTTTTTAAGGTATCGAGGCCCGTTATCCAAGGCCATAATTACCACTGGGCCCCTAGTTTAAGAGATGGCATATATATGCGAGAAAAGTGGACCACAATTCGATTCACATGGGTTAAGCTTGGAAAAAGTTATGAAGCTGAGGCTCCATTATCATTTGCTACATATCTATCATTTACATCCAAAATTTAATTACACCATTCAATAGCTAAAGGATCAAAGAATTCGTTACATCGAGTGAGGACTATGATGCATTGTTTGCCGCGGAGGGGGAAGCGCCGCCATTTTGAGGTCGTTTCACTGCGTCACATAATGTCTATTCAGAATATATTTGACTCGAAGAAGCTGGAACGTGCGTTTGCGTATCACAATCGTCAGCTCTGGTCAAGATCTATCAATTGCGTATCTAAAGGATTAGTGAGAAATAATAATAGTGAATATATATAAAGTAAAAAATTAAAATAAATGCAATGTCGGCCTATACTCGTCGAAAAGCAAATCAAAATATAGAGAACGTTTACGATTGGAAAGAGCTGCTCAAGAGCAATCCAGTGATATCCGTAAAACACCGCCTGACAGAGTGAAGTGGTGCCGGGAAAGAAAAGGAATCTGATGTGGACAACACATGACTTCCTTGCACATCTATTAAATTGAAAATATTTTCGGCGCACTTCATGCAAACTTATTTTGATACTTACGTATCATCCAGCCAAGACGAGCGATTTTTCACCAATATAAATGCCGGACTCATGAAATTATTGATGGTTACGAATACGATTGGCAACAGTTTGCCAGCAGATTTTACGAAAAAATAATTTGACGGGAATGACCGCCGGGATAATACGTAAGTACCCTTATTTTCTTTAAAAGATATAAAATACTGCAGTAATAGTAAGGTTCAGCGATTTCTAGCCAAATACCGTATTTACCCGCGTATAGGCGTCACCTCCGATATAGAAGTCCTCCACACCGATTCAAAATGGCCGACTCCGAAGTTCAGTGCTCTGAATTCATTTGAATGAGTTTTGACCGAAACAGTGCCCAATTTTTTTCTTTTTTCAATTTCAGCTTTTTTTCAAAAGGAAAAGATATTTTCATATTGAATAGATTTTTTTAATTGCATCAAGAATAAATTTTCTGAAATGTCTTGAACTTAAACAACATTTATTTTAAATTAATTTTAAATTGCATAAACTTTCATAATAGCTTTAACCTGCAGCATATAAATTTTGCTTTGTATAGTTGCTGTTCACCTGTAATAAAATTAATCTTCATGCGAATATACAATAAAAATCCTAAGAAATTTGCAAACAACACACATTGTCTAACTGTTCAGTGATGGGATTTAAATTAAAAGCGAAACATATTCTGTAGATTGTGTATGGATGAGGTAGAATAATATGATAACTCTCATTTCAAGATTTGTTTTCAAACCATCAAAAATACATGTAAAATTATTACAATGCATACAGAAGCTTTTAGTGATATCGTCACATAATCTATCTAAGATTGATCCAGAACAAATACATCTATCAGAATATTTCAAAATTAAATCTCATTAAACTCTGCTATGAATTATTCTTCTTTCAAAGTTATTTCGGCTTAAATGTAGCCCACTTTGGCAAGATTCCTAATAGATGTAGAATCCGAAGTTTCGATCAGAGCGCAGATGCCTCACCCCTTCCTTTGAGACCCCCCCCTGACGTGGGAGGTCACGTGTTGTTTTTCGCGGCTCTCGTATTCGGAAGAGGCGAGCAGTTAGAGTGAAGTTGACAAGAGACGTTCGGAGATATTGAACGGAGATGAAACTTTTCGTGCATGCCTGGGTGGCTTGTTTTATTGTTTCTTTTCTTCTAAAGCAGTGAATCCTGTGTGGATGATGTTTTGTTTACGTACCTAAGTGGTGTAAAAGATTTCTAGTATACCTTTGTAAATAGAAGAACATTAAATGTGTGTGCGTCCAAACAACTTCGCCTAGTCATTCCGTACATGTCCTGCTTTTAATTTGAAGCACATAATAGTAATTCGTCAATTCATAGGTTCAGTATACGACCCTATATAGATGCTGAAATGGCAAGTTTTCGCGGCGTACTTATTTATGTTTACATTAAGAATCAGTAGCAGACGATCGCAAGACCGTATGCAGTAAATTCCACTTTCCAATTTCTCAAAACAAAGTTTGCGCGATTCGTGGCTTGTAATACAATTTTAAACCACCTTTATTTTATTTTTACCAATACCGAACTACAAACATCCGTAACGTTAAATCATCCGCAACTACGAGAATACTATTTCCCCGCACAACTTCTTTCGCAAATCGCATCCTTCAACGGCTTTGACTTTTTCCGCATTAGCGATGAGGGTTGCAAGAAATAATGCATTATCGCATTAATTTGGCATAGTCCCTTCTGCATTCCACTAATGTTCTCAGTTAAAATTGAAAATAAAGTTTTAAATAATGTTTACAACGAAGTTACACTAACTTCTCAAGAGCAAAATACACAAATTCCCTGTGTTCTAACTTCTATTTACATTTTTCTAAATTTATTTATTAAACATTACTAGCAAAACTATAACGAATATTTTAAGTATAGACAAAACACATACATCAAAGTGTTTCCAGCATATTCTAAAAAAGCACTTTTGTTTTCAGATGTCATTAAATAACTATACACCGGTGATCAAAATTATAAGTAATGTCTATTTTTTAACAAGGTTACATTAAAAATCTAAAATTGAAAACAGTGAATTCATTGCGATTTCCAATTGAAAAACTTCGCGAAACATAATGAAATTTATTCATTCACTATCAAAGCCCGTTACACAATTGAACAAATCTAAATTAAATTTGAAGAGATAGGTACATACCCTTGAATTTTCGGAAACTTCCAATTGAGATCTTTTTTCAGAAAATTTATCCACTTCTTTTTTAACTCCGGGTCAGCTGGAAACCTAAATACTGATACGCGTGGGCCATTTCTAGAGTTCCCACGACATGCAACTGCGGAACATCTAAACGGCATTATAGCCTGTCAGTAATTAAAATATTTAAGCCTCCCGGCACACAAATTAACTGTATTTTTCATAAATTAAGAAAAATATATACTGTAACTCAACAGAAACTAACCTGGAAACACACAACACAAAAAAGAACAGGAAAGAACGCGCCACGTGAGGTCTCAGTCAAACGGCTACTGATGCTCAAACCGTATCCTGGACTACGGAATGCTCCATGTTGCCAAATTCTGTTTTCGGTGTGGAGGCCTTGTATATCGGAGGTGACGGTATAGGTCGAGAAATTTTGGACAAAAATAAGGCTTTTAAGTAAGGGGGGGGTCGACTTATACGAGGGCCCTTATTATTATTATTTTTTTAATCAGAAGTCAAAAATGCCTCTTTGAAAGGCAATTGGTCTGCTCCCTCATTCCATAACACAGTGACGTCGATTTCCATATTAGGAAGAATAGCGATACAGAGATTGAAAACGTGTATCATGATGAGCCCATGACGACAAAGGAATTTTGTGAATTGTATGGCCAGTCCAATTCTGAATCGGATCTTGAATCAGCTTAACATTGTATATACTAAAGTATTTAAAAAACTTTGTAAAAAACACACATAAGAAGTAAAAGGAAAGAGGATACGCGTTTCGTTCAAAAATTGTTTTGAACTTCTTCGGTCCAAGCCCTTCGACGTAAAGAACACAGGGAACTGAAAAGAGAAAAAAACAAGCAAGATGTTGCCACAAGGGGCAAAGAAAAGTCGAACAAAACCACGGAGAGGGGAGAAAAATTAAAAAGGGGGATAAAAAGGAAAGGAAAGAAGCACAAAAAATACAGAAATAAAAAAGGAATAAAGAAAAGTAATAAAAAAGGGAACACACAAGTACAAACACACACACAAAAAAGAGAAAACAGAACAAACAAACAAAAAACAAATAGCACACGTTTTTTTTTTTTTTTTTTTTAAATAAAAACCACAAACAGGACAGCACAATAAATAAATATATATTTATATATATATATTTATATAAATATATATATATTTATATATATATATTTATATAAATATATATATATTTATATATATATATTTAATAAATATATATATATTTATATATATATTTATTGTGCTGTCCTGTTTGTGGTTTTTATTAAAAAAAAAAAAAAAAAAAAAACGTGTGCTATTTGTTTTTTGTTTCGTTCGCTATTATGCCTGCAAAACTAGTTTCACGGCGGCGCATGCAATACTGGAGCAAATTAAGTTATTTCGCAACAGTATATTATTATTTTTATTATTGTACTAGCTGAAGTACCCGTTCTTCGCACGGGAATGAATGGACTTTTTGATATTACGATTTGTGGTGATTACTATTCATTGTAATAAACAGATATAGCAAAGTGGATATCGCGTTATATTGTCTCCAATAATCATGCATACCGAATTGCAAGGCAATCGTTTGTACGGTGCAGAAGGCCATGCGGCGTAGCGCAATCTAGTGGCGAGTTTTAGCAAAACGGATACGGCGAAAATATTTTTCGCATTCAGATATCGATGTATACGAATTTTCATGACTATCGGCTGGACAGTCCTGAAGTTCATGTGTTGACGCGACATCTAGTGGCAAGTTATAGGAAAATGGATAGCGCCAAACTCTTCCCCGTGTTCAAATATCTATGTATACCTATTTTCATAGCGATCATTTGCACAGTCAAGAAGTGATACACTGCAGGGCCATCTAGTGGTTCAATAAAGTAATGATTTGCTACAGCGCCGTCAAGTGGCGAGTTATAGCAAAATGGATAACGCCAAAATATTCTCATTGTTCAAATAGCTATGTATACTGATTTTCATAGCGACCGTGTTCAACTATCTATGTATACCAATTTTCATAACGATCATTTGCACAGTCAAGAAGTGATACACTGCAGGGCCATCTAGTAGTTAATTAAAGTAATGATTTGCTACAGCGCCGTCAAGTGGCGAGTTATAGCAAAATGGATAACGCCAAAATATTCTCATTGTTCAAATAGCTATGTATACTGATTTTCATAGCGACCGTTTGAATGGTCAAGAATTTGGCCTGCTGCAGCGTCATCTAGTGGCGAGTTAAAATAATAATGCATTGCAGTGTCATCTAGTGGTGAGTAACATCAAAAGGAACGCAGTTAGAATATATTCTTCGTGCTCAAATGTGTAAGTATAAAAAATTTTATGCCGTTCGGTCGAACGGTATAGAAGTTGATGATTTTCAGCGCCATTTAGCGGCAAGTTACAGCAAAATGGATAGTGAAAAATATTCTCCGTGTTCTAATATTCGCGTGTACCAAATTTCATCGAAATCGGTTGGACGATATTCGCATAGCAAACGGCTAAACGGAATAGAATTCGACGTTCTGCTGCGCCACCTGGTGGCAAGTTAGAGGAAAACGGATAGCATAAAAAGCTTCTCCATGATAAAAGACTTAGGTGAACCAAATTTCATGGTGCAACGGTGCTCAACGGTGCTGGAGTTTTTCAACCTCATACACTCATACCAACATTCATTTTTATCTATAACCAGTGTTATTATATATACCAGTCTCAAATAAAATCCAGTTTCAAATCTAAGCCTCGCCAAAGTGCCAACATACGCCATTTTGCAAGCGTTTTTTCAGGAAATCATTCGAAGCATTGACTTAGCAGCAATAATATATGGGAAATGGTTCGACCGCGAAAAAGTAAAGCAAGCCTTTATTTGAAAAGTTGAATCCCTTAATACAGCCGAATTTTTTAAAATTATCAACTATAACTTGTTTTATTCATCATTACTCCGATGTACTAAATGAGAAGATTTCAATTTTCTGAAATTTGGCCGAATTCCCCCAACTTAAATCAATGTACTCATTTGGCGAGAATTCTGGAGATAGATCAATTGAAATCCCTTAATAACTGCATTATTTCTTCACGGATCATTAAAATTTAACGCTGTATTCTAATAAAACCTTTCCACTTGTTTTCAAAAATCTATTTCCTTAAGCTCTCAATAAATTGCGCCAAGCCGAAATCTGTGCAAACCGCTAGAACTCACTTTCACAAAATCGGCATTTGAGCCATTTTATTTTTTCGCCAAACTAAAATAATTTACCTATTAGCCTCGGAAATCTTCAATTCTTATTGTTTTGCGTGTAAAGCATTACATTCCTGCTCTGATTTCCCATGCACACGATATTATAATTTAAAAAAAAAAATAACCTTACGAATATAAACTAACAAAAAAAAATCATTATTATTCTTTTATTTTTACTTTGAGAATTTAAAACATTTTATTCGGCAAAATCACCACACATGGCAACCACGATCCTTATTTCACACTTTTTTCACTACAGGGGTTACAATTACGGAAAGCTTTTTGCGTCAATAGCATAAAAAATCTCTTAAATTCCGGGAACGGGTGGACTTTCAAAGTTTTAAAGTGGACTACGATTTATTCTATATTATTTTACATATCTGTGCTAAATTTCAGGCCGATAGGTTCATTTTTGTGGATTTGTATACGAACGACATTTTATTCGGCAAAATCGCCACACATGGCAACCACGATCCTTATTTCACACTTTTTTCACTACAGGGGTTACAATTATGGAAAGATTTTTGCGTGAAGGGCATAAAAAATCTCTTAAATTCCGGGAACGGGTGGACTTTCAAAGTTTTAAAGTGGACTATGAGTTATTCTATATTATTTTACATATCTGTACTAAATTTCAGGCCGATAGGTCCATTTTTGTGGATTTGTATACGAATCAAATCCACAAACAAACAAACAAACAAACAAACAAACAGAATTTCATTTTTATTTATAAGATATTTAGTACTTTCTCTTATTTCCAGATGATTTTAAATATGTATTTTTGAAAAAAATTAAATTTCGTAACAGGGAAATTAGGGGGGTCGACTTATACGTGGGATTTAAAAAAATTCAAATTCCTTGATCGGGAAAGTGTGTGTGTGTAGGGGGGTCGACTTATATGCGGGAGGGACGTATACTCGGGTAAATACGGTATATCGATATCACCAAGCTTGGTTCAATTTGAAAGATGTGCTTCTGACACTTAATTTGGCGATATTTCACCAAAAGCCGACAAGCTAGAAATAATTTGCGATAATTTGGGGATAGCCAAAGTAGTAATTGACCACAGACTTTCAATGAATTGAATGTATCCATACACCTTAATGAATTTAAAGACATTTGGCTGACCCTGTACATAAATTACCCAGTCGATTGCAATCAAAAAAGAGATACACAATTAGATGTTACAATAGTTCTAAATACAAAATTTCAAAATTCTACGGTTTAAAGTTTCAGAGTTATGAGAAGCGCGAAATAATTTTTGGCGCCAAATTTGGAGATAATTCGGCAAAACTCGCCAAGGTCCACGACAAATGGCGAGATTTTAGGCAAGGACCAAACAAAGACTGATTATCGCCCAGTTTGGTGATATTTAGGCAAAACTCGCCAAGGTCGACGAGAAATGGCGAGATTTTGGCCATGGACCAAACAATGACTGACTGCAGATGTAATATAATGAAGATGTCCATAGGCGTTAATGTATCGAAATTCTTTTGGGTGGTCCTGTAAATAAACTCTCCAGTAGATTGGAACCAAAAATCGACCTGCACAACTAGATGTTACAGCAAACTTATATATGAAATTTCAACATTCTACGACTAATAGTTTTTGAGATTTGAGAGTTAAATAGATACACACGTACACCAAAAAGTCGCCAAGATTGGCGACTTTTGGCGTACTTGTTGAGGGAGGCATGTGACTGTGATCGGACCATTACCTAACTTATATGGTAGGATGGTATTGAGCTTGAAATGGATGAATGCCCCTAAAATTGCCATTGAAAGTAATGTATTGGAAATCTTTTGAGTGTTCCTGTAGCAGAATTATAAATGATACTGTTTTCGATGGAGAAATTCATTTTCTAACCCTTAACAGCATATATCACTTCTCAGTCGTTTGAAGTAGCCTAATACCTCTAAAATGCGCTTTAATGAATTTCTGCCCAATAGAACGTAATGCATTTAAAATCCTTTGGGCGGCCCTATAGATAAACTATCCAGTCGAATGGGACCGAAAGGGGAGGTCCACAACTAGATGTTACAACAATCCTAAATATAAAATTTCGAAGTTCTACGTCTAATAGTTTTTGAGATATGCGAGTTTGATGAATTGTAATGTATTTCGAATATTTTGGGCGGCCCTGTAGATAAACTATCCAGTCGATTGGGATCAAAAGGGGAGGTACACAACTACATGTTACAGCAATCCTAAATATAAAGTTTCAACATTCTATGACCAACAGTTTTTGAGATATATGAGTTACATACATACCTACGTACGTACAGACGGCATTGAAAAACTGGTCAAAATAGACTAGCAGTTGCTCAAAATGAGTTGCAGAGGCATTTACAGGATCGTGCATGCTAGCGTGCGATGAGACGCATCGAAAAAATTCTTTAAATTAAATTTAGAGGTAGTTAAAATCGTTTTTCGTTGAAATTTGGCCCCGAAATTTTTCGCTTTTACATTACTTCCTTATACTCCGTACAAGGAAGTAAAAAGTGTCTTTATCATTTACTAGCGGCTACCCGCGACTTCGTCCGCGTCGGCTTTAGAATTAGGTCCCGAGAGAAACGAAGCATGTGTGAATAACAAATATGTTTGCGACTAAAGAAACTGCATTTAAATATTATTTGCTTTTTACTTATTTTAAATGAAGTATAATGCATGGTAGTATACTTCATTTAAATAACAGAGTATATAAAATTACTAAATTTAGATTTTTTTCAGGCATTTGGCGAATAGAGACATACCGGTCGCGCCTGTCGACCTAGCCGCTCGCAGTTTTCCGTGTTTTTTTCAAAAACCTCGCGGAAATACGCAGTATACGGATAGGACCCTATAGGCCTAGGACTTTCAATCAGTGAAGAAAGTTTTAAAATCGGTTTAGTTGCTACAAAATTTCCATAGAGCGCAATGCATTAGTATTATTTTGAGTGTCTTTGTAAAAGAATTATTTATGCTATATGCTTGAAAGGTTGCCTGTATGTTAATCCAGGGCATAAGCTATCTTCATTACAAATTTTTCCAGACATTTTTGTGTGATTCAGTCAAAAACATCCAAACACATAAACGTACACATTTATAATATTTGTAGGATTTGGAAATTTACGAACTTTAAGAAACACACCTGGACTTTTCTTGGTACTTACCTATTATCCCGGCGGTCATTCCCGCCAAACTGTTTTTTCGTCAAATGAGTTGCCAAACTGTTGCCAATCGTATTCAAAACCATTAATAATTTCATGTGCCCGGCATTTATCTCGGCTAAAAATCGCTCGTCTTGGCGGACCGCCGGGATAATACGTAAGTACACTTTTCTTTATTTATGCTTTTTACTTTGGCGTTAAATCAACATAATTTCCATACTTATTTATGTTTTTCAAATGTATGTGATTTTGCAAATAGAATTTCTGCTTTATTTCAAAAGCATAAATCACTTTGTGTGGGCGATAAAACGGTTTTTAATTAATAGTTAGAAAAGTAATTAAAATTTCCGAGACTCAGGTACACTTTACCGAAGTCATGGGTCCAGTCATGCTCAAATTTTCAAAGCTCTGCTTTCTGTAGATTTGTCTGGAGAACATTCATTTTTATTATTAGAGATAGATAGATTTGGCATAAAACTGGCATAATTTCCGTATTATTTAATGTTTTTCAGATGCACGCGCACGCGCTTCTTTGTTGAAGTAATAGCATTCTTGTTAGCTCAAAACACGAATCATATGATACGGGCGAAACTCGTCAAGCATGACAACGTAAAAACGGTTTTTAATTAATAATTAAAAAAGTAATTAAAAATCTAAAATTCTAAGTAGCCTATAACCAACTCTAGCGTCCCATCTATAACCGAAATGCATCCCAATCGATTCAGCGGTTTAGGCGTGAAAGCGTCATAAAGAAACAAACAAACAAACTCACTTTCGCATTTATAATATTAGTTAGGATAGTTCCGCTACAGGAACACTCGAAAGATTTCCAACACATTACGGTCAATGGCAATTTTAGGGACATTCATCCATGCTTCCTTGCATTAGTATTACCAGGGCTGATTACCGAAAAGGCTCCGGAAGCTTGAGCTTCCCCTAAAAATTTGAAAGGGGGGGGGGCAAAAATGACTGAAAAACGGCCATAAAAATTCAAGATTTTTTTTTTTTTTAATGATCTTTTAAGTTAAAGATTTTTTATTAAGAGAAGTAGAAAGCTATTTTTAAAGTTTTTCAGAAGTGTTGATACTTCATGTCGCAACCTATCTAACCTGTTTCAGTTCGCGATGTCTTTTAGAGATATCTGCTCCAGTTGAGAGAGTTTTCTCTATTATGGGGGAACGGTCGGCTCAAAGGGGGGTCTTAAACATCTTCGAAAAGTCAATATTAATTCTGAACTGTCCTGGAATTTTTATGTCATCAAAACAAACAAAGAATTACTGAAAAAAGAAATGTGAAATGAAAAATACGACTAAATAAATAAAGTTTAATGTTCCAGTAAGGAAATGTTTTTTGTTTACTTTTTAAAGTAATTTCAAAAATACGGCAAAATCTCATTACAATGAAAAACTATTATGAAGTTAATGAATGAAATATTTTGATTTACGGAAATCATTACAACTAAGCAAATACATGAAATTTAATTTAACGAATAAAATATTTTTATCAAAGAAAATCATTAAAACTTTCGTACTTTTCAAAAAGGAAAAGGGGAGGGGGGTGGGGTTGAAATGAGACTGAGCTTCCCCTCACTTCAGAGGTTAATCGGGTCCTGAGTATTACGCAAATTGACTAGTATTACTCATTTATATTTCTATGACGCAATCAAAATTTGCGATTGTGGGATTTTTCCGGAACAGAAACTCGAGAATTTGCTCAAAATTTCAACCAGTTAATATAAGAAGCGGCAAAACCTAGCGGATCGGTTCATTTTGCAATTGCTAGCTACAGAGAGCGCATGTCCATTCAGCTGAGAGCATAAGGCTCTGTGTTGTGTGAGCTTTTAGAAGCATTATTTGGCTTGTTTCGAGAAGCTTGTTTAAAAGCTTGTTTTTCAATGCTGTTTGTGAATACTTCATTGTGAATCCTGCAGTGGCGGCCCGTGGTCAAAACTATTAGTGCAGCCGGAAGCATATGAGCCCCCCCCCCCTTTCCTCCGGACAGGAATGGAAAATCTTTGTTACTGAATTCGAAAGCTGGCGGATTAAGCTCTCACCCAGGATTAAAAAAAAAAGAAATTACATAAAAAATGTAAGAGATCCTATTTTACTTCCATAAAATGGACACAAATTTCAACCAGCCGCTCATATCCTCAAAATTGCATTAATCCGTGTCTGATTCGAAGTTTCCTGAGACTTTTCTTTTGTCATGATAACCAGGGCCCGTTTATTGGCAGGGCAACCAGGGCATTTGCCCTGGGCCCACCCATTTCAAGGGCCCAAAAATGTATTTTTCAATAAATTTATGTTTGATAAAAAATTTTCATTTGTTAAAAAATTTATATTCTTTAAAAAATTTTGTATAAAAAATATGTCGAAAATTCTTTATTACTTACAATTTTGATATAAATAATCTGTAATTTTCTTTTGTTTTAAATGGGCAGATGCTACTTTAAAAATACTGTTTTGGATATCCATAATAGACCTTTGTAGAGTCTCAGCATCATCACTGCGGCATTCAAAAAATCGTGATAATGTTTTTCGGATATGCGTGGTATAGGCATTTACATGGATGAATGACAAATAAAAAACAGGGTCTTGTTCTTAGCCCTACCCAGCAGGCGAAAAAGATAAGATCGCTCCCTTCATACACTATTCATCTCGCTAGAGAATCTGAAAACTGACAATGAGCGTTTTTGAAGGTACTGAAATTTCCGAGAACAAGGAAATAAAATTCTTAAGAAAAGCAAAATTTTATTTTTGGCTTTGGTATAAAAAGTACGTTATAGATGTAGTATGTACTTTTGTTAAGTACGTTTTATGCAAAGTTAAATAACACTATAAATAGAGGACTTCAATCGGGACCTAGCTTCTATGTACATTATAACCGATAGTACGTTATATCCCAGGTCCGTTATAACTGGTGCCAGGGGCGTAGCCAGGGGGGGGGATATCGGGATATATCCCCCCCCGAAATTTTTTGGTTAGTGATGAAATTCCGTCTATTTATACACATATAAGTTCATATCCCCCCCCCCCCCGAAAAATTTTCCTGGCTACGCGCCTGACTGGTGCGCACTGTATTTATATTTAGTGTTTAAACAAACAGTATATTTAAGTAGCTATATGTATCTAAAATAACTTACATGCATAATACTGTTTTCGTGCAATTTCCCGTAAAATATTTATGGTCCGGTGCAAAGGACCAAAAATTTGTGTTTGCCCTGGGCCCAATATTGTGATGATCAGGCCCTAATGAAAACTTGAGAAGAAAAAAAAAAAAAAAAAGAAGAAAACTTACTTAGTTTTTATAAGTCAAATCAATCCTCCTTTCTTTTAAACTTGCGAATCGGTCAGTGATGTCCTCATAAAAAGGCGTTGTTTTAATTCAGATATCAATAATTTTAAGAGCTCTTTAAAATTTCCCATGTTTAAAGAATTTTCGCGCTCGCCGTGTCATTTAAATGCCAGTTCTTTCTTACTTAAAAACAATACTGCTTTGATGGGTAATTGCCCATTCATAAGCGCCTATTCAGGCGTACCTTCTTGATAAATTCAGCAATATAAAGTCAAGAGTTTTCCGAACATATATTTTCCTTACCCCTCCCTCACTTCTCCAGCCAATCAGTTAGTCGAATTCACAAGTGCAGCCGTCGTGAGAAAATCTTTCATCAGCTGTACCTTAGCTGCATACTCCCTATGCCGGAGACACTGCTTACACAGTCGTTGCTATGGCAACGGTGCTGCCAATTCCGTTATCAGCTATGAGGGATGTACCAAGACTCACAGTTGAATTGCGGGAAGATTAAAGGGCTTTTTTTCTGAATGAGCGATCGGGCAGTTACTACAAAACGTTTTTTTTTTTTTTTTTGAGATTTTTTTTTTTTAATTTACCATAGAAATTCCATAATTCTAATCTGAATTTAAGAAAGTTAGTAGAATAAATTATATTAAAGTATGTGCTGATAATTTCAAGTGCAGCCCGGCAGTACTTGCTGTATCCCACGAGCCGCCACTGGAATCCTGAGGAATTGTTTTGGATTTTCTTCGAGAATTTCGGCTGAATTTCAGCCTGTGAAATTATTTTGTTGTGTAAAATACAGCATCTGTGAAAACTTCTGTAGTAAGCTGACTGTTAAGCAAGTTACTGGTTGTTAGTGCCTGTGAATTTTGTACAGCAGATTGTTTGACGAAATTCTAGAATCACTAAAATCCGTGTTCCATAATGATAAGTGGACTATTTAGAATAACTTTCCACATACACTGGATTTTTAAACGACGAACCCGAAAACTAAGCAGAATTTTCTAGAACAATATGTTCATAATGGTCCAAATCACTATTGTTGCAGAAAACCCCTGTTGGTTTTCGGGTTCGTAGCTGAAATGTCCAATGAAGTACAAGGAAAGTTCTAGCAAACAGTCCACTTGTCAGGGTGAAACGCAAATTTTAATCGTTCTAAAAAATTCGATGAAGAATCTCCAATAAACAATTTGCAGAATGTTTTAACTTGCTTTTCAACAGTCAGCTTATCATAGAAGCGTTCTCAGATGCTGTATTTCTCAATATATATATATATATATATATTATATATATATAACTTTCCACAGTCTTAAAACTCAGTGGAATTTCTCGAAGAGAAATGTCGGCCTGGTTTTGAAGACTGTTCTCAAACAAAATTATCTTAACGAACTGCCAGGATAATACGTAAGTACCGCAAGAAATCTAACATTACAGACCCCATTATTAAAATGCGTGCCAAATGTTGCCAGGCTTGGCGACTTTTTTTGCTAAATATCCCGAACTTTGGCGGCAAAAATAAGTTTTCAAAACTGAAAGCTAAGCGATATCGCAAATATTTAGCGAAAAACCACCAAATATTATGTTAAACAATGGGGACGACATTGTCTAACATAATATTTGGTGTACATTTTTGCATTATTTCAGTGCTAAAACACTTGAAAGTCCTAGAAGTCCCCCTTTAAAATCCTCCTTTAAAACACTACAAGAGGTCCCCACTCTTTAAAAGTACTCCAATGGTGGGTACCCATGTATTTAAGGGTGAAGAGTGATGGTCGTCAAAGGACTTTTCAACAGCTCTATAAACAAACCAACGATTTTAAACACTCGAAAAATTAATAATGCTTCTTCACCCAGTGCACTATGAACTTATAAAACAGTAAAGCAGTATGTCTCATGCAACTTTCAGAAAAAAAATTCATAAGCACAAAAATATCCTTCAAAAATGGCCCAAGGAAATCACCTGTTAAGGGAAGTATCACGAAATTCCGTATGTTTAGCATTTTTTCCTGAGTGTTTCGTATCGTAGCTTCGTTTATTTGCAACGGTTCAGGATACAACTTTTAAGGAGCCATTCATTCTAAATTTTTCAGTCTCTAACGGAATTAATTTTTTTTAGAAAGCTGCATGATTTCTAAGGAGAACAGCCATAATACATTAACTGTTATATATATGTTTCTTCTTTCTAGGATACGGAACTCAAAAATGGGCGAAGGAAAATTTGGGATACACGGGTTACTGGAAAAAAGGGAAACGCTCTGGAGAAGGAACATTATTCCATCTGAGAGAAAAAGATTCTTTTCTCTATAATGGCACCTGGAAAAATGACAAAAGAAGCGTTAAGTCAATGTTTTTGCCTCTGTCTTTTGTAGTAAAATAAACTGTGTATTTAATTAACCCTTTGAGGCGCAACCCGTTCCCAATGCTGAAAAAGGGACAGCCGTTGCCATCGCTCGACTTAACTACCAGCAAGAGGGCGGACGATCGAAACGTTCATCGCGTGCCACAGATCTAGAGACCCTTTTTTGACGACAGCTGGCTGTGCCGCACAGCCATCGTCCGCCATCTTGCTGGTCGTTAAGTCGAGCGATGGCAACGGCTGCCCGTTTTTCAGCATTGAGCAATCTATCCAGCTGTTCTCGCATTCTTCTATTTTTCAGCAGATGCGGTTAAGAATAATCGTGAATTTTTTTACGGGAAATGACGTGCTAAAAAGTAAAGGATTCTCGTGGAGCTATGTCACCCGCAACTATTTTTATAGAAATCGAATCTATTCTTCGTGACTGGCAACAGTCAAAACGTCAGAGTTGGGTGTTCCCAGAGCGGGAACACTGCGCGTTAAAGTGTTAAGGGCATTCATATCATAAATTTTACTGGTGTGAAAAATCATCCCGTTTAAGTTCAGTCGTGAGCTGGTGCATGTAAAATCTGTCACGGCTCCAATGTCTTAAAAGTTAAAGTGACACGTCTGTGGGAGCCTACCCAAGTGCCAGGCCTCTGAACTAGAATGAATTCAAAATTAGGAGATCACAAATAGGGGACATAGCTGGTTGGCCTACTGGACGCCTGCATAATGAAATGACCAATATCGCTGGACGCCGTAAGCTGGTCAAGCTTATAGTCGGCAGATGACGCTGTAGTTATAAATAAAGACCTTTGCAGATATTTTTTTTTTCATCGTCATTTCAAAACTCTCCAGCTACAAAACAGTTTTTTGGCTGCGTGCGAAGTGCCATATTGAGGTGGCCCGACACGGTAAGCAAGGTAAGCATCGCATCGGGGCACCATTTTCGAAGGGGTGCCATGTCGAACCCAAAAACTAAGAAAAGGTCTGGAGCATAAAAGAGGGCGCCACCTAGGCATTCCCTCTGCTGCCATACTAATGATGAACACCAGTTTGGCGTAATCTACGGGTAGTGGTGGATCAAGAAAAAAATTCTGGACGGGGCACAAAATTATTTTCTCTTTTTTTTCTTTATGAGTTCATTCGAATTTTAAAAAAAGTTAATCGTCTATAGTGTAAACTTAGTTTGCTTGAAGGGGTCACGTGCCCCAATGCCCCGCCCCCCCTGGATCAACCAATGTCTACGTGCTATATTTTAACTACCCTTTAAAACTCTTTTATTTGATTCACCATACTGTGTGTACGCATGGTATGTTCGATTGAAATTTTGTAATCGATTTCTCGTTCACTTCTTCGTAGAAAAAATTGCGCTAACTTGCAAGAATTCCTCGAAACTTTATTTACGAGGATCCCATATGGTGACGAGAAAAATTGGCAATCCTGCAACTTTCCCACGCAAATTTTTCTAGCGTGCTGCGTGGTTGTGTAAATCTTGTGTAAGGCTTTAGTGTGTGTACAACTTAGTTTTTTTTATACGGCTACAAAAAGGTATTATACATTGCTGTCTATACACTCAAATTAAATGAAGTGTCCGCGCACAGCCAGCTGTCGCCATCTTGCTGGTAGTTAAGTCGAGCGATGGCAACGGCTGCCCTTTTTTCAGCATTGGGCAATCTATCCAGCTGTTCTCGCGTTCTTCCATTTTTCAGCAGATGTCAGTGCTGTTAAAAATAATCGTGACCATTTTTTGACGGGAAAGGACGTGCTAAAAAGTAAAGGATTCTCGTGGAGCTATGTCACCTGCAACTATTTTTATAGAAATCAGATCTATTCTTCGTGACTGGCAACAGTCAAAACGTCAGAGTTGGGTGTTCCCAGAGCGGGAACACTGCGCGTTAAAGGGTTAAACGGTTGATAAATATTAAGTGTTTGGAAAGTCCAGATTTTAAAATTTTTATTTATTTATTTATTTATTGTTACAGGGTCATGGTATTCAGTGTTATGCGGACGGTGGCAAATATGACGGCGCTTGGAGGAAAGATAAAAGACACGGTTACGGTGTAATGCGATACAACGATGGATCCGTTTACGGCGGAACATGGAGGAAAGATGAAAGATCGGGAAAAGGAACTTTAAATTCAGCAGACGGTTCAACATATTCAGGAGAATGGAAGCACGATCAAAAATGGGGAGAAGGAACATTAATCACAAGTCTGTGCTGTGTTTTTCTTTTTTATGTAAATATTTTCATACGTAGGGAAGGTTAACAAAATCCGATGGTAAAGCAGAACGGGGATTTTGATTTTCTCGCTTATCAAGGTCTGCCATCTCTATGTAGTTGCTAATGGTTATGCATAACGGGTCTATTTTTCATTTCCAACTGGGATACTGCTTACAGAGACATAAACAGATACGCTCCTAAAATTTATTACTTTTGTCACTACCCTGATCTAAGGTAAGCGTGATGTTAAGATATTTTTTGTTCGGTTACGCTTCAGATAATAAGGTGGCAGTTTACACTTGCTAAAAGTAATGTTTTTTAAGCAAATAGCATGAAAAAGCAGTACTACATTCAGTTATTCAGCGATTTGTTAGTTTGGTCTAGTTGTTTTGAATGGCTGGTTATAAAGCAAAACGGGGTATCTCGAGGTGGGTACACAAAAATGTATTTAGGATTTGTGTGCTTAGCCCGAAGGCCGTTTATAAACCCACGTCAGAAGGAAAATCTTATTCAGGTGATTTTATTTATTAAAAACTGCGTATTCTATAAGTTTACGCAATCAATCGACTTTGTAAAGAAAAGCTCAATTGTATCCTTTTCTCTCTCTCTCTTTTTTTTTTTTTTTTTTTTTTTTTTGATAAAAGATAGGTGTTTTTGTATATTATAGGAACAATGTTTTTTTTTTTCGTGCGATAAAAAAGTAGCCTGTTTGTTAATCCAGGACTTTTAACTATCTTTATTCCAAATTTCATCCAAATCCGTCAAGCCGTTTCAGCGTGAAAGAGTAACAAACATACACACAAACATTGACATTTATAATATTAGTAGGATTAGTAGGATTTAATTTCTTTTATCTGTCACAGAGATATTGGCACAATAATCTTAAGTACCCCGTTATGCCCATCCTTCCCCTACTGCCAGGAATTCACACACACACACACACACACACACACACACACACACACACACGCACAAAAAAAAAAAGAAAAAGAAAAAGAAAGAAAGAAAAGAGGTAAGCGAGTTTAAATATTATTTTCCTGAAACATCCAGAAATGTAGAACTGCAAGAATAACAGCTCACAACTTGAATGAGTCATTTAGAAAAACTTTTGTTCTTTTCTAAGGATGAAAAAATTGTCTTTCAGAAGAAATTAATATTAACTTATTGCACCTCCTAACGGTGCATTAGATTGAGCTCAAACTAGGTACACATATTATAGGGCACTGTCTTACATACTCTATAGATTTTGGTCTGTGTAGTGCTTACAGTTTTTTACAGAGCTATAAAAAAGTATTTTAATACATTGCGGCCTTTACAATCAAATTATTTTAAATGTATTAGCATCTGAACACTCAACCCGAATGCGTTAAATCAAATTTATTTAAGAGGCATTTCCCCTGCAGGGCGTTTCCATCCCCATCTCAGAATTTCATGATTTTTTTTTTCTTGTGTTGCCTTACCCAAGGAAAGAACAAATCTGAAATATTTTTCATTTACCTCTTTTAGTTTTGGAGTTATGGGGGGGGGGGTACGCTAGACGAGTGATGTAGAAATAATTTAGGGCCATTTTTGCCACTTTACTGTCTAGACTGTGACTGGATCAGAGGTGCTTCAGAGAATTTTTTCATTTTATCCTATAATATACCTTGGATATTAACATCTCAAATTGAAGTTACATTCTTTGAAAATTGAAAATTCATTCGAAAATAATCAGAGGCCCCAAATAAGCCCCCCCTCCCCCAAATTTCATAAAAAATACAGTTTTAAGAATGTTTTAAATCTTGGCTCTGACGTGATACGGAAAAATGTTTTGCACAGTGCAGTTATATATCTTCATATAAAGTGAATCCAATGTTAAAAATTTTTGAAGGGCCACCCAGGGCCCCTCGGTACGGAGCCCCTAACGCTAATTTATGCAATATGGAAGTATTGGTACAGCTGAAGCCGACTTCCCACAGGAGAACTATTGGCATGGAGATGTAGTATCAACCTAGTAGTTTCATATTGTGAAGAAACATTTCTTGAAGTTACAACTGTTTCCATGAAAAATCTCAAAAGGTACCTCTCTATTTGGGACATGGGACATGGAGGGCATTTCGGCGTTATTTTTAGAAGCTCAATCGGCTGTAGCAATATTGAAAATTAACTTATTCTGCATATATCACAAATATATCCTCCATATATCACAAATAGTTCTTTTACAAAGACACTCATAAGAATTACATTACGCTGTATGGGGATCTCTAACTACTGAACCCATTCGAAAAATTTTTTCACTGATAGAAAGCTACACTATTCCTGAGTATCATAGGCTACCTTTCAGCATGCAGCATAACTAGTTCTTTTACAGGGGCACTCAAAAGAATTCTAATACATAACGCTATATGGACATTCTGTAACTACCGAACAGATTCTAAAGATGTTTTCACTGAAAGCTACACTATTTCTGAGTAACATAGGCTAAAATTCATGCAAAATATTTCAGATTTGCCCTTTCCTTGGGTAAGGCAACACAAGAAAAAAAAAATTAATGAATTCTGAGATGGTGATGGAAACTTTTTTTGCTCGATTCGCTCTTGCCATGCCTTTCAAACGCTCTGTGTTCGGAAAGTCGAGAGTGGAGTCACTAGATTTTTTTTTCCTTAATTAGTAAGACGAAATTGCCACTGGGTGATTCCCCGGTAACTAATGCTACATTTTTTAAAAAATTGCATTTTTAAACATGGCGCAATAATAAAAAAAATGCATTTATTTTCTTTCAACAAAATTCATGCTGATTACTAATTGTTTTCTTTTTTCAATAAATTCTTAAAGATCTAATTTAAAAAATATTAATTAAAATTGTTCGATAACTCATGCTGCCAAAAAAAGACATTGAAGTATGAGCAGAAAAGCCAAAGTTGTAGTTATGCTAAAATTCTGCTTCTTAAGTGCTATAATCTTTATGAGAGTTTTTATGCAACTTTATTATCACAAAACATCATTTAGTTTTGTATGAGATATTTTATGAAATTGGTTATTGAATTAAATGTATGGTAACTCATGCTACACAACTGGGTAACTCATGGTACAACATAGATGTTTGACTTTGAAGTGTTGCCATTCTGATAAAATAAACTTTTACACAAAATAAACTGTTGCCAACACAGCTACAACAATTCGGAATAATTTCCCACATCTTTTATTGAAAAATAAAAATACTTTTTTTAATGGTCAAGTCCTCCTTCCTATGCACCGCCGAAATGGATGGCTTCTTTGAATATTTTTACAGAAAACTTGTTTTGTTTTCGGACTCATAGTTTAAAAGTCCAGTGTAAAGTTCTAGTAATCAGTCCAGCTGATAGGGCGAGACACAAATTTTATTGGTTTTAGAAATTGGACAGACATTCTTCATTACACATTTTACAGAATTAAAAAAGCAGTAACTCGATCTTTAACAGTTTGCTGATCACAGTCTTTCTCAGGTGCAGTATTCCGCATACAATAGTCTAAAAACTCAGGAATTCTCAGCAAAATTCTTGACTGTTCCTCAGCATACAACAGTAAAGAATTCACAAACAGCCTTGAAAATCGGACTTCTAAAAGCAAGAGAGAAAGATTGACTTACAATACAGCAGTACAAAGAAACAGAGGGTTTTGAGCTCTTACAGGTAACATTCACTGTCACTGCAAGCGAGATTCACAACTAAATTAACTCGAGCAAGATTCACAACTAAATAGACTGGAGCCTGCTTCTTCATGCCTTTCACAGGCAGACGTTTCCGTCAACGAAAAGTGCTCGGGCTTTTGTCTAGTGGCACTTTCGAGAAAAGCCCCCATTTGATTGCATAATACTAATTGCTATTGCTTAATGCAGGAAAGCAAGCATTACAGGTACCATTAGTAAAATCGTGTTAAATGTTGCCAACTTTTGGTCAAGTATCATCAAGTTTGGCATTAAAAATAAGTCCTAAAGAAGCCGATCAGAGATATCACCAATATTTTGCGAGAAACAGGCAAATCCCGCGTTTTTGTAAGGTAGACACAAAGATCCCCATCGTGTGTTCTAGTTAACCAATTTTCATGCAACAAAATGAAAAATAATTCGACGTTTTCAATACGAGTTTTGCCTAAATTAAACACCTGAATAGCAGAACACCCCAAAAATTTGTAACAATATTATAACAGAAATTCTGCTGAGTTTTCGGGTTCGTAGCGTAAAAGCCCAGTTGTAGGAGCTATTCTAGTAAACAGCCCATTTGGTAGCACGAAACACAAATTTTATTAGTTCTAGAAATTCGACAATCCTCATTATACAGTTCACAGAAATTAAGAAGCGAAAGCTCGATTTTTAACAGTCAGTTTATCATTAGCGACTTTCTCAGTGCTGTATTTCGCATAAAATATAATCATTCCAAAGTATAAAAACAATGGAAATCTCAAGCAGTATTTCTAATTGCTTCTCAGCATTCAACAGTAAAGAATTCACAACCAGGCTTCTAAAAACAAGCGAAAGATCGCTCATAAAAAAGCGCACACAATGAAAAGGCTTATGGCTCTCACAGCTCACGCGTTCTCAGGGAGAAAGCTCACAACTGAACTGAGTGGCTACTGCTGTTTCGATCTCTTTTTATAGATTTGGCAATTTTTTTCCGAACTTCCACTAATTCCACAACTTTCCAGTTCATTAACATTTCCTATTGGTATCGTATATTGATTACGTAATACTAATGTTCTAGTGTCACCCGGTGCGGTCCGCAGCCCCCACTGCCTATGTACTCCATTTTTTTTTAAGTGCGCTAGTGTCTAATCACAGTATTCGATGAAGTTGAGTCACTCTATACTTTTACCCTTTCCCTTTATTCACAAAATTTTATATTCTAAATAACAAAAATAGTATAATATATATATATATCTATGTAACATTAGGTGTTACGGGAGTTCTGTTTAGTCGTGGTCCTGATAAGTCGAGACTGTTGAGGCGCATTCTCGGCCTGGAGTACTAGGCGAGGCGTTGACGGGCAGAGCTCTATGTAGCATTAGGGCGCTACCGGACAGTTGTGTCATGGAACCGGTGGTATGGTAAGGCGAGGGAGAGGCATGGCTGTTGAGGTCTCCTGGCTGACTCGGGACTCTGGCTTAGAGTCGCCATTGCGGAATCCGGGCCGGATGGGTTGCGTCGGCCGATCGTCGCTGGCCGGGAGCGTTCGGCGGAAATCCTTGGGCCATAGCGGCCGTCGATGGAAGAGAATGAGACGGAGTCAAACTACGATTACATCATTTTATTGGACGACTGAGTACATCTTATCTTAGCAGTTGCGTCACGGGGAAATCTGCTCCTGATCTGTCGCAGGTCCTTATAAAAGCTTTGGACGTCATGACACATGACCCCAAACGCGTTGCAACCATTGGCCAAAAGCTAAAACTGGGCAGCGGTTTTCCCAGGGTTTGTTATGACTTTTAAGACGCCTATGTGGCTGGCTGCCGGGACCGTCTACAAAGTTACCAAGGAATTGCAAGGGACCGTGTATTAATTGCAGTTTTTGAACGCGCATTTCTTTGTTCCAGCTAGATTAAACTGCGTAGTTCCAGAAATATGGGATTTTCATAGGCTTTTGACTTGTAATGTTACATATATATATATATATATATATATATATATATATATATATATATATATATTTTGCTATGTGATTCCCAGATTAAACCAAGCGTGCTTTTCAATAGATGTGAATTGTACTTAAAATTTTTATCGAAAAATTCATTCACAAAAGAAGGTAGTTTCAAATCATATTACTTTCGTGGCACTCTTAGTTTCAAAGCCTATCCACCGCGATAAGGTGGTGCCACATCGGATAGGAAAAATGATCGGTTTTTAATTGTCCTGAGCCAAAAACCGCACTAAAAGCAGATCTTTGTTCGGCTTTTAATTCTGAGCCAAAAACCGCATAAAAAGCATTATTCTTTTACATCTTAAATTTTAAAGCAACAAAAAAGGCGAGCCAAACGTTTCCTAAGTTTTCTGATTTTGACCTGCTGTGCGTCACTGAACTGCATTAACGGCGCCACGCTGAAAAAGCAATCATCCAAAAACCTTTCCATCAGATCGGGTGGATACTGTGGAGAGGATTCGAGTACTGCCACAGACAGCGAAGCAGCCGTAGCATACGAACCGAGCGAGGAGTTGGCGTGCGTAAATTCCTCGACATCAGAGTCCGGCTCACTTTGTGGGACAGTGAGACCCGGAATTGGTGCAACGGACATACTTTCGCCACTTCTCGCATATAAAAAAGCAGCGAAGAAGAAAGCCGAAAATGCAACAGCTGAGCCATATGTGCCATTAGATAGAATTTATGATAGTAGCACCAAAACCAACGGTACAAGAAACATTTTGCACCAAAATAAGCAACTACTTAATTCAAATGCTTAAAAAGTATGGAAAATACAGTTTCAAGCACCGTAAAAGAGCAGTTATACAAGGTAATGAATGAATTAAAGCATCTATTCCAAGAGCTTAGATAGAAATGATTTATGTTGTTTATTGTTGCAAATTTTTCTCATTGACAACAATATACTTCCCGTTTTAGCTTTGAAACAATAACTTAGTATTGTTTACAACAATATAGTTTCCAGTACTATGTTATAGGATTCATTGTTTGTAGAAATTTTGCGTGATATTGCGATGCGTTGTTTTAGCAGCAAAACTTCGTTAAAACATGCTTTTGGAGCATAATTCTCTATGCACTGGTCATTTGTCTGACACAGATATCAGAGTCATCTCCCAAACTGCAACATCACTGAGTCTCGCATCAGTCTACCTCCTTTAGAGAATCAAATAAATAGTGTATTTCGGTGAGTGTCTGTACACAGAGGCGGATCTACGGGGGGGGGCTATAGGGGCTATAGCCCCCCCCCCATTGAAACTGAATTTACACTAGATAGAACAGAGTTTTCAGGCTTAGTGAAAAACTGCGTGTCTAAAAATCGGTTGTTTTGAAATTTAAATTTATTTTTTTGATTTACTACTCTGATTTTTAGACTTAACCTCAGTCAATGGCTTTCAACCCTTTCGTTCCCAGGCTACAGATATTTTCAAAACCTCAGAATCCCAAGGAATCGCTCGAAATTTCATCTCCCCCTTGAAACATTTTGGTTTTTAAGGATGATCAGTAACCAAGTTGTTCTCGCCTTTTCCATATATACGTGAATATTGAATAAATAATAGCTCATTGTCAGAACGGGTTATGGCAAGTTGGTTAATGGCAAGCGAAAAGAAAAGTATTTGAGCGATGATGTCCATTCACCCCCTGCTACAGGGCCTGATTAAGACTCTGTGATACTATAGGCCCCCCTCCCACCTATTCCTATTCCATTCTACAAGTATAAATAACAAGTATTGCAGTTTTGAAGCCCTAATTTTTTTTTTACTACAGGCACGGGCCTCATGGGCCTATTCGGTAATCAGGGCATGCCTGCAAAGTCGTTAAAAGGGGAGCTAAAAATCTATGTATATATAAATACGCTAAGGAAAACCTTTGTGTCCTTTTTGCAGCACGAACGGAGATGAACGAGAAATTCGGCTCAGTTAAAGTTCGAATGAAGGTGGTTGTGCGAATGTTAAATTTTTCGTGTAATGTGCTAGTGCAGCGTAAAAAATTTAGAGAAGGATTTGGCACGATGTACTTTTGCGCCAAATCGGGCGATGGTTCCATTGTAGTGTCAATTTTGAAATAACAACACTAAGTTTCAGCAATAGGGTTATAGTATTACAACAAAATTTGCAAGTGAAATTATTCCCCAGTTTGGTGAAACGCCAGTGACTAAAATGTGATTTAGCCCTGTGCTAGGCGACTTTTTTAGAAGGTCGATAAGTGCGCAAAGCATTGTAAATTTCATGTTTTAAAGCTGTGGAAAAACGAACTGAACAGGGCAGGTTGCAATCCAAAAGACTCTCCACTGAAACACGCCAATTCGATAATTTCTTAACAATCTCCTGCAACGCATCATGATAAAGCAAATTTTCTCCGAAAATATTATTGAAGAAATACCTCAGCAATGAAAATAATATTATTATAGCGAATGAAAATAATATTATTAATGAAGTGTATGGAAATATTTCCGAAAACATACTCTGAGATAACATACTGAAGTCCGTAATAATAGAAACTAAAAATGATGATTGAACTTTTATTAATGCTAACGTAATCGAATATCTGATGAATAGAGAACATATCACCATAGCTACGTTAAAATAATTTGCTATGATGGCAATGAAATCAATAACTATCCAATAGTTTTTGAATTCTTTCTCTATTAATGATTTATTTTCCGTTAGCCGGGAGCAAGTGAAAAATTGCGGAATAATTGTGATCTGCGCCAAATGCTTACAAAACTAAAGCGATTTCCAGTATAAAGTCGTTTATCCCTTTCCATATTTTGGAAGTTCAGTTTAATTACGTATTTTAATTTAATTCCACACGTTTTTTCTAATTCCAAATTATGTAATCAATAAGCATACAAATTTCTTTTTAGTATATTGATATTTTTGTATATATTGAATTCTGTATATAAATGCTATTTTGTATACGTACTAAAATTTCCGGCTTTGTTTTCGGGAACGACAATGCTTCAGAAGTAATCTCTCCGAAAAAGCGGTATTTGCGCCTGGCTAACTGAAAAATACCATAGTTTGCCACCACATATGTTAGTATTGAAAGTTGATTGCATCGTTACACTAATCAGAAACTTAAATACAAAGGAAGCATTAGTCAACGGAACAAGAATGCACATCAAGTTTATCTATCGTAATGCTATTGATTGCGGAGTTTGAACTGGAACCTCAGGCAATAAAAGAATTTTAATTCCACTTATAAAATTATTATATTCTGGTACTATTTTTACCATATCCTTTAAAAAAACTCAGTTTCCAAATATTACTCCTTTTGCGATGACAGTAAATAAATCTCTAGGACAATCATTCGAAAAAAGTGCATACTTATTGAGGCAGCAAGTTTTTATTCATGGTCAGTGGTACGCCTCAGCAAGTAGAGTTCAATCATTCGACGGTTAAGATTTTATAACTCCGAACATAAAGAGCCTTTAGCCGAGGACGGCTCCAGGCTGAATTTTTGGAGGGGGTCACTAGACTTTTCAGATTAGCTTAAATTGTTTAAAACGCAAACAGAATGTGTGAAATCGTACAGGAACGTGTGAAATCTAAATCGGTAGAGGGAGATGACCACTATGACCCGCTCGTTGGAGTTGCCTTTGCATTTAGCAAAATATAATAGAATAAGAGTTTTTATAAAAACACTGTCTTCACAGAAAAGTGTGGTGGTTGTGTTGTAAAGTGAAATTGTACAAAAGTGGTCACTATAGACAGATGGTCTCTTAGCAAAGGTGGTCATTTTAGTAGGTTTCATTGGTTGTGGAATCTTGAGACATACTCCTTGACAGTAGAACTTTATTCACGCTCAAGTTAAAAAATTTGATGCTTTACGGTAGAATTTCGACCACCGGCAGAGAATTAGTACATATAATTTAAACATAAATAGTCTTTGTGCGCGCCTTGTGAGCTGCACGTCTCGGATTCTGTACTGATGAGTACTTGATGTGGGATACCTTATGATTGATGTACATAGTGCAGGGATACTATTACTATGGCTAATTTTACTTATCTGGTTTTCGGACATTTCCTGTTCATACAAAAGTACACCCGTTTTGAACGTATAGGAAAGGTGGAAGAATTTCTTGGAAGTACTGTAGTCCTTTCTAAGCAGGCTTCAAAAGCTTAACCCATTGAAATTGTTATCACTACTAGGTCGTTCTTTAGGGTGAAACTCTAGTGTGATTTGTTCTCTGTCTAGCTCCGTTCGTGTGTAGAATTTAATTTTATGCAGATATTATGGCCTCAAAAAAGCGGCCATTGAGTCGTAATACAGCTGATTATTTAATGAAAATTCCGAAAAATGATGATTTGTCTAGTGAAAGTGAAAGCGCAAATCATCAGGTAGAAATCATAAATGTACAGCCCCAGAACAAGCTATTTCAAGAGGAACAGCACTCAAAAAATGTACATGCATTATTATCAAGCAGTTTCTTAAGAGGTGCATAATTAGAAGGAATACAATGATATTATGGAACAAAGAGGTATGATTTAGATTAATTTTTTCAGACATTGTTTTTCCTATGAAGTGCAAGTTCCTAGCAGGTTCGAATATTTTAGTTTATCAGAAATTCGCACACGTTTCACGAAAATCAATTACGTAATACTATAGGCAGGCAGAAAAATAAAATATACAGACGACATGTAAAAAAATCGTTCCAAATGTCACCAAGCTTGTATAACTGTACCCAAATTATGGAATGCCTATAAGTTAGCCCCCCCCCTTTACCCAATCCTAGATCCGCCACTGTCTGTACATACTGTGGCATGGTGAACTGGTCCATGATGTTAATTATGCCTTAGAGTTTTTTTTAATCTGGGTTCAACTTGGGTGTTTGACACTCGTTGGCTTAACCTTCTGACTCCGGTGGTACAACAGTTGTACCAAAAAATAAATGTGACTGAAGAACGGCACTGGTACAAGTGCCTTACCCTAGACTTCTTTAATCTCTTTTGAGGGGAAATCCATTTCCCCTTCAAATAAGATCGATAAGGAATTTGAAGAGGCGGGAATTTCTTTTCTTATACTATGAGAGAGTTTAGCGTGTTAATAAATAATTGACTGGGGAGAAAATGATAGTCAATTGACCGAGATCCGGCATCCACGTTTGCATTTTGTTTGGAGACTTGTGTGGTCAGTGATATTTACGCCCATCTACCAAACAAAAGACAAGGCGTGTTTTTCAGCTGTTAAGTAGGGGAATGAAATCTTACAGATTCTGCCGTTTTCTGCGACAAAAATTCTCAAGATTGAGCCGGGGGTCGAAAAGGTAAATAAGAACAAGTTGGCGGAGTTGATGACGACAGTTTTCAGTAGCGAAAACATAGGAGCCACAGTTTTATTGACAGCCATCAAGGGGTTATCTATTATACGCATGTGCAAGCCGTAAATAATGAAAAATCACCACGGGTAGCAAATATCCTGGCTGTTTCTGAAGGATTCACGACCTATGGAAGCGGTACATTATTAGCCCATGACACACAGGCACGTGCCAGAGTTTGAAAAACTGGGGAGGACGAGAAAGTATGTACGACAATCGGTTGCACACGGGTTTTGATTGATTTTTACTTTAACACCTCCCCCCCCTCCCGGCCACTCTCGCCAGGGTGGGATAACTATACACTAACTGGAACCCGTCGAATTCGACGGTCACTTTATTGACCGTAATGTTAAAAAAAAAAGGGAAAGATCAGGATTGTCACCGAGGTCTTGGACAAAACGGACAGGAAAAATCGACGTGCTACTTGGACGTGACATGACGTGCGACAGAAAATGAACAAAAAGTTTCGCTCCAGTTCTTAGTTTAGCAACTGTACAATGTCGGTGAAATGATTGAAATCTTTAAAATTTGTTTTTAACTATATTTATTGAGTAAAAAAAGAAGAGTACATATTAAATGATGTATGAGCTCGATTACAGTCACAAATTCTAATTGAGTATTTCGATGAAGACCACACTTTTGGGTAAAGCCATTGACCACGGAACGTCCAGGTGAATTATCGTGAGTGATCTTGACTGCCACGGCATTCTTTGATCTAACCATTGAAAGAGCGACATACAACATTTCTATGAGAACAAATACAGGGCTCCAGGAAGGTAAACTACCGAACAGTATGAAAGTGAAAATAGATAAAAAATCTCGGAGACCTTCCTGCATTATGAGTAATATAAAAATCTAATTCTGCAGAGCAATATCCGGCGATCGCGCGCTCCGTGCTTTATGTACTTTTCTCACGCTACTCTCGATGGTAAAGATCCAATATCAGACAGAAAACTGAAAAATTAAAGAAATAAGAGATAAATCGCTAAACTAAAGAAGGAGTTTATAACTGCGGTCAATGTGGTTAATAAACCACAATGCATTTTCTAGAAAAAAAATCTAAAAAGCTTTCATATTTTAAATACGCACTAATGTGCTATATATTAAAAAGCGTATCATATCATAATACATGCGCCATCTCTCTTTTTCTTCCTTATTTCATTAAGTTGAAAAGTGTATCATTATTCATGAGCGTGCCGTATTTTTCTTCCTTATTCCATAAAACACTTCTTTGGAATCGAAATCTATATTAAAATCGCCGCCTACTAAAACTGTTTTACAATATTCGCCAAGCACATTCTAACTATACTTCACCTTTATAAATACTGTTTTGAATGTGCATCATAATCCATGAGTGTGCCGTGTTTGTCTTCTTTGTTCCATAAACTACTTTTCAGAATTGAAATCTATCTGTATTAAAATCGCCTACCAAAGCCACTTGGTCAGACAGACGCAAAGCTCTCGTTTTCTACCTCCAGCAAGCTTGGTACTCAATTTATCGACCCACTCAAGGGATGGCATGCTGAGTCAACCTCGCCCAGCCCGGGAATCGAACCCAGGACCTGTGGCACGGCAGCAGAGACTGCTAAACTTTATACCACTGGATTATATTCTAAATATACTTCACCTTTATAAATACTGTTTGGAAAGTGTACCATAATCCGTGAGTAAATCGTACTGTTCCATAAAACAACTTCTTGGACTTGAAATATATATTAAAATCGCCTACCAAAACTATTTTACAATCTTCGCCAAGCATATTCTAATTATACTTCTAATACCTGCAATAGTCTCTTCACGCAGTTGTAATGAGAAAAAAAATTCAGATTTTTTGTAATAACGTGTAAGAGATTTTTTATTATTTTTAAACGTACTTTCATATTTTGAAATCGTGTTGTTCTTTTACAGAAACAAATGATATTTATAAAGGTGAATGGAAAGCCGACAACTTACACGGAGAAGCTGCATATTTCAGCAGAGACACGGGTGCAGAACTAGTAGGAGTTTGGCAACGACATATTCCCCGTTGTGGAACACTGGAAGTGGTTAATCTTGATGTGGCAACTCATCCAATGAAGTATGAGATTCCAAAGGTAAAACTAGGAAAATTGATACGACTAAACTGTTCCCTATATGATTAAAAGTTTCTCTTCTTTTATACGCTAATTAAATTAATTCGTTTTATGATTTGCTTTCTCAAGTATCGTGTTCCCTAATGCATTTTAAGGATTTGCCGAGAGAGGTGAAGACAATGTAAAGGACAGTATTCCTCCGAGCATTTTTCCAGATCTATGAATTATTCTAAATTTTATAGTTTACTAAAGCATATACAGGGTGCGCCAGATGTATACAAACTTTAAACTGTTACAAAAATATATTTTGCTAACCTACAAGGATATACATTTCTGGATGAAGAAAGGCTATATGCACTCCAAAATAAGCAGTCTAGTCAAACTAAATATTTAAAGTGGTAGTGAAAATAAATGTTAAAAATATGAAGGCCTTCAACCGGCGCACACCGCTTGAATCTCATTACTGGAGACGCAGAGAGCCTACTGGGGGAGAAGGGAATAAAATCTTGAGTCCCTTTGCAACCTAGAACTTCTTTTGATCGCTCATTACACCAAACCATTATTCATCATTAAAATTATTAATTACTAGTTGCTACCCCCGACTTCGTCCGCGTTGGCTTTAGAATTATCTCCAGAGAGAAATGAAGCATGTGTGAATAACAAATATGTTTGCGCTATACAGTGCCGGATTAAGACAGCGCGGGGCCCGTAGCAAATGTTACCAAGGGGCCCCCTGCTCAGTGACGCACGTGCTAATTAATGGTTTTACTAATGCTAATTAGATATAAACAAAACTAAAAGGTCCCCCGTGTTATATTCGCGAGAGGTTTATCCCAGCCCTTCCTCCACCTTGGGTGAGCTAATCTGTAGGTTTTGTGCGATAATAAAATAAAACACAACTTTTAAGAATTTTCTTGATTCAAAATGAACAAATTTGAGTTAACACTAGACAAATCAATTTCTCCAAGTAAATTAGTGTGCGGAAAAAATGCCCGTCAAAATAAAGTGTGTGTGTGGAGGGGGGGGGCTAAATAGATAGTGAGACTGGCGATGTTTAAAGTTATTTATTCGTACAACTCAGGTTTTTTTTTAATGAATGTTAATGTTCATGGATATATATTTGGAATTTCTAACACTTCCCACCTTTCCCATATGCAAACATATAACTAGACAAGTTTACACACATAAAATAATAATTGTTTCTGTAAAATTTTTAGAACCTTCGAAATCAATATGTATTTTAAACTGTGCCTTTAAACACTATTTTTTCCCCTATAAAAATACATGCTTGTAAAATTATTTCATTATCTGGACGGTCTTTACTAATAATAGGTTACATATTTTTAACTTCTCTTAATTTATTTAATGGGTTAATTCATAAGAAATCGAACTGGGGATAGATAGATCTAGCACAATAATACCTCCACCATTCAAAATATACTGCATACACGGAAGGCATTTAAACTGTACATGCTTGTACAGGGGGACTGTTACTTCCACATACCGCTTGGAACACTTCTAAAGGTCATTTCGTTAGTGTTCTACAAGCATATGTACATTACTTTTCAACTTATCCTCGTTAAAATGATATAAAATATTTTGCTCAAAAAAATCTTTATAAGAGGATTGTATCTTTTCTAAATAGAATAATCTATATAATAAATAATAAAAAATTCGGATAAAACATTCATTATCGTATTACGTTCAAATGTTTTTGCAAGACATAATAATCTTAAATGTGACAAGTAATTTGTGAGTTTCTTTGTGGGTCAAGAGTATCCGAAAATTCTTTTTGTTTTCAGTTTGCCTGAGGTTATGGCTTCTCGGATACCCCGACCGTGCGAAGATCCTCTCGGTTCTAATTATTTTATTTGAACGAACGTACTGGCATTCGCGCTCTTGACCTGTGGTTTCGACCGGCCAAAAATCAATTCTTTTATATTTAACGTGGTTAATTTCCGAGATTAATAAGATAATTTATCGTAATAGTGGATTCCCCAACTATAAAAAAAATGACTTACATTCTATATATTATTATTGTTTCAAAAAATAATTCGCCTTTGTTTAAATATTGTAAAATGTAAAATAAATAATTAAGTAAAAACAAAGCAAGCCAACTACCAAAAGCCTTCTAAGATGGTTTACACCCTAGTACACCTTCGAATTTCGCCAAAGCCACCCGCCTTTACTGTAAAACAAAAGAACTTTGGGGCTGCCCAACATCCGTTTAAAATACCATCCTCATATTTACTGCAAAACAAAATAACTTTATGTCCAATATTTAAATAAAAATTATTGTTTCGTGGGGGATTATTATTGATTATGGGGCGCGTTTTTCCTACAATCTTAATCCTATGGATCTCAGCTCTCGGGGAAATGCAGAAGGTCAACTCGCGTTCCAGAGAACATCTTCAGAAATAGCCACAAATATTTCCGTTCTATTGAGTCATTTTGAAAAGTTTGATTACAACTTCATTAAAAAATTCTTTCGACTTGTTACTGAAAAGTCCCTGAAATGATCGGGACAGATAGACTACAGCCTAATGAATAATCAGGCCCACTGACGGATTAATACAATTTTGTGGGTGGAGGCTTGGATGGAAGATTCAGATATATATATATATATATATATATATAAATAAAATTAGACTTTTGTCTGTACATTTCTTGGAATTCAAAAATTTTGCGATTTCTATCCGTTTCAAGCACCCGGGAATCCGATGCGACCCTCAAAAAAAAGTTTGTCTGTCTGTCATTCTGTCATTCTGTCCGTGACGCTTTTTTTGTTTAAGCATCACGTAAAAACGACTGAAGCGAATGATATGAAATTTGGTGTCATGATAGGTGGTCACTCAACTTAAAACATAGGCGTCGAATTTTTAAAAAATCTTGATTAGATTTTCAGATTTGCGAAAATCGTTTAAAACTGCGTAAATTTGTGTTCAAGCATCACGCAAAAACTACAGAAGCGAATGATATGAAATTGGGTGTCATGATAGGTGGTCACTCAACTTAAAACATAGGCTTCAAATTAAAAAAAAAATCTTGATTGGATTTTGAGATTTTGCAAAAATCCTTTCAAACTGCGTAAATTTGTGTTCAAGAATCACGTAAAAAAGACTGAAGCGAATGATATGAAATTGGGTGTCGTGATAGGTGGTCACTCAACTTAAAACATAGGCGTCCAATTTTTAAAAAATCCTGATTGGATTTTGAGATTTTGCGAAAAAACTTTCAAACTGCGTAAATTTGCGTTCAAGCATCACATAAAAACGACTGAAGCGAATGATATGAAATTGAGTGACATGATAGGTGGTCACTCAACTTAAAACATAGGCGTCGAATTTTTAAAAAATCTTGATTAGATTTTGAGATTTTGCGAAAATCCTTTCAAATTGCGTAAATTTGTGTTCAAGCATCACGTAAAAACGACTAAAGCGAATGATATGAAATTGGGTGTCATGATAGGTGGTCACTCAACTTAGAACATAGGCGTCGAATTAAAAAAAAATCTTGAATAGATTTTGAGATTTTGCGAAAATCATTTCAAACTGCGTAAATTTGTGTTCGCACATCACGTAATAACTGCAAAGGTGAAAAAATGATATTTGGTGAAATGATAGGTGGTCACTCACCTTAAACTATAAGCATCTAATTAAAAAAAAATTGATCAGATTTCGAGATTTTGCGAAAATCGTTTTAAAAACTGAGTGAATCTTTGTTCCCGCATTAAGTAATAATGACTAAAGCGAATGATATGAAATTTGGTCACATGATAGATGGTTGCTCAACATAAACTATAGGTGTCCAATTTTTTAAACATTTTTATTAGATTTTGAGATTTTGTGAAAATTCTCTCAAAATACGCTTATATTTCTTCAAACATCACGTAATAACGACTAATACGAATGACACGAAATTTAAAGATAGGATAGGTAGTTGATAATCTTAATTTAATGGCGTTGAAATTTTAAAATATATTGATTACATTTTGAGATTTTGCGAAAATCGTTTTAAAATGCTGAAATTTTGTTCCAGCATCACGAAATAAAGACTGCAGGGAATGGAACGAAATTGGGTGACAGGATAGGCTGTCACTCAACTTAAATTCTAGCCTTCAAAATTTTTCAAAAATGTTGATTAGATTTTGAGATTTTGCGAAAATTATTTCAATATGCGTCAGTATTCGTTCGCGCATCCCATAATTACGACCAAAGCGAATGAAATGATATTACTTAGTTACTCTCTAACCTGTAATATTTTAACAATATTTAAAAATTATAACTTCGCTTTCTTTACTTTGGCAACATACTACATCCATTCTGTGTACTCCTACAATGCTGACGAAAGTTCTTGCTTTTTGGAAATTTGCATTCACTAACCCGTCAAGGACGGGTACTTCAGCTAGTATATATATATATGTCATGCAAGCTTAAAAAGGGGGGGATATGTCATACAAGCGATCATTTAATTAAAAACATCTTTCACTTTGGGGGCATCTGGACTATAAATTGTAATTTCAAAACATGGTGCAATACTTGTTGCCTAGGAGGGTCTAACATAAAGGTGTCTCGCCAGCAGGCGCCTCCCATGTCTGCTAATTTAACAAATGAGGATTTTGTTATGGTTTTGTAGACCAACTAGATGATGGAAAGACAGAGCTGCCGCCTAGCGAACACTCTGTGAACTTAACTAACAAAACCAGGAGACATCTACCGTAGCTCTTCCCGACTTCGAGATATTTCCAAACTCCTCTGTATATAACTTGTAAATATGCCTTAATAAAATATTCCAGATGGACGTTGCCGTTCGTGCTGTTCCTAAACCACTCACGCGTACGACATATATATAAATTTTATGGAAGTAAGTTGGGATTGTTTACAATAATTTCATTTTTCTCGGGAGGGGCGGTCACCTCCTCCGACCCCCTCCCTTTAATCCGCCCTTGATCAGACCCTGAGTCTGTTTTTTTGTTTCGGCACTTAGTTTTCTTTCTATATTTTGTTTATTTCTGGATTCATTCTTCAAATAAAGATAAATGTAACATTATTGGTAAGGAATCCATTTTCTAAAGGCCATAGGTGGGCGGTGCAAGGATCTGGATACCCCTCCTCCGTTTGTCCGAGTTTTGCTTTTAGTCAACGAAAAGATAATGCTACAGCCTTTCTTTCTGTCTTTCTTTTATTTCCCCCCTTTTGGATGCTCCCTCAAATTTTTTCTGAGAACCGTGTTTTTGTTCCACAGTATTGTTGGAAATACTCTTGTGTGTGTCCTTTGCTGACTTTAGAATACTCATTCAGTTTCGCCTAGGTAATGAGTTGACTAAATAATGCAGGCATGCAACAGCCACATTAAATATATTAATGACTATGTCATTTTATCTCTCACCCCCTTTTGAAAACGTGACATAAAAATGAGACACGGAAATGCGTTACGAAAACGCGACATAAAAGTAAGAATAAATGTCCGCTGAAAATGTTAGTATGTGTTACGTAAACCACCGATTTCTATAAGCTCCGCAAGGTTGCATTTATTTGAACAAATGATTGTTTAAAAATTTCATCCGTATATTTAAATACTATTACTTTACAACAGCTTTAATATATTGTTACAATATTTACTAAGCTGTAGAATGTGCATCAGATGTATTTTTCTATAAATAGGTTACAATCCTAAAAATTTCATCATGGGGTTACCAGGTGAAATACACGATAGACGAGAGATAAAATGACATAGTCCATTAATATCGTTTTAATATGGCAATCATGAAACTAAAAAATTAGGGGGGTTCAGGGGGGTCTCCCATTGACGAGGCTCGAACAGCAGAGTTATACATGTATTCTTTCAATGAGTTGTCTACAACTGATTTACAGTTCCACTATATAGAGCTTCAGAAATTGTCTTATCCAAAAAATAAATAAATAAATAAATAAAAATAAAAAGAAAGAAAGAAAGAAAGAACGAAGAAAAAAAAAAAAAAGAATTACAAGATTTATCTGTTGCCTTAAAAAATCAAGAAAGATAAATCATGCCAAGCTCATAGATTATAAAACACTTTCCAATACAAAATATTTTTGCGCCAAATCTGCTATGTATTTTAGTTAAAACTGGCGAGATTTCGTAGATAAAAAAATGTTGTATTATCACTATAAATGCAATTTTATGAGACCCTGTAAAAGACCTTTAATTTTTTTTTAGCGTTTAACTGAAGAATATAAAAATTTTATACTCGTTGTCTTGTGCTAGAAATGTATTAGTGTCTCTCAAATGCCAAAGACTGCAATGGGAATTCTTTTGAGTGCTCCTGTCAAGCGCGTAGCCAGGAAAATTTTTCGGGGGGATATGCGCCTGGAAAATATTTCGGGGGGGGGGGATATGAACTTATATGTGTATAAATAGACGGAATTTCATCACTAATCCAAACATTTCGGGGGGGATATATCCCGATATCCCCCCCCCCTGGCTCCTGTAGAACTATTAATAATACGGACGTTATTCTCAATGGAGAGCATCATTTTGAGAGCCTTAGTAATATATATGCCACCTTTGTTTTCTTTCAAAAATCGAATATCTCTAAAATATGTTTTCAAGAATGACTGTTGATTCAGTCATTCCTGTATCAACAGATATACAGGGCGAGACCCCCCGACCCCCCCCCCCCCTTTTAGTTTTGTTTTTTAGACTGTGCTATACATTGGATTTTTTTCTCCTGTAAAAGAACTATAAATGCTACATACACCATTTTCAATATGGTACGTGGTACTGTACATAGAAAAAACATAATTTCGCACAAATCGATGTATATCCACAGCAGTTAGAACACTGGATGGGTGGACATCAGAACAGACAAATAACCGAAATCATAAGGACGTTAACCCGTTTTGGGTTCTGATGCATTAACAAATTTTTGTCTGTCGGAGACCCCCTCATACTCCTAGGCAGATAGCCCTTAACAAAACAAAATACAATAAATCAGTTAATTAAAGTGCGAGTAACGCATTTTCAAAATTCGCAAAGAAATCGACATAGCTTAATATAATTACATTAGACATTTTTCGAGGTACTACATTATTATCCAGGCGATCCGCCAAGACGAGCAACTTTTTCGCCAAGATAAATGCCGGACACATGAAATTATTGATGGTTCGGAATACGATTGCCAACAGTTTGCCAGGAAATTTGAGGAAAAAATAGTTTGGCGTTAATGACCGCCGGGATAATACGTAAATACCTTTTTCGATTTATCGTAAAATAATAAAAATATCGCCAAGTTCGGTTCATTTTTCAAAGCATTTTTTTCGCACCCTATTTGGCAATTTATCGCAAAAGTCGCCAACATTGCCGGCTTTTGGCTCAAATTTTGAAGGAGGCACACGATCGTCGTCGGATTATTAGCTAATCATATTGTAGGATAGTATTATATGCTTAAAATAGATGCCTGTCTCTAAACTGCCATTGACCGTATTGTATTGAAATTATTTTGAGTGCTCCCGTATAGAAAAACTTTTAACTATACAGACACTATTTTCGATGCAAAGCTTCATTTTGTAATCCTTAATAACATCCAATTTTGTTTCATTTCAAAGAACAGAATATCTCTAAAACTAGAAGTCAAAGCCTTTTGTGAAGGCAATTACAACGATCGAGAGAAAAAACATTTTAAGGAAATTTGTCTTTCATTCAATATATTTAATTTTTATCCACTTAAAAGAAATAAGTTCATATTCAATTTTTATTACAGACCCAAATTGAATTTCATGCTCATCTGGAAACGCGCGGAATCTTTTCGCAGTCGAAAGCTTTCGTTTTGTATCAGGGGCGTAGCCAGAAATTTTTCATGGGGGGGGGTTACGACTACTGCAACTCATATATATGTATACATATGTGTGATAATGTAGTGAAGTATATACATTTTGTATGGCAAAAAATTTCTCATGGGGGGGTTATGACCCCCCTAACCCCCCCTTGGCTACGCCTCTGTTTAGTATACATAAACATTCGAATATCCAATAGACGATTTATTTGTGGGGGAAAAAAATAATAAATTGTGTAATCGGGAGAAATTATTTTAAACGTATTGGTATCCCCCCCCCCAATTGTATGACGTCATTTTCACTTAAAATAGTTCATTTTGTCACGCAAATGATTCAAAATTTTTGACTCTCGGAAACGAAGTGGTGCTGAAAATAGCGAAAAATCGCTTAAAAATGAAGGAACGGGTGGATTTTCAGATTTTTAAAATTGACAGATTGTTTTCTATATTTTTTTACAAAGTTGTGAAAATTTTCAAGCGGATCGTACAAACGATGTAGAAGTTGTTAGGCTTTTCGTCCTTGACTTTGTAATCTTTTTGCAGTCATAGAGGAAAAAGTTTTATCTTGAAGTCAGGGTTCAGCGCAACTACAAGGGGTGATCAAATGAAAAGGTACGAAACGTCGCAACAACCTAACCGTTATCATATTTGTCCATGCAGCTATGAGAGCACGTAGCGAGACATCTAGAAATGCGATTGGAGCCTTTAGTGTGGATAGGAACATGCGGGGGGCCGCAGGAGAGAGCAGAAGCTCTTGTAAAAAGCACCCTCCTACGTCCAATTGACGCGGCAGTGCGTGTGAGGAGGACAGGATGGCGTTCACATTGCAAAATTCCACGATTCAGGGGCAGCGAGGCGTTATCCGATTTCTGACAGCGGAAGGTGTTAAACCGGCCACTATTCATCGCAGGAGGATGATCGTATACTGGGAAGGCTGTGTGTCCCACAAGTCATTGAGAAAATGGAATGTCCGTTTCCGCCAAGGAACTGACCCAGAGCCCGATCAAGACAACTGTGGGCCCTGGGCAGAAGAAAAAAATTGGGTCCCACGCAATAACTCCTCCCTTAAAAAAAAAGAAACATTTGTTTATTCTTAAAAGTTTTAAATATAAGTAAAGTCTAAATAAAAAGTCTTAAAAGTTTTAATATTAAAAATACTGTTTAGAAATGGTTGTTTATTTTATTACATGTTGGTGTGCTATACCGACTATAGAGCATTTCGAATAATTGAAAAGAAGTTTAAATTAATTTATATATACAGAGAGAGAGAGAAATGTAAATCTAATTTATTTTCATGTTTTATAACTGAAAAATCTTTTGAAATAATAACTTTAGAAATATTTTTCTCCTTTGTAATTTCATTGTAAAATTATAAAAATGTAATATTTTTGGGCCCCTAAAATCTGTGGGCCCTGGGCAGTTGCCCTGTTTGCCCTGCCGGTAATATGGCACTGAACTGGCCACGTTCAAGTGGGAGACGTTGGACCATCCGCCCTACAGTCCGGACATGTCGCCCTGTGATTTCCATGTGTTGGTTCCACTGAAGAAACCACCTGAAAGGGACGCACTTCAACTCGGACGACTTACTCAAGGACGCTGTGACGGACTGGGTCTCGTCACGGCCACAGGAATTCTGGGAACAAGGAATCCTGCGGCTTGTTCGTCAGTGGGATTGTTGTGCTCAGGCCTATGGTGTCTATTTTGAATAAAGTCTACATTTGTACCCACCGTGTCGTTTCGTACCTTTTCATTGGATCACCCCTTGTAGTTAGTAGGGTGGTGCGCTTTAAAGAATAACTTCCCATAGAGCGCAATGTATTGGGACTATTTTGAGTAGTCCTGTAGAAAAAAATCTATAAATGCTACATAGATCCTTTACAATAGGGTACAAGGTACTGCAGATAAGAATAACATATATAAATTTCGTAGAAATCGATTGCTTATTGACGCGAGTCAAAGACGGACAAACAGACAAACCGAAATCTTAAACACTTTTCTACCTTGTTGGAAAGTATCAAAAAAGCTAGATCTTGAGGGGGAAAGACGAAAACTTTCAAGGTAAAGGTGCGGGGCCCCCAAAAGCGCGGGGCCCGTAGCATTTGCTACATCTGCTATATTGTTAATCCGGCACTGGCGCTATAGACAACAGAGATTGCATTTAAGTATTATTCATTTTTACTTATTTTAAAGGAAGTATAATACAAGGTATATGTAGAGTTACTAAATTTAGATTTTTTTTTTTTTTTCATTTGGCGAATGGAGTCAATTATGACAGTATTTGCGAAATATTTTGAGTGTTCTTGTAAAAGAAATATTTATGCTATTTATATGATTTTTAGCCTATGTTAATAAGGAATAGTGCAGCCTTCTATTAATAAAAAAGTTTTAGAATTGGCTCTGTAGTTACAGAAATACATATAGAGCACGGTATATTAGAATTATTTTGAGTGTTGCTGTAAAAGAGCTATTTGTGATAAATGCATGAATTTTAGCCTATAATACCCAGGAATAGTGTAGCTTTCTATCAGTGAAAAAAGTTTTGGAATTCGTTCAGTACTTCAGTAAGTTACAGAGATACACAGAGAACGTAACGTAATTCTTAAGAGTGTCCCCTGCAAAAGAACTATTTGTGATATATGCATGAAAGGTAGCCTATAATACTTAGGAATAGTGTAACTTCAATCCGTGGAAAAAGTTCTAGAATCGGTTCAGTAGTTACAAAGATGCCGATAGAGCGTAATGTATTACAATTGTGTCTTTGTAGAATTGTTTATGCTATATGCATGAAAGGTTGTTAATCCAGGGTATAAATTATCTTCATTCCTACTTTTATCCAAATACGTTCAGCTGTTTTTGCGTGATTGATATATTGGGTTGGAGGGGTTGGGTTGCGTATATCCATTTATATAGGTTTGGAGGGAAAGTTCTGTCGTATTTTAAAGAAAATATTTGAATTCATTTATAAAAATATGTGTTTAATATTAATCAATTATATATGCTCCGTTATTTGTTACAACCTGTTGCCATCTTTCAGGTAACCTGTGAATTCCTGTTTTGTAGAAGTTCTCATCCTTGGAGTTAAAATAGTCAGCAACTGCCTTAGAAACACTTTCAAAAGACTTGAATTTTTTTCCCGTTAGATAATTTTGCAGAGATCTGAACAGGTAATAATCAGATGGTGCAATGTCAGGTGAATACGGTGGGTGACTAAGGACTTCCCATCCTAACGCATTCAGTTTTTGTCGTGTCACCATTGCAGTGCGCAGGCGAGCATTATCGTGGTGGGACACTATTCCTTTTCTGGACGCTAATGCTGGCCTTTTTTCTTTGATAGCTGCATTCAATTTATCCAGCTGATTGCAGTACAGATCCGCGTTGATGGTTTTTCCCTGTTTCAGCAACTCGTAGTACACTGGACCTTTCCTGTCCCACCACAAACAAAGCAGTACTTTTCGTTGATGGATACTTGGTTTTTTAACTGTTGCTGATGATGTTCCTGGTTTGCAGTAAGATTTTTTTCTCTTAATATTCTCGTAAAGAATCCACTTTTCATCTCCAGTAACCAGCCTGTCCAAAAACGGCTCCAGATTGTGTCTAATCAGATGTGATGAACACATTCTTACAAGATCAGACACTGCACTTTATCTACTGACATGTTTTTCACTTTAAATATCACAAGTAAATGATGAACGGTAAAAAAGGGCACCTTTTATATTATACAGCAGCTAAAAAAACAAAAAAAAATCCGATCGACTCACTAGCCAGATGTTTTTTTTTTATTTACAAGAAAAATCACCTGCCTTAAAATACGACAGAACTGTCCCTCCAACTATCTCTCTATTCTAAAAAAAAGTAAAGGCCGTTGTCGCCGTCAAAGCTTGTTGGCCTATCTCCTCCTAAACCGTGGGGATTTGAGTTTCGACTAAGGTGCCCACAGATTCGAAAAATTCCGAGGAACCTGCTAAGCTGACTTAAATTTCGAAAATCGAATTATTTTAGAAAATATTAATAAAAAACTGAAAAAATAAACATAATGGTTGCCAGATTTGGCATAAAATCATTCATTCCTTTGCAACAAAGCGTTTCCAAGTATCTAGAATCGCGTGAAATTTACAAACATGAGTTAGAATTACGCCCATTTTACGCCAAAATAAAAAAAAATATGAAATAAGTAACTCAAAATGTGTTACACAAAGTTGACAATTTTCAAATAGTAAGTTCGCTTAGACAACAGGAGTTTAGAATGAGCGATTATTCGTTTTTCCAAAAGAGAATAACTAATATCTTGAAAATGAAAAATAATTAAAATGCAGATTATTTTAAAGCCGGTTTGGTCCAGCTGGATTATTTGCTACCAGTAGAAATGTTTGGCGGCGTTAACTATGCCATTATAGCAGTTATAGTACACTTTGGATATTTGCCAGCGCGACGAGATGGTATAATTCGTGGTGCTAAGTACGCCAATCTGCAAACGATTATGTAAATGAAAATATGGATAACGGTTTTCCGGTAACCTTAAGTGAACAGAAATTATAGGTTGTGAGCATGTGTCAATCGCCAAATAATGAAAAGTCGCCATGGGTGGCAAGCTATCCTATCTGTTCCGTAGCTTTTATTAACTTTACATGTACGCAAGTCGCCAAATAATGAAAAATCGCCATGGGTGGCAAATTCGCAAGGTGCCCAATAGGTTTTACATTATTAAAAACACAGCTGAAACAGATGTTCTGATTTTATTACGCTTTATCTCCTAATTAATATAACTTTTGAATGGCAACATTAAATATCATTGTGTTTCTGAGGAGTGCAAATAATTTTTCCAGCGATTATAAGCGGAGTCCGCACTCCAGGTGGAGTATAGCTCAGGACCCGTACAACACGGATTCCCATAACAAAATATCTTCCGTGTTATGAGGGGGAGGGGATCTACTGTAGTGTGAAGTTTAAATTTTTATGTACCAATGAACCTGCAAGAACCAAGCAATGTGTAGCTCAGTAACATTCTATCTGATCCAATCTTCGGGTTTTGTCGGTTGAAATTATGTCTTTTTTACGAATAAGCCTTATTAAGAGCCGAATGCCTCATACGAAAAGCGAGCGTAGCGAGTCTGGGGGCCTTAGCCCCTAGTCTAATTCAAATTTTTAGTCGTTAATAAAATACTTTTTATTCATTCAGTTTATTCAAATGTTAATTCATTAATTAAATATAATAAATTTAATTTAATAAAGAGTAACTAAAATAAAACTTTTCTTTGTTGACCTAAGTAGGAATTAACTTAATTTTTTTTATATATATTACTTGTTTTTAATATTATATGGCGTAAAACTGATGGAATTTCTATGCCATTTTATGTTTTCCAAATTGCGCGACTTCGTTTTATAGTAGCATGCGGACGAAACTCGCCAAACATGGCAACGTAAAAACGGTTTCTAATTAATAATTTAAAAATAATTAAAATTTTAAAATTCTGAGACTGGGGTGCACATTATGGAACTCATTTGCTTATTTGTACAAATTTTCAGAGCTCTGAGTACAGTAGATTTGTCTACTGATCGCACACATAAAGAATATCATTACAGATTAACAAAAAATTAAACTTAATAGAAACTGAAAAATTATTAACACAACTAGAAAAAGTAGAATTTCTCACAAAATAATTAACACAACAAAAATGCTTGATTTATTGACATCCAACAAGGGCGTAGCCAGATCCTCCTCCCCTCCCGAAATTTTAGTTAATGAATTTGCAGTTTTTTTTCTGTTGATTCTGGAGATCAATTAAAGATTTAAAAAATATAGCTCTACATCTTCCTCCAGCTCTGAATTTTTTTCTGACTACGGCCTTGACATCCAAAAAAATAAATAAACAAAAATAAAAATAAAAAATTTGAGGGGTGCCATGTCCCCCTGCGTGGATCAGAGCCTTTCATGTTATTGTATACTTGACCATGTACTGTATACTGTTGCTCAGTTTCTTTAAATTCTAAGCGTAAATTCTGTATGATCACTATTTTTATGATTTTCCTTCAATTTTTGGAAACTAGTGTAGTATTTGCAATGCTTTTGCGCATTCATTTAGGGAAGCTGTACGGTATACAAGTAGAGTAAAATCAAAATCCAATATCATTACAACATTTGGACGTGACAGCAAAGAGACAGTTGTCAGTGCATCAATTTTGTATGCAGTTTGCCTGTGCTATAACGTTGATTCCCATTATATTTCTTTTGTAATAAATTCAAAAAGAATTTTTAAACGTGATTATTGAGAAATTTTAAAAAAGCATCAAAAACTTCTATAATCATTGCAAAACATAAAACGCTCTTGAAAAATCAATGTTCAGAGTTGTTACGTGAACTTACGTTTAGGTGGCAAGTTTATTTTAAATACCTAAAACTTGAATTTAATATCGTTAATCGGTGTTCAAAATGGCATTTCTAACGTTGAAATGCATTACCACAGATTTTTTTTTCACGTAATTCAGAGCTAGTAGATCAGTAAAGCAAAATGCTCTTTTGCTTTACTGATCTACTACCTTAAAGCTTGCCTAGTTTTCTACATGCCATGACTACCTCTTATATATTTAACTGATACATATATGTATGACTCTTTCAATTAACACAATCAAAACGTCATGTTTAAATGCATCTCTAGTGAAAAATAAAATAAATAAATAAAATAAAACACCGAAAGAAAATCAAACTTGAATTCCTGCTCGACATGAATAAATTTCAGTTCATTACGAACACTTAAATTCACTGCAATTGTTTCAATTCATTGCAATTTTTATTTTCTCAAGTAGGTTAAGACCTCCTTTTCTTGCTACACATTACGTTTGTTGAAACACTTCTGTCGTTGTCGAAAATGGAATATCCCACTCCCTCAAACATATATATTCTCTCTATGAAACGATATTTTTGTATAATTAATCCATGCTTCTTTTTCTGTTACAGTACACACTGAAAGAACCAGAAAATGTCATAGAAAATGCCAGAAAGTATTATATGGAGATGGCAGCTAAAGATATGTTTGATAAATGACGATTTCATGTAAACCTTGTGACTTACCAGAATAAATTTCTCTTACGCCTTACTTAAGTCAGGCTTAATGTGTTCCTGAGATTTCCTGAAATAAACTTACTAGTTACTCTTTTCATAGCAAATTCGGCTATTTATATGACAAGTATGTTTCACATTTTTTAAATCGTTATTCGTGGACCACTTTTGCACTAACACATGTGTTTAATGGACACGAAAAGCAAACGGAGCTTTTGTCAATGTAATTATGCTTGGCTAATCTGACATCCGACCTGACGACATTGAAGGTGCAGTTTGCTCTCTGTCGTTTGGGAAATACGCGCCATCGAATAGTAGACCCAGGGCAAGGCCGTATTAAAGGGGAGGGGCCAGGGACCCCCCTTTGGAAATTTAACGCGATTATTAAAAAACAAACCTCTTTAAAACATTTATATTTAAAAAACAACAACAACAATAAAGGTTTAAAGTCTGCCCCCCCTCCCTGAAACGGAAACCTATATACGTTGTGGAGGCAATTACAACCGGCGCTAGAAAAAACATTTGGCGAAAATACGTCTACATTCAATATATGTAATCTTCGTTCACCTGAAATAAGTAACGTCATATTTAGTTTTTGTTATATATTCAAATCGACTCGCTCTTCTGGAAACGCGTGGAAACTTTTCGCATTCGAAAGATTTCGTTTGGCTGGGAACAGCCCCACTTATATGAATGCTTCAAGTAGACGATCATTTTAATAATAAAAAAATAATAAATAATAAAGTATGTTATCTGGAAAAACTGTTTAAAACGAACTGAAATCGCAACTTTCCTTTAAAGCTTGATGACTGTGACTTCAAATATGACATCATTGTCACTTGCAGAGAATAATTTTGCCACGCCAATTATTAACTTTTTTACGCTCGGAATTAAAATAGAGCTGAAAATAGCAAAAATTCGCTTAAAAATGAGGGAACGAGTAGATGTTCAGATTTTTAAAGCAGCTCAGATTGTTTTCCATATTTTAAAATCATTGTGAAAAATTTCAAGCGGATCGTACAAACGGTGGAGATGTTATTACGCTTTTTGTGCTTGTTAACCTTCTTGGAATAATCGGCATAAAAGTTTTATCTTGAAGCAGGATGCCTGGCATTGTTACGGAGTCAGTGAATCAGAGAGTCAGTGTGTCAGGGATAAGCGTAACTATATAGTAGGATAAAATGAGCTTTCTGATAATGGTGACACATATTTCATGAAATTCTGAATTAAGCTTTGTGTCCACTCCTCCTCTTTAAAAAATTATGGATACACTCTTAGAATTTCAATATCGCAAAAATAAACATTGTTATGTAACAAAAAATTCTGAAAATAACTGGTGTTTAAAACATAAAATAATTATAAACTTTGCAAAATAACACCATAAAATTTGCTTGACAGGCCATACAGCTATTTCGACCTTCTTCAGTTGTGATACAAGTTATTGACAGACTGGAAGAGGGAACTGTTCCCTGCTCCAGTCTGTGAACGACTTACATCACAGAAGAAGATCGAGATTTTTTTCGATCGAAACATTTGTATGGCCTCTCAAGTAACTTTTATGGTGTTATTTTGCAAAGTTTAATTTATTTTCTTGTTAGGTACTGGCAAAAATCAAAAGAAAACGAGTATTATGTACTTATGCATGACATAGTTAATCAACATTCAAGTAGTATTGGCTAATGTCGTTGATCTACCTGCAGAAATTAAAAATTCCATTTCGTTAAAAGGCATTTTTTATTCTTTCTGAACAATTTTTTTTTAATGTTACAGTGTTGTTTCTTCCGTTAGAGGCCGCCAAAAGTTTTCCATCTCAGTGGATGCCAATTTTCGCATCATATACTCATTGAACTTTCGAACGTGGTCAGGGGTGAAATGATTCTTCCAGTCTCCTACCTCACCTTTCCTGAAAAAATTCACTTCGGTGAAGTTCTGAGTAGCAGATGATCGATCTACATCCCCTAGTAGCCTCTGCAATTCTTTGATATTCGAGACATCTAGATCGGAATCATCCCGCTTAGGCAAAAACAAACCCAGTCCCTTCATGTATTGGAAGTCTGAATGCTTCAAGCATCTTTCCAAAATTTCATCAGCATTGCACAGATCATCGTAATAAGAAGCTCCCAAAAATTTGGCAATTCCCAAAAGAGTTTTTTTCTTATCTTTCTTCATGTCCTCGTAGGTGAGGAACAAAACATTGGGATCATTTCGGTGTTCGAACCAGGAGAGAACGTGATCGAAGAAATCTCCCCAACCCACTTTCCCATTGATGAAGCACTCGAAATATTCATCGAACGTCAGCTGAGGCATTGCAGGATCCATATTGTGGTGGTAATAATAAGAAACGCAACAATCCCATGGATTTCTCACGACGTAGATGTACCTGGCTTTTGGATTGTAAGGCTGCAAGTGGAACGGCAAATGAGTCTTCATGGTTCTTGGAGGAGGAATGTTGTCCAGCAACTTTACTCCGGCGCACTCCAAAAAGGGGAAATCACGAAACATCATCTGGTTGGGACTAGGTGGTGGAGCACCTTTATGGAGTATTTCCCAAACTATGTACTGGGTCCAAGTGGTGCCACATTTCGGGTACGTCACCACAAAAATGTCGCTGTCCATTGGCTTCAAATCTATAGTGTTTTCGACATCACTCGGCAATAGAAATGGCTTTGGAAAAAGCAAACCACGAATCAGAACTAATGGATATTCTTTTTGAGTGTCTGTCTCTGAACAGTCTGAAAAGTAAGTAAAAGGAAAAAAAAACAATAAAAATAAAGCATACAAATCACACAACACAGAAAATAATAAAAAAGATCATCTAAGTTTTCCTCCGAGGTTCATCTATTTATATAAAAAAAAAAAAAAAAGTTTATGCGTGTAATCTTTACGCGCGATTGAAGTAAAACTTCTTTGACGTTTACGACACATATCACTGAAATGATTAAACTTAAAATAAATATCATATTATAATTTAATTATATTTATTATTCATGTACTTTACAAAGATTATATAAATGTTATATTCATATTATTCATTGGAAATAGGTACTTGGATGTCATCATAATTTTTTATGTATGAGATTATAGGTTTGTGGTAATTTTAATGTGAAACAAAAATTTAACTCTCTAAATTTGCTAATTTTCTTGAAAATACAGCATCTATCGTTGTACCGAAACGCGTTGTTGATTGAAGTCGAGAAGTATTCATAGTTAGATCAAAATTTTCTTTTAAAAAATCAACTAACGACTGAGATTCTTGAGAGCGAAAATTAACATTAAAATCTCCAGTAAGAATCATCGGTCATTCATGATAATTACTTAGAATCCAGGAAGTGTCCATGTTGTAGTATTATTCTTTAACTGTTTTCGTATACCACTGTTCCGTCTGAAGGTTGGGTCTAATGGGGGGAGGATGTCCGTAGTCCAGTATTATACTTTAACTGTGTTCTTTAAATGATGTTTTCCTCTGTTTGTGGGGTTCGAATGCAGGTAGCGTAATTTTTCTTGTGTTTTTTTTAAATTATTATTCTGTATCCATGTTTTTAAACTGCAGGTTCTGTCCATTGTTTGGGATTGATTGCAGCCAGGGTCCGTTTCTTACGTACTAACATTTCTTAAAATACATCTTTTGGGCAAAATAATAACAGACACGACATACATAATATTTAGGAGTTTAATGGCCTAACGGCCATTGCAACTGGCATTTGACAAATAATAATATCACTTCACTTCGAAACTATTGCCTATATTCACTACGCAGGGTGTCTACCAAATTTCTGAAAGTTAATTTCCTAACTTTCTCCTGACTTTTGGGTGGTCCCGGGAAAAAATTTCCTGACCAATGCATTTTACTTTGGGAAATTGCACGATGCCCTTGTCTTTATATTTGCATATTTTGTACAACTTCTTAAAATCAATTTTAACTGAAGTATACAGGATTAAGCTTTCATCAATCGAGAAACAGAAGTAGTCGCACTTTCTGATAGAATTAAATAATTGTTCTTGGAAACAAGGACGTATTTAGGTGGAAGTCCAGGGGGTCCGGACCCCCGCCCCCCCCGAAATTTTCATTTTTGTTATTAAAATGATAATGATATAGTCTTTTTGTGAAAAATTCAGCCTTTTTTACCGTTTGGACACCCCCCCCCCCAAAAAAAAAAAAAAAATTGTTTTCCTGGATACGTGCCTGCTGGAAATAAGGTCCGAAGCCATGAGTTACAAAGTAAGCTAATTTGTCTTTTACCCTCCCGTCGCGATTGATGAGCCCCCATTTTCCCCTTATACAAACACATTTCTTGATGCTTTCCCGCTCCGAAAAATGCGTTGCAGTTAGGGTTGCCAGGTCGTCAAACCAAATAGCCGGACAGACCAGACAGTTTGGCCGGACATATGGGTAAAAAGGCCGGACAGCCTACAATATTGAGGATTTTATCTCGATATTAATAGGTACAACAAAAAAATTGTATGTAAAATCAAGCTTTTTTGATTATTACACGAATCTCGTTAAATTCTAATGAAATATAAATAGGTAACATCGAATGCCAAATCAGTTCAAGTACTTTATTACTAATCAGCCAAAGTCACCAGTAAAAAGCCTAACAAAAGCCAGACACCGTTAAGTTTGGCCGGACACGCAATCAAAAAGCCTAACTATGTCCGGCTTTATCCGGACGCCTGGCAACGCTAGTTGCAGTTGCTTTCCAGTCTGACAATTAGAGAGAAAGGGTTAAAAAAAAGACACGAAAAAAAAAAATTGATTCTTTTGCTGAATTTTCCGGACCCATTTTCCAATTTCCCGGCTTTTTCCAGACTTTCCGGAGCGGTAGACACCCTGCTACGAAATAGTATTATAAGACAATTATGTAATTAAAACACATCTGAAACCAGTAATTACTATATATCACGCTCATAAGTCTATGTATTTAATTTTTTTAAGTTTTGATAATTCAAGGATCTCCTTTTACTTCGCTTCGATGGAAATATAAACAACCTGAGATGCGCAGTTACCCAGTGTGCGTAGCGCCATCTGTTTGCTACAATGGCCTTATCCAACTTTCTAAGTGAAGTGTCCCCTACTATAAATTTACCTTCGTGGGATCGAAGTATGATCCTCCAACAGTGTTCTTAGACGAAAATTTCCCTCTGCTGTTTAGGTACATTTGCAGCCACTGTCTCTTTAATTGTGGTGTTCCATCTCCTTGTTCTTAAACCGTTGTTCTGTCTTGAAGTTGGGTTAGAATCCAGGAAAAGTGTTCTTAAACTGACGTTTCCAACTACTTTTCCGGTTCGATTGCAGACAGGTTCCATTTCTTTGTGCTTTTCCAAAACCTTGTATATTATTCATCTAAAAATAAGGATTATCGACAACCTCCTGTGAGGTTGGGATAACATGTAAAATATTATGTTGCATGTACCGTCAAAACGCTTATTGATATATGAATAAAGATTGATGTCTCAAAGAAACGGCGAGAAATCGCCGTTTCTTTCCCTAACAGGTTCCCTGTATTTTTACACGATGAATGTCGTATCAAGAGTTAATCAAAATACTAACCCAGCTTTCTAAGCGGACGCCAAATATTAATCACTGCACCAAGTCGTTTATTTTAAAACGCGTTTGGCATTTGTATGTTCATCAAATACCACCACGGCAGTAATAATTCTATGTCTGAAAATAAGTACTAGCCACAATCTAACGATACACAATCAAGAAAATAAGCGTTAGACCTTTTAAAAACAATTTAATTCAAAAGTTATTTCCCCACGGAAATCTTCACAAACTCCTCAGAGAGTACAGAATTTTACAACTAGTTGCCATCGGCAAAACGAGATATTTAAATACATATTTTGTGGATAACGTTGCCATCTCAAGAAAAACTAAATAATGATAATAATGATAATGCATTTTCAACAATGAAGTCAGCGAAAGGAGCGAGCGGTCGAAAATGTAGGATTTTCCGCGGTTCTTCTTTTTCAGGTGCGCTTGCCGTGGAGTATATGACATATACGTCACTTCCTTTGCTGAGCGTTACTTCCGTCAGAAAAAAATCTGAGTTACCCCCTAGTCGCGACTAAAGAAGTTTTACTTCAAAAAAAATATTTATATGGATGAGGATGATTTTTCGCATTTCACAGAAGAACCTTTGTCATAAAAATTGAGAACTTCGTATGAACAAAGATTTGCGTGCGAACACCCAATTTTCGAAGATTGATTAACTTGAAGTTTTGAATTGTTATTCTTCTTGAAAGCTTACATTTGACTGAAAATTTCGCGCAAACTGATTCAAAGCATCCAAACATTATTATATTCCTATATGGATTGTAAGATGGTAATGCAAATCAGTACGTAGTTGTATCTAGTCTAATTTTGTTTACATCGATTGTAAGATGATAATGTAAACCAGTATCTACAGGGTGTCCCGTAACTGCTGGTACAAAATTTAAAGGAAGGTGGAACACATGACAAGGAATAAGAATCACACAGGAACGAGGGGTCAGGGGTCGGAAACGTCGTCTTCATCTGGCTGTTAATAATCACTTTGGAACAAGTGCTGAAATAACAGTGAACTTTCCAAACATTGTTCACCAAAAACTAATGTATCTTTCACAGAAAATCCGTGACTAAAACTGATAGCTTAAAAATTCTATTATATTTCGTGAATGTAATTTTAGGAGACAGCCCACTGTTTATGTTCGGGCCCTGTCACGGTGTTCTCTACTGAAAAGGGGAGCTTTGCCAATCGGTAGCTGTTAGCGAAACTTTCCTCTCAGTAATAAATCATTTTTTATTTACAGATGTTTTTTCTGCTTTCTTAATTTACAAAATGCGATGTGTAAATGTATTTTACATGTTAGTATGGATTTTAATATAAAGAGATAATTTAAAATTTATGAATAAGCAGCTATAAAGAACATGAATAAAGAAAAATTGAACGTACTGAATGGCTTTTGAGAAAATGGCTTTTCCATCATTAATAGAGCAAACTTTCTGATATTAAAACACTTAGGTATTCAATACTAACATAATAAAATTAGTTTGAAAAAAAAAAAAAAACTAAAGAAACACGTTTTTAAAGTAATAGGAACTAAAAAGTAACAAATGGTCTTTAAATAGACAGATTTTGTTCGACAATAGTACTATGTCCCAGAATTTGGTAAAATTTATCACTTTGAATAAAAATAAAGTGACTGACAAAAGAACAAAACAAAACACCTTTAATGTTAGAAAAAGCGTGGGGTTCTTGATATTAGTTGTCTTAATTTAATTTTTTAAGATTTATTTCGAGTTATTCGTAATGACTGTCACTATGAAAATTTAAATGAAAAGCACCACACGATTTTTCTGTCAATCACGTTATTCTAATTTTGAATTTAATTCAAAAAGTTAAGTTTCACCAAATTTTGGGTCGTTATACTGCTGTTGAACAAAACCTGTACGTACTTTTTAGTTCATATTACTTTAACAGCGTTTTTCTTTAGTTTTCTAAACTATAATTTAATTTTTATTTTTTTAGTCTCAAAATGAAATAAATAAAAATTGAACCAGATAGATAATTCATGCCAAACGCATCAATTGTAAAACACTTTTAAACATAATGGACATTTTTGCGTAGGGATGGACGCGAGAATTCTCGCATTGTCTCGCGTTCTCGCATTGTCCCGCGAGACGAGACAGGCATTTTTTTGCGAGACGAGAAAAAAAATATTTTGCGGGACGAGACGCGAGACGAGACAGAGTCTTGTCTCGCGCGAGATTTCTCGCGAGAATTCTCGCATTTTCTTCCGTCTCGCATAAATACGATCTGAAAAGCGACAATTTGCCTGAAGCCTCTACCGTTTAACTTGCGTCTCCTTTGTTTTCGGTCCTGGTATACTATCAGCACTCTACAATACGCACAAACACGTAACATTTAAAATTAGAAGAGACGAGAGATATACAAAACACACAAAGGAGAGGATAAAGAAAGAGGCGGAAAAAAAAGAAAACAGAGAAGAGTTGAAAGAAAAATAATAAGTAAATAGGAAAGGCGGTACGGTATGTTCAAATCTGACCACTTTTAGACGGGGCCCGGGGCATTAAGTTTGGGGCGCCCCTTACTGTCCCCTTTTTTACGCATTAAGCCCCTTTACTGAGCCTACCTTTTTTAAGCATTTTAACACAGTTTTGACCGCTGTTGTACTCGAAAATTGCATTAACTGTAGTTTAGTATTTAAGTAAACTGTAGTTTTTGTACTTTAATCAAATCGTATTTATCACCCAAAAAAAAATATCTCTAACTTGATCTAGTGATAGACAATTAGGTAATACCTATATTATAGAGGAAATTCAGTTTTTTCCCCACAATTACTATTTCAGTACATATGAATTTATAATTTAGATAATCGGGATATATATGGGCCCCCTTTTTCTTAAGGGGCACCGGACTACCGCCCCCCCCTTGCCCCTGTGATAATCGGGTTTCGGGTATATCAGAGGGAGATTAGAAGTAGAGCAACTTGCATTCGCATTGATGCTTAGTCTGAGTAGGTTGAAATATGGTTGAATATCCTTGTACCGATATTATCCTCAAACTTTCCCGCACGTTGCGGCGCGCGTAGGGGGGGGGGGCGCCCACCCTGGTGACAACTTTCTAGGGGCGGTTAAATCCCTATCGTTGGCCTATTTTAAAGAGATTTAAATGACATTTTTTATTCTTATATACTAATATCGGACGGAAAGAAATGCAAGCAATTTTTTTAAAACTATTTCTCTTTTCGTTTACATTATCATGTTTTCCCTTCCTTCGGCTTGCAAAACTTCAGAGTGTGACACATTTTCGTGTAAAAATCTCTCTATTCTAAAAAAAAGTAAAGGCCGCTGTCGCCGCCGCTGTCAAAAGCTTGTCAGCGTATCTCCTCCTAAACTGTGGGGATTTGAGTTTCGACTAAGGTGCCCACAGATTCGAAAAATTCCGAGGAACCTGCTAAGCTGATTTAAATTTAGAAAATCGAATTATTTTAGAAGATATTAATAAAAAACTGAAAAAATAAACCGAATGGTTGACAGATTTGGCATAAAATCATCCATTCCTTTGCAACAAAGCGTTTCCAAGTATCTAGAATCGCGTGAAATTTACAAACATGAGTTAGAATTACGCCCATTTTACGCCAAAATAAAAACTATATGAAATAAGCAACTCAAAACACAAAGTTGACAATTTTCAAATAGTAAGTTCGCTTAGACAACAGGAGTTTAGAATTACCGATTATTCCTTTTTCCAAAACAGAATAACTAATATCTTGAAAATAAAAAATAATTAAAATGCAGATTATTTTAAAGCCGGTTCTCGTCCAGCTGGATTATTTGCTACCAGTAGAAATATTTGGCGGCGTTAACTATGCCATTATAGCAGTATTTGCTAGCGCGACGAGATGGTATAATTCGTGGTGCTAAATACGCCAATCTGCAAACGATTATGTAAATGAAAATATGGATAATGGTTTTCCGGTAACCTTACATGAACAGTAATTATAGGTTGTGAGCATGTGTAAATCGCCAAATAATGAAAAGTCGCCATGGGTGGCAAGCTATCCTATCTGTTCCGTAGCTTTTATTAACTTTACATGTACGCAAGTCGCCAAATAATGAAAAATCGCAATGGATGGCAAATTCGAAGGGTGTCCAATAGGTTTTACATTATTAAAAATACAACTGAAACAGATTTTCTGATTTTATTATGCTTTAGCTCCTAATTAATATAACTTTTGAATGGCAACATTGAAAATCATTGTGTTTCTGAAGAGTGCAAATAATTTTTCCAGCGATTATAAGCGGAGTCCGCACGCCAGGTGTAGTATAGCTCAGGACCCGTACAACACGGATTCCCATAACAAAATATCTTCCGTGTTATGAGGGGGAGGGGTTCTACTGTAGTGTGAAGTTTAAAATTTTATGTACCAATGAACATGCAAGAACCAAGCAATGCGTAGCTCAGTAACATTCTATCTGATCCAATCTTCGGGTTTTGTCTGTTGAAATTATGTCTTTTTTACGAATAAGCCTGATTAGGGGCCGAATGTCTCATACGAAAAGCGAGCGTAGCGAGTCTGGGGGCCTTGGCCCCTAGTGATACAAAAAAAAATCACTTCACCAAAAGCTATAGAGGCAATGGGGCTACTGTGCACACTGTGTACTTAAAAATCAGGCCACTGACCTTGAAAAATTATCGGAATGTCAACTTTCAATAGAGATAAATACAAAATACATGAATGTACCTCTGTTTGCGCCCTTTCGGATGCCGACTCCTTTACATTTTTTATTCCCCCCCCCCCCACACACACACGCACACTCACATTCATTTGAAAAAATAAACCCATTTAATGTTGTGCGGTTTTTCTCTTTCCACTGCTTTTTCACTGGTTCTTCAAAAACTGTACTATGTACTTTTATCAACAGTCACCCAGTATTCATCATGTCCAGTGGCGTACGCAAGGGGGGGAGGGTTTGGGGGTTCACCCCTCCCCCCTTGTCAAAATTTTTTTAACAAAATGTTCACAAATTTTCAATTTTTAGCTTAAATATTACGTTACACAATATTACATTTATACACATTTAATTTATACACATTTATACATTTACACACATTTATTTTAGCTTAAATATTACATTTTAACACAAAGTTATGTCTATAACCCCCCTCCCCCCCTTGAAGGAAGTCTGCGTATGCCACTGATCATGTCAAGAAAGAAGAAAAAAAAGTAATAATAAACACAAAAATTGTCTTTCAAAATGAGCAAAAGTGCTATACTTATAAAGAAATATTGTAAAATACTACTATATGTATAAGATCTTTTCCTGTTTTAAAACTTCACGCTATGAGATGAGGAACAACCCTCGCAGAATTTCTCTTTATCCTTAACGCTTCCTCCAGTCATTTAAAAAGACAAACTTTGAACACAGGACTGGGGCCGAAAGGAAACGCATGCTTTGTGTTGAGATGCCAAAGCTTTTTTTTTTTTTTTTTTTTTTTTTTTTTTTTTACGCAGAATATCAGATATCGGAGGGTCCCTACTACAGAGTTCCAGTTAAAACAGAAATGTCGGGAGAGAGATGTCCCGAGGACACAATTGCCCGGTGTCTTTTGGATTTGCCGACACGATGGATGACCTCTCACTCCAGAACAGAATGGACCTACAGAGGGCGAGCTATCTCAGCACGTGGAAGTAGGTGCGCCCTATCACCGGAAGAATTTTTTCCCCTCAACAATAGGACACCTCCGAACAGATTGCGAGATAAGGCGCCAGAGCGGTGACAAGTTGCAAGATGACCGCTGCTTTCACAATTGACATGAAGACTTCCGTTCGCTATTCCACCCACAAACAACTATTGAGTGACCGTTTTTTTTTCCCGGAAAAAAAAACAAGGGTGAGGAATTAATGTATCCGAGAATTTCGCTAATGATCGGTTTCCAGACAAAAAATAAAGTATGTGGATTCTGGACACTGGAAAAGACACCGATATATGGTTATTTTCTATCATCCTCCAAATGTATGGGGAGAGGGCTCGAGCCCCAAAGCCGCCCCCCATTTCGTACGTCACTGCAGAAGCGTAACCATGGAGTGGGATATCGGGATATACCTCCCTGCGAAACTTTCAAAATTAGTTATTAAGAGCTTTCAGATTTTTGTCGTCAATAAGAAATTAAGTTTATCAATACAAAATTGTATCTTATACAACCCCCTCGACAAAATTTTCTGGCTGCGCTCTTGCCTCATCGACTACCATATAACGACCATGTTACATCCTATGTCACTATTAAAAGTCGCGTTTTTTCCGCTCACCATTGGGGAATAACACTCAACATACAACATGGTAAGATGACTGAATTGTGAAGGTCTCTGTGAAGGTTCTGAAGGCAGGGTTCTATGCTGCCGTGCGGCTATCGAAGTTTTGGGCGGTTTTCTCCAGATGTAACGTGAATACGCGTTAGAGGTCCTCCTCCCATTGCACCCCTTCTAAGCAGATAGCTCTTTCGTAGCTTTACCTTAACACAAAACAACACAGAAACATTAATAAATCATCAATATAGCTCTTATGTGTTCATGATGTAAGTAGTATTATTCCTTATAAAAGCGTTTTTAGCCATTAATAGAGCACTTGGTTTGTAACATCAAGGTATTTTTAATTTCATATACTGAAGTATTTAATGGATTTTACATGAATTCCAGCTGGAATATAACATTTATTTTTATTTTTAATTTGGGTTTTTATACAAATAATTATCGAATCATTTGTATAATGAATGTAAAATAATGTGAACTCTGATTATTGCACAAGTAAAAGAAAAAGACGACCAACAAATATTAAAATATTTTGCAAGAGGGACTCAAACCATTGGTTTTTGGCAAAGACATTAGAATATACTCGTTCTAGTATATTCTAATGTCTTTGGTTTTTGGAGGGGGGGGGGGGAATAAAGGACAAAGTGTCAATTTAAGTTGGCTAATTTTGAGTTTTACGATATGCGAGAAAAAGTAGAGCGTGTTAATTGGCATTTGGACCTTTGTATGCCATGCCATTCCTAATTTAGATACTCATTAAAAGGAAATAGAAATTTCCGAGCATTGACTTACTCTAGAAAAGTGTGGTTCAGCTCCATATATTTACTATGCTCAGTGGCGTGCACAAATGGTGTGGGGGTGAGGATTCAGTCCCTCCCCCTTTGTCCATGCATTTTTAACATAAAGTCCGTACAGTGTTAATTTTAAACATATAGATTATGGCTTTTATTTAACCAAAAGATTACTTCCACTCCCCCCTTCTCTTAAAGAAAGTCGGTGTACACCACTGATTATGCATCTGCACATTATTTGTAAGTACATAAAATATTTGTAAGTAATAATTACAACAAAAAGAAAAAACTGCCATTTGCTTTAAATTACCTAAGTGATATAATTTTAAGAAATAAGAGGGCCCCCCAAAAGGGATGCTTGCTTCAGAGTGGCTTTTTGAGGCCCAGATCATGTTTTTCTAGAATACAAATAAAGGGAACACAAGGTCATTAGTTAAAGAACTTTGGTTCTAGAAATACTGGTATATAAATTTAACTTTTCATAATCAGCTGTACGTATCGTAATACAGCGGATCTGTTGGTGAGCTGTTAGCTATTTTGTAAACAGTAAGCAACTTTTTTGTTTACTGCTTAAACAGTGTTAGGTGATCCGTTTTGAATAGTAAATGTACAAATCTAAAACGTTATAAAAGATAAAAAATCCAAGTGGTTGAAGAAATAGTTGTATGGATTTTGAGGCCCCTACATGTGGGGGCCCCGGGCATTCGCCCTGCCATGCCTCCCTATTTTTACGGCACTGTCTTTCGCCATAAGCCAAGCTATGCGAACGCAAATGAATGATCTACTGGAGTGATTGTGCAAATCCAACGCTCACAAGTCCTTTCTGTTGTCTCTTCTTTTTGATAGTGTAAATCACATATCGGCAAACCCTGGCCCGCGGCCCTCCAGGGTATTTTATCCAGCAAGTGGAAGATTTCAAATTTCCATAGACCAGTGGTCCCCAACCCCCTGTCCGCGGATCAAATGGTACCGGGTTGCTCAAGAAAAATTACATTATTTCCATTTTATTTTCTGTCGTGCATTTCTCTCGAGGTCTCGAGTTTCTTGGGTTTGTGCTAATTTATACAGAACAGATTTTGTAACAGAAAAAAATCTCATGACTATTTTACATTATTTTACTGCTTATTAAATATTTCAAGACTATGAATTAAAATTCCAGTCTTTTAAATCCCTATTGCCATTTCCAACAACCTAACTGTGTGAAGCGGGATTTTCTGCACTGACAAGAACCAAAATAACAGAATAAAGGAATGAATTGTACATAAGCAACACACTTTGGGTGTCATTGCTTCTTACCTCCAGATCTAACCAACTCGTTGCAAAGAAATAAGCTCAGTGTTCTCATTCATTTAGCGTCCTAGTGAGATAAAATCTTAAATCATTTTACATTCATTTTTTGTGAAGCTGTATATATTTTGAAGGTATGTTTAAGCACAATTAAATTAAAACAATTAGCGTATTCCCTCCCCTGACCAGTCCGCGGTAAAATTATTATCAAACGCTGACCAGGTCGCGGCTATATAAAGGTTGGACAGCACCGCCATAGACAATCAATATAAACCAAATCAAAATCCCACTTATACGGTCCGTGACGTCCCTAACATCCTAAATTTTGGCTCGCAACCTTCCAAAGGTTGCCCGTACCCGGTGTAAATGAACAGGTTAAACCCGGGTTCCCCCGATTAAATATGAAACCCATATCTCATACACTAAAACGGGAGGGGGGATAAGTAAGCTTCACTTTAATTATTCACCATTCCGCTCACTATAATTATTCACTATTCCGTACATTGGGGCCGTTTAATTAGATCAAAATTTTATTTGCCCAACATGTGTCCCTGAGTTCTGCAACATATCTGACAAAATTCAAAGCTTTATATATTTTCAAAAGCAAATGAAACTCCCATCAACCATAAATATTACATTTACGCAGTTACGCAAATAAATAAATTTTCGGTGTCATGTCACATTATATATACGGATTAAATCCGAATTTTTATCATTTCAAATAACTATATGAGTTAATATGGTAACTAATATATGTACTAATATGGGAATATGCAACTAATTGCTATTGTTAATATTAATTTTCAATAACTAGTATTAATGTTACTAAAAATATAGTAAAAATTCGCAGTCCTTAATTTTGCGAGACTCGCGAGACGTCTCGCGCGAGACGAGACAGGCAATTTCTGTGCGAGACGCGAGACGAGACAAAGTAGTTGCGAGACGAGACGAGACGCGAGACGAGACAGAGGTTTACCACTGCGAGACGAGACGAGACAGCCCTATTTCTCGTCTCGCGCGTCTCGCGTCCATCCCTATTTTTGCGCCAAATTTGGCGATGTATTAAACTTAAATTTGGTGAGATTTTGGAGATAATTAAAAAAAAAAAGCTGCATATCACGTATAATGTAATTTTGTGAGACTCTATAATAGAAATTTAAATGTTATTTCAATATTTTAACTGAAGAATAAAGTGTATAAGCGTTTATATTACTTGTTATTGTGTGTGCTTGAAATAGATCAATGTATCTAAACTTACTATTTTGACCGTATTGTACTGGAATTCTTTTGAATGTTCCAAGAAAGAAAAAAAAAAAAAAAACTATAAAAGCTACATAAGCTAAGTTCGACGGAAGGCCTTATTTGTAATACTTAACAATACAGATCAATTTTACCTTGCTTGAAATAGATGAATGCCTAAAATACAAGGATTCCTTAAATGTCAAAATTTCATATTAACTGGATGTCTGGGAAGTGGTTAAAAATTTAATGACAATATTTTATTACATTCATGCACAGATGAAAAGCGCCTTAAAAAAGTGCATCGTTATTAATGTAATTTTGCGAGACCCTGTAGAAAAACTTTAAATATTATTTACATCCTTTAAACGAAAAATAAATCTTTATAAACGTCTATTTAATTATTGTATTGTGCTTGAAATATATAAGTGTCTCTTAACTGCCATAATTTGGAATTCTTTTGAGTGCTTTCTAAAAAAACCTATCTATGCAACATACACTAGCCTAAGAATGTATGTTATATCAATTTCATTTTGTTTGAAATACATGAATGTCTATAAAATAAGCTTTAACAACGACTTCTTACAGAGCGTAATGTATTGAAATTCTTTTGCGCGCTTCTGTAAAAAAACTGTATATGCTAAATACAGCCGGACCTATAGACAGAAGATCACCCCCCCCATATAAGGTCCCTTTCCTAAAGTCTCAGCACATTGAATTGGAATTCTTTGTTATGGGATATATGGGCAGGTCTAAATACCGTATATATATAATCGCCTATCAGGTCACTTTTGTCTGACTTTTTTTGAGAGATTTCAGTCATTTTTCATCTTTCCCAAATTTGATTCCCGAAATTTTTTCGAAAACTTTAGATTGAATTGTAGTAAAAAAAGTAATGATACAAAAAAAGAAAAGAAAACAAAAAAACAAAACAAAAAACAACAAGAACAAGAACAACAACAGTGATACTGAAAGGGAAGCGGCGATACAAGCAGAAGCGGGAATGGGTTAGTTGCACCAGACGAAGGGAGAAAAGGGCCTGATGAATTTAATCCACGGGCGAGGAGTTGCACCCGCGAAATGAAGGGGAGGGGGACAATCACAGGGGAACCCTACGGTCATGCAAAGGTCCAGCGGTAGCATATTTTCGAGGTCAGCCCCTACAGTAATTTTTTTTGGGGGGGTGGGGGTTGGGTCTCGCAAAGGGTCAGCGGTAGCATATTTTTGAGGGAGGAGCAAGATAAGGATTCAGGTGCAACTCGCCCCTCAATTTAAGTGATAGCTATTGGCGCGGGTGCAACTGACCCTCCTCGACAGAAACGCTCCAAGCATTTAATATCTTAAAGATATTTCTTTTTAAGAGCCATGAGGGACCTGAAGAATATTTGCAGAAACTACAAAAGTTAGAAAACATTGTACAATAGCGACAGTCCTGTATTATGGATTATTTTAAGCATAACTGCCATGCAACTATTCCGGAATATAATCAACCATTTTTTACCCAACTCGCACCAACAAAGTGTTATATTTTAACCTGAAAATTCCTGTTTAAGTGGTTAATTATTTTATTCCGGAGTAGTTGGCAGCTATGTTTTAAGTAAGTTGCAACAGTAGTCAATATCTATGCTTAAAAATAGCTCAACTGTAGTATACAACTTCATTCCGAATCTAAATTTTTTAAAAATAATTTCTTTCTGATTGCAATATTGTTGATTGTTTCAACTAAGAAATTATAACCTAATAAACTGAAAGCTTCGTACGTATTAAAATTTACAAAGAATTATGCTGTATTTATACAGGGTGTCCCCAAAAGGTGGTAACGGGCTTTAATTCTTTATCTATTAGAGATAAGCGGGCAGTGTAAATTGAAAAAATGTTCTAAATAAGGTCGGAAATAATACTCCGTTAAGAAAAAAATTTCTCCCGTTCATTTACAAAAAGTTACGCTTTTTAAATTTGTATACGAACCCCGTACAAAAACATTCCCCATTAGTAAAATGTGCCCCATACACTTATGAGGTGATGTACCAAATTTGAGCCTTTCGTCAACAACGTATATACAACGTCGCAGAGATATCTTTAAAGATGATCGGGAACTACATAAGATTTTGAATGTAAATGTTTGTTGCTAGAGTGGAAAAAAAGATTTTCTTTCGTAATTTCTGTACGACACCTGAAATGTGATCATTCGAAGAGATTTTTTCCCTTGACACTTTTAAGGTATAGTTCTCAAATTTTGTATGTCACCTCATGAGTGTTTGGGGCACATTTTACTAATTGGGATTTTTTTTTTTTTTTTTTTTTTTTTTTTTTTTTTTTTTTAAGCACCAGAGTGCTACTAATTTCAACCTTGCTTTTTGTGTAGACACGATTTTGGTACATTTTTCGCGTCGAGTCACTTTTCAAGCGAGTTTGCCAGATAACGTGGAGGGGGAGGGGCGTTAATAAAATGTTGAAAGTCGCACAAGTTTGCAATTTTTGATAAATGATCGCTAAACTGGGTGCCAAAACGCAACAATTTATTATAAATATATTTCGAGTATAGTTAGATAACGCCTGGCGAATATTGTAAAATAGTTTGAGTAAGCGATTTAAATATAGATTTTAATTCCGAAGCAGTGTTTTATAGAAGAGAGAAGACAAATGCGGTACACATCATGGATTATGATACACTTTCCAAATGGTATTTATAAAGGTGAAGTATAGTCTGACTATGCCTGGCGAAAATGGCTAAACAGTTTTCGCCGGCGATTTCAATGTAGCTTTCTATTCCGAAGAAGTGTTTTATGGAACAAGGAAGGAAAGCACGATACATTCATGGGTTAGGATACCCATTCCAAACAGCATTTAAAATGTCTACGGGATATAGTTGGAATATACCTGGAGAAGATTGTAAAATAGTTTCAGTAGGCGATTTTAAGATAGATTTCGATTCCAAAGATGTGTTTTACGGTACAAGCAAGAGTTGATTCCTATTTTAACGCCCCCGCTCTCGCCAACCTAAAAAATCCAGCACTTTGGCGAGCTTTCCAGTCATGGGTCTCTAGGACATATACACAAGTTTCAACGCTCCCAAAAGAACTAGATGAAAACTAAAGTGTACTAATTAGCGATCAACGCACCCGTTAAGGAATTTGAAGACACTTCATTATTAAAACTACATTCATTGGCAACCCAAAATAAATAAAAATGTAACGGAATGCTTTACTTACAGGTTATTAAAAATCGCCATTTTAATTCTAAATTACAATGGCCACATCGATACAAAAAATCGTCGTGGTAGCTCCATATGCTTAATGATCGCCACCTTGGCGAGAGTCGGGGCGTTCAAGGAGGAATCAACCCAGAAAGAGAAACACGGCACACTCATGGATTATGGTGGACATTCGAAACAATGTTTAAAACGGTGAAGTATAGTTGTAATATACTTGGCAACAATTATAAAATAGTTTACGTAGGCAATTTTAAGATAGATTTCGATTCCACAGATGGCTTTTATGAAACAAGGAAGAAAAATACGTCCCAGTCATTAATAATTATACACTCTCCAACTGAATGGAATAAGGAAGAAAAATAGGCGACGTACGATAAACTATGATACGCTTTTAATAAAGAGCACTTTGGTGCGTATTTAAAATCTGAAAGTGTTTCAGATTTTCTTCCCTTTTTAGCACCAGAGTACTATTAATTTCAACCTTGCTTTTTTTTTTTTTTTTTTTTTTTTTGTGCGCTGGTCGTATACAGATTTAAAAAGTGTAACTTTTTGAAAATTAACCAGAGGAAATTTTTCTTAACGGAATCTTATTTCTGACATTATTTTGAATAGTTGTTCAGTTTACACTGCCCACTTATCTCTATTAGATAAAGAATTAAATCCCGTTATCACCTTTTGGGGACACCCATTATAATGCTTATTTACTGACCAATACGTATGAATCGGTATAAGGTCATCCCGCTTATTAAGTCACTTACGCGGGGTCCCGAGGGGTAACCTTATATCAAAGTCCGACCGTAGACCATTTCCAATATTATCGTATCGTCATAGATTCTTCATGAGCCTGCAAAATTTTAAGTTCATTGGATCTCTGGAATGGATGAAAATTAAATTAGAAGATTCCATTACATTCATACGTACATGTGCAAGTAATATAAAAGTAAATTAATTAGGTAAAATAAAGCATACCTTGTATAGTAATTTTTATAATCATCTGCCGTTTGAAAAATTTTAAATATTCATTTCTTGAGCATGGGGATAGGTAGTAGCTTTGTATGTAATATGTTTTCCTGATTTGAACTGGCACTACTTTTTCGGTCCCCACTATTGAAACAGGTCACGAGCGGCCACTGCTAGTGATACAGCTTTCATGACGTTATGCAGAGATCTTGCCCAAAGGTGGCCGAGTTCGGCGAATTTTAAAGATATATGGAAAACTTTAATGCTGAAAATAACTGCCCAAAGCTGGTTTATTGTTGGTGGTGTTGTGTTATGAATTTGGAGTGATACCACCAAATCTTACTGTTGACAAATCGGAATCTATTTATTATAGTGCTAGCAAACTAATTATAACCGACTTACATGCAGAAAGATCCAAATTTTAGATATTTCTCCCGCGCCTTAAGTAGGAACTTTAGGGAAAACGTTAACGGGGTTAGGAACATGGTCAGAAAGTCGTTAGAGGAATCGATAACCAGCAACCGTTTTGGGACAGTTGAAAGCTAACCATTGAATAGCTTCTAGAAACTGGGGGAGAATAGATCTTCAGATTACATTTTGATATTTACCATGTAAATATCAAGTAAGTGAGTACAGCATGAAACGTCGTTAAAATAAACATTTTTTGGGCTGGGCGTAACCTGATTTTTATTTCGGGCAGGCGTTCGATTCAAATATTATTCTTTAAACGAAATTTCTGCACTGCGCGGGAAAAAAAAAAAAAATAGAATGACATTGTTAACTAATGCAAACATTTTGCGGGTGAATAAATTCTAATCTCTCCAGGGGTACATTTAGGCTCATGCAGCCAGACAAAATTATTTTTGCCTGCCGCAGGAGCTTCCTTTTAACTTTATAACCTCCATATTTCATGCATACTTACTATTAGTGCGTTGGCAGTTTAAAAAATGTTGCCTAGCGAAAATTATTGACTTATATGGGAAAGGGATTTTGTCGGGAAATTTTTCGTAAGTGGTTTAATGTTTCCATAAGGTAGATTTTTGAACACATATTCATGTTACATTGCGGGGGCGGTATCAATAGTCATTCGCCCTGGCAAATGACACCAGAAATAAACAGTTTCGACAAAAGAAATGCATTTGTGGGTAAACACTTTTTAATATGGACGAAGGGGGTCGGAAATCTTTATCATCTGTATTCGGCTAACGAAAGAATAAAAAGGGCTGCGCTCTGGTTTTCACTGTTATTTTTTACCTTTTGCTAGTATTTCTTTTGCATTTTCTTCTTTTTTTTTCCAAACTTAATATAAGTACCCACCTAAAACTGATGCCGATGTATACGTTGCTCATAACTAGCTGATAAGAATATCTTTCCTCGGAAAGCGCAGTTACGTAGTATTCCAATCATTTATCAATTTTATAAGCCGTATTGAAAATAAATTTTTTATTTCAAATGCAAAATAACAGAGATAATTAGCAGATGACTATTCTGAATTTTCAAAATTTTTGAATAAAATTGCCAGCGAGGAAAACAAATGCAAATTAGTTTCCAAAAAGTGCGAACGACCTTCTATAACATAGGTTCCTAAACTTTTTTCCTCGTAGACCACTTTCAAAATTTTACTGGTTTCGGTGGACCCCTTGCTGCTACATTTCTACCATATTCCCAAATCTCGTCAAAAAATGTGAATCGCCCCCATTTTTTTTCACGCCAACGTAGACCACTGTCTAGTCTTCCGTGGACCCCTGGGGGTCCACCTGGACCACTTTGGGAATCACAGTTCTATAATATACCTGAGATGGCAAATAAGAAAATTTTAATGGCACACCAAAAACTTAAGAGATAACCATAAAAATAAGTACTAAATTAAAAAAATTACTTTAATTTTGGCTGGGCCGTAACCAGGAAATAATTCGAGGAGGGGTTCAATTTTTATGCGATCTTCAATGCGGTAGTCAGAGGTGTACCTAAGTAAAGTAGTGCTCATGGCACACAACAAAACTGCGCCCTCTCTCTTAGAAAGAACGGGGCCAATCATTTCGTCTGTAAAATAATTTCTTTACAGTATGACCATTAACATTGGTCTCTGTCAGGGCCGGCCCAAGGGGGGTGCGAATGTAGGCGATCGTCTAAGGCCCCGCTCCTGGACTATTTTATTGCTATCTCATAAGACATGATAGAGAAGAGGCCCCGCACGGCCCTCAGGCCGCCTCTGTCTCTGTCGCGAGGGTTCATCATCCAAGTGAAGAAACACAAAATTTTTCTTTCTACGGTGATTACTTTCACCTGTTCGCTCTCATCGTTGCATGGACACGACGAATGCGATTTTCCCTTCTGTAACCATCATTGCTTCCGAGATGGGTGAACGCAAACGCTGAGCTGCATCAGGGGGCATGCCGTTATGCAACGATGCGTATAGGAGGGCTGCTGCCGTCGCTTCCTTGCAACGATGAGGCAGAACCGGTTAACCCTTTGACGCGCGGTGGTCAGCGCTTTCACTGCTACTGGCAAAAAATAGGGTTAAAAGGTGCCGACGCTGCAAAAGTGCAGATGTTGCCATCGATCCATTTAACTACCTACAACATTGCGCTGGTACTCGATCGAATCGCCCATCTGGCGCCACAGAGCTAAAGAAGTTTTCTGACACAGCTGGCAGTACCTTTTCAGCGTTGGGCAGTCTATTCATGTGGTCTACTATATTGATGTGAAAATGCTTGTGTTTCAACGGGTTAAATGATACCCCTCTGCATACCCCGTCACTTGATAGAGGCCGCAGATTTTCATTGCGCCAATCTCGCAATGAAAATTTGCGGCCCCTATCAAGTGACGCCCGGCCCGTGGTACTTGCCCTATATCTGCCATACTTTAGATAAGCCACTAATGATTTTTTTTTTTTTTTTTCCCAATACACCTCTAAAAACAGTCATTTATGTGCCTGGAAATTTCGGAGGAAGCAGGGTTGTCCTATTTCGTCCGGGATGGAAAAAACTGTCCCGGACAAAAGATCACATGTCCATTTAATCCACTTTTACCCAGTTTCGATTTGTAAACTAGAAACACTAAGGGATTCAATATTTTGGTTGTTGTTATTAATTTTTAAGCAAAAATGCAGAGACTGTTGTTTCTCTCCCTCTACATGCACACACACTTAATAGTTTATGAAAACACTTGTAAAGACATTAACTGATTATTGACTGACTATGACAATTCTATAAATGGTGTTATTGAAGGCTGTCTTATACATTCAGACTGAGAATACGATGAGGATTGGAGTGGAGTTGGAGCTTGTTAAACTGGATACATCCGATATACTTTAATCAGTCTTGTTTACACTTTCGTTTTGGGACATTTTTCTAAATCGTTTCATATTCTACGTGCTTTATCACTAATATTACTAGAACACTCTTTACAGCGCATTCCAACAATTTTACCATTTTTAGTTTTTTCTTTAGAAAATCTAGTTATTGGATCTTTTTTACTACCACATTTATCTGGAATTGTACTCGTCTTTGGTTTTTTTTTTGGGGGGGGGGATGAATTCAGCAATAAGTATACTAAAACATCCAACTCCACTACTGATGAAACTCACTATGAGAAGAACATAGTTTTTCTAAACTTAACTATACTAAATGAAGCATCCCACTGCACTGTTGATGCAACTCAGTATGACTGAGAAAAGAGAAGAGGTTTATGTTCTCATTCAGTCTTGGCAAAGAACTTATTGTGACTGTAGCATGTAGCATAGAATTGGCTCTTGAATGAAGGTGAATTAAAGTAAATTTTAAGTTATTTTTCCTTTTTAGTTCTGGTTCAAAATTTTAGTATTTATTCTAGTTTTTGAGTGTGATTCAGGTTTGAAGCAGAACTAATTTTATAATGCATCAAATGAGTGATTTTCAAGAGTAAATAAAGGAATTTTATTTTTCATCTCCAACAAAAGTTTTAGAAATATAATTAATTTAATTTTTTTTTTTCAATTGTGAAAGTGCTTACTATTTTCTTAGTACTGTATTGTTATGTGATTATATAGAAATTAAAGTCTGTAAAAATAAAAATAAAATTATTTTATTTTTTCAATAAAAATGCTTAAGTGGTTATGTCACTGAAAATGGTTGACGGCCGAATTCTGTAGGTCCCGGGTTCAAGTCCCATGGAGCGGCTGTCGATCTAATGATCTGGAGTTTTGGTAGGTTTTCTCCAGATGTAACGTGAATATGAATTAGAACCCCTTAGAAAGTCTTCCTACCAAGGCACAACTATCTTTGGCAGATTGCCCATACGTAGTATTGCCATAATCACGCAAACAAAAATGCTCAAGTTTATGCTAAATCAATATCCCTTTTTTCATGTATATTATTATTAAATTTATTTTATTTTGTTAAGTTTAATTTTTCAGAAAAGTATTCCAAATTAATTGCTTTACTATGTAGTTTATCTTTTCTTTGTCAATTTATTGGGTTATTACGATGCATATGTGATGACTTTAAATGAATAATTAAAAAATATTCTTATTTTTGTTAAAATGTAGGAATACAGTTTTTTTTTTTTTTTTTTTTTTTTTTTTTTTTTTTTTGCATGATAACAATACTCTAATTCAGTGATTGTTATTTTATCCATTTTTTCCACTTTTGTCCAGTGTCCCGGACAGTGTTTTGTCCACTTTTTACAAAAAAGTGGACAAAACACCAACCCTGGGAGGGAGGGGGTTTGAATTCCAAAACTTTACCTTGGCTTTGGGAATTTATAAAATTCTATTTGCCATCCCTGCACTATTAACACTACTACGTCAGATAAAACTACAGTACACAGAAACCAATCTTACCTTTTTCTTCTTGGGACATTTTGCTAAAGCTCCACTTCAGAGAGAGGCGCTTGAATCTTGTGTTTGATTAAATCAAGGCCAGAAATCGCGCGAAGTTTCAGATAAACTTGTTTGATTTCTGTTGCAATTCCTACTTGATTACGCGAAGTTTATCGGACTCTTCTGCCGTGAGATACGATCAGCACACTGTTAAAATTAAAATTTTCTCCGTAAACAACGCCAATTTAACTGCAACCAACATTTTGAGAAAAGCGCCGAAGGGTTTTACTATTTTTATGGGGATAGAAAATTACCATTTATTCAGATAAAGAATGGACTGAAATTCAGGCTTTCACTCTTAACATAGTTTTGTTAAACTTTAAACCAGAATATTCGTTCGAGGTTGAACAGATTGATGGAGAAAATGTAATCGGTGGTCGGAATTACGAGGAGATAGTCACTGATTCACTTACGCGCAGGCGTACGGCATGCCTGCTAAAAGAAAAGGAATTTCGTTAAGTACAATTAATTCATGATGAGTCAAAGGCTAACACTGCAGCTAAAGGAGGAAATGCTTGGAGCGGAAGCGGAGTAAATATATAACTTGCACTATTAAAAGTATAGGTCAGGTGTTATGTATTAACCTTTTGATGCGCGGTGGTTGCGCCGTCAAACCGCCTTATTTCAGCGCTTTCACTGCTAGACACACAAAAAAAGTTAAATCATCCCAATGCTGAAAAAGTGCATCGACCCATTTAACGACCAACAACATTTCGGTCGATCGAATCGCCCATCAGATTCTTAAGTTTATTTAGCTCTGTGGTGCCAGATGAGCGAATCGATCGACCGAAATGTTGTTGGTAGTTAAATGGATCGATGGCAACGGTTGCACTTTTCAGCATTGGGCAGTATACCCAGTTGTTCTTCTATTCCGATGTATTTTTAGCCTATTCTCCAGTTCTCAGCGGATGTCCAAAATTAACCCGGACAGCACAGCAAACTTGACTTATCAAGTCAATAAACTTGGAAATTTCAAGTGTGTAAGCTTAATGCAAGCTTGAATCAAGTGTTCAAGTTTACACTTGCCCAGCTTGCATTAAGCCTGACATAGCAAGCTTAAAAAATTTTCCTAAATACGCGGGGCCCCCGTCGGCGAACTCGCCCCACATATTTTATTTTTCCACGCATTTCCCCCTCTATGCTGAAATTTCAAGTTATTTTAATCTGTTTCCATCAAGCATCCGCGGCTGGGATCGAACTCGGGACCTAAGGGTTGGGAGGCCAGCGTCCTAACCATTTAGCCAATCTGCCTCTTGTTGGTATTACTAAAGTTTGAAGTGACTGTTATGGTTGTCACGCTGTTTTTTGGCGAGATTGATCAGTATTGCCCGATCATCTTTTATTTTTCCATGGGATGAATCAAAATTAAAATAATGTTATGTGTGATTTATAGACTCTACTAATAGGGAAATAAGCATAATATAAACTTAAAGGCAGCACACGTTTGAAAACTTTTAATATCGCGACACTCATGTTTGGCAATATTGAGACAAACGACTGATTTTGAAATCAATTTCGTAGTATAATTGTATTTTATTTTGAAGAATTTCCATATTTGGAAATATAGAATCATTTTTTTTTAATAATTCTATGGTCAAGTACATTTATGACTGATGATAAATTAGTCGTTATGTGGATGTGGCTTTCCAAATCAAGCAGTAATCAAGTTGTATTCAAGCTTGACAGTTCAAATGACTTCTCCAAGCTTGCTGCAAGCTTGTATTAATACGTCAAATTCAAAGAAATGTCAAGCTTGATTTAAGCTTATTTGCTGTCTGGGAATGTTCCACGCTTTTAAAAAAATCTGATGTGGAAAACACATGACTTGCTTGCACGTCTATTAAATCAAAAATATTTTCGGCACACTTATTTTGTTTGAAAGGGATAAAATATCAGTAATAGTAAGGCTTAGCGATTTATAGCCAAATATTTTGATATCGCCAAGCTGAGTTCAATTTGAAAGATTTCCTTCTGACACTTTATTTGGCGATCTTTCACCAAAAGCCGACAAGTTTGAGCTAGTTTGCGAGATTTTGGGAATAGCCAAAGTAGTAATTGACTACAGATTTTCAATGAACTGAATGCATCCATACACCTTAATGTATTACAGGCTGACCCTGTAAATAAATTACGCAGTCGATTGCAGTCAAAAAAAGATATTGAAACAGCTAGATGTTACAATAGTTCTAAATACAAAAGTTCAAAATTCTACGGTTTAAAGTTTCAGAGTTATACAAAAAACTAAATAATTTTTAGTGCCAAATTTGGCAATACAGCGGCAGAATTCGCCAAGGTCGACGACGAGAAATTGCGAGATTTTGGACTTGGACCAAACAATCACAGACTAAACCAACAAATGACATACTGGCGAAATATCGCCAAAACTTGCCAAGAACAATGACAAATGGCGATATTTTCGGCATGGACCAAATGACTGACTATCGCCTAAATTTGGAGATATTTTGGCAAAATTTGCCAAGGTTGACAACAGACGGCGAGATTTTGGGCATGGACCAAACAATCACTGTCTACAGTTGTATTATATTAAAGATGTCCATAGATATTGAAATTCTTTTCGGTGGTCCTGTAAATAAACTCTCCAGTAGATTGGAACCAAAAATCGAGATGCACAACAATCTTATATAATATGAAATTTCAACATTCTACCACTAATAGTTTTTGAGATTTGAGAGTTAAATACTACACACGCACACCAGACTTTAGGCGTAGTTCTTGAGAGAGGCACGTGACCGTGGTCGGTCTATTACCTAACTTATATGAGAGGACGGTATTGTGCTTGAAATGGATAATTGCCATTGACTGTAATGTATTGGAAATCTTTTGAGCGTTCCTGTAGCAGAACTATAAATGATAAAGACACTTCTTTTAATGGAGAAATTCATTTTGTAACTCTTAACAGCATATATCACTTCTGAGTCATTTGAAATAGCCCAATACTTCTAAAATACACTTCTATGAACTTCGGCCCATAGAGCGTTATGTATTTAGAATCTTTTGGGTGGCCCTGTCGATAAACTATGCAATCGAATGGAACCGAAAGGGGAGCTGCACAAGTAGGTATTGCAACAATCCTAAATATAGAGTTTCAACATTCTACGACCAATAGTTTTTGAAGTATGTGAGTTTAATGAATTCCGTCCCATAGAGCGTAATGTATTTCAAATCTTTTGGGCAGTCCTGTATATAAACTATCCAGTCGACTGAGACCAAAAAGGGAGGTGCACAATTAGATCATAGAACAATCCTAAATATAAAATTTCAACATTCTACGACCAATAGTTTTTGAGATATGAGAGTTATATACATACATACATACGTACAGACGGCATGGAAAAACTGGCTAAAATAGACACGCCGCTGGTCAAAATGAGTTGTAGACGCATTTACATGATCATGCATGGTAGCTTACGATGAAATGCGTTGAAAAAATTCTTTAATTTAGAGGTAGTCAAAATCGTTTTTTTCGTCGAAATTTGGCCCCAGAAATTTTTTGGGATCACATTACTTCCTTATACTCCATATAAAAATCCAAGTTTGTTACATGCTAATCGGTTAATCAGAGCATGAGTTACAATTTTTCAAAATTCCTATTGAAATCGCCATATGCTAATATTATCACATTTGGGATTTTCTGATTTCTCACCAAATTATGAAAATATTGTCAAGCTGGGCTCATTGGGAGATGTTAGATGCAACTCTGTAGAAGGAGGAGCGATTTTCTCTGTGCTTTATCACTCGTGCCAAAGGCGATACTTAGGATCGGGCTAGTTAGAGCAGATGCAACCCTGTTCATAAGCCGGGAAGGAGGAAATACGATTCTTCTCTCTGGAACATCGTGTGCGTGCAGCAACAAAAGTACCTCAAACTTTCAATTTATTGTTCATCAACTCACCAAGATTGTCTTTATTTTAAATATTTTTTTTTCAAACCCGTGAAATACAATCAGACCAATAAAAATTGCCGTCTGTAAAGTATGCTATGATAAAGAGCACAGTTTAGTGAGAGTCATAACTCTGCCTCATTGTATTGTGCTATGGAAAAGCACTGATCGACATTTCATGGAGTCTTCTTTTAAAATCTATTAGTGAATTTTGTATTGTTGTATGCTGTGGAGCACTTAGAGATTTTGCTTGAGTATTCCACTGGGTTTTTTTTTTGCCAGTGAAATGATTTACTAATAGTTGAGGAAGTCCCTTTCACTCTGATTAACTGTGATCAATCATATTACTGCCTGTGAATTCGAGGAAATTGAGGATTGAAGAATGTTCAACAAGTTTCCAGAAACAAAACAGTTTGTTTCATTATAAGAACTCTAATGGGTCCTGGAACTTTCTACACACCTGTACTTTTAAGCACTCATATCTTTAATCCCAGAAGCAGAACTTTTTTTGGCAATCTGCAAAGGCTTTTTAGGTACTGAAAATAATCTGCAGCATACTTTCACAATAACTGAAAAAAGGTTGTAGGATTCAGTAAGCATATTTTGTCACAAGCTTGCATTTACCTAATGTTAGTTAATCAGTTAGACATGATCAAACAAATAGAAATTTACATAGATAATTTATTGAGAATAAAACATAACAACCTGTTTCAGTTGTCTTGGTTAACAGACTTTGATAAAGAGAAAAACTTATAATAAATATATACACAGAAATATAAACACTCTCTGATCAACAGTTCCAACAGCTTGTTCATCATTGACATCTGTACATCTTAATTGCACTTTGCCTACTTTCTGAATGACTGATCACCAACTTTCACAGGAAGCATCTGATACTGGAATTGAAAGTGTGTGTATAAAAAACTTAATAAACACAGGTATCTTCTTTGAAAGCGCATTAACAGCCTTTAACAATTTGGATTGAAAATCAATTTATACCTAATTTTTTTCCCCTCATGAAATAGTAAGTGATGTATTTTCAAATTTTTCTATAATATCGAATTCTTGCATTCTAAGCAAGAAACTTTATCCAGCTGTGCAGACATTCCAATTAAAAGAGAACCCAAGATTTCCTTTTGCATGTGCTATCTGCTTATGTTTGCTGAATAGAGAATATTTTTGAAACACTATATAATTGAAAAACTAATTGATTAGATCAGCAGGCAAGCAAAATGTAAAACACATGTTAAACTGGCATGCGACAGCCTAAGATCTGTGAGGGGGAAAAATATTGCATTCTTCCACATTTTCTAAATGAAAATGTTTATTTTGAGAATTAGAAGAATTTTTTTCATGACCGAAAAAAAAATCCAGACACAACTCTTATGAAAATAATCTGCAGACTGTAAAAAAAAAAATCTGCAATGCAAGTCTTGCATGTTCTGCTATGGGGTCTTTATTAATATAAATATTCAGCAATTTCTTCAACAATACTGAACTAAAAAACATGTGATAAGTAAAGCTTTTAGCAATATAAAGTAAGAAGATAAATATTGTTAAAACAGAAATTTTTTTCTGGGTACCAGTTTGACTATTAGTGATGAGTAGCAGATATAAAAGAGCAATGATCATTTCTTGAAAATAATGTATTCAGATTTAAATAAAATGAATTCATAACAAGTTTAAGGTTTATATATTTATTTGAAAAATTATTAAAAAAGTCGTAAAAGAACCACTAGAAAGGAAACTAGGAATTTCTAATCATTGGAAATTGATACGAATATGAATCCCTTTTATTACTGAAAACAGATACAAATACAGATCTTGATTTTTTTATGGAGCTCCATTAATACTTGTATCATGCACAGCTTTAAAGTGTTATGCATTAAATAATAGTTGCATATATATATATATGTAGCATTAAACGGCTATGGGAAGTTTGTAGTCATGGGCCGGGGGAGGCAAGGCTGTTTGAGACCCCCTAGCCGGTCTTTGCTGGCTGGCGAATGCTGGAGCGAGCTGTGAAAATCCTTGGGCCATAGCGGCCATCGATGGAAGAAATGAGTCGAAGTCCAACTGCGATTACATCATTTTATTGGACGACTGGATACAGTTTTGTTTCTTTGGCAGTTGAGGTCACACAGAAAAGCCACTGCTGGGCTGCATCAGCCCCTTCTTTAACTTTTGAGGTCGTGTCACATGATCCATGCCCGTTGCAATTATTGGCCAAACCCAAAATCTGGGCAGCAGTATTTCAAGGTTTGTTATGTCTTTTAAGATGCCAGAGTGACTGAACGCAGGGATTGTCTACAAAATTACAAAGGAATTGCAAGGGACCATGTAGTAATTGCAGTTTTTGAAAGCGGATTCCTTTGTTCCGAATGAATTAAAACTGCGTAGTTCTAGACGTGGGGTTTTAGCTTTTGATTTGCATAGTATATTCCCCCTGTCCGAGAAGAGGCTGACCACCAATGCCTGCATTGGAGGGCAGACTCGCCCAGAATTTTTCTCACGAGAAAAATTTGAAAAAAGCCTTTTTTTTTTTGAGAAAAAGAAATTTAGGTCATGTGGCAGAATGTAATAAATTTCAATCAAAATTAAATATACATTGCAAATTACCTGGACTAATTATTGTAAGTACACAAAAATAAGCAGTTAAAAAATAATAATATATGAGTACGAAGATTTTAAATTTTTTCCACAACAATTGAATTCAAAGACAACAGTTAATTTGTGCAGATGCTGTTGTTAAAGTTCCAAAAATGTCACAGTTTTTTCAAAGTCCTCACACACAAAATATCACTAAAATTATTTCTTGTAAAACGGTATAAAATAACACATTTGGTTGTATATACCATAAATCTTACATACCAGGGCGCGAAATTAGCGGTCGTTAGTCGTATTTTGCAACTGTAATTTTTGTTTTGATGACTGAGATTTAAGAACCAGTCGTCATTTTTGACGCCTAACATTTTGCCCGAGACAGGCGACTAAAAAGCGACTATTTTGGCATCGGACGACTTTTTAAACAAAAATACCGCAAAAAATTAATATTTTGCGAATTCTGGGGACTTTTTTTTACTGTCTAGACAACTATTTTTCAAAATGTGCTGAAAAAATATAAATGTAAATTTCCGTGAAAAAAAAAAAACTTTTGCTTTCGTAAGCACCGCTTTGTGGCAGAAAGAGAACGATCCCCTGCAGACAGTCTTCTATGGTTGAAAAACGCACGGAAGACCACTTTCTTGTCTGATGTGTAATCATTTAAATCACACTTTTTTAAATGTAAACAAATAGAGGAACTTAAAGAAATTTAGCCATAATTCTTTAACTTCATGTATATTAATGAAGTTGATCGGAAGAAACTACGAGTTCACGTTCGCCATATTGGATTCTTTCTGCAAATGTATTTTAGCAGTAGCTCGGCTCGTATGGCACAGCGGTGTGGGAAAATGCGATGATAATACTTGATATCAATATTGATGAACGCGCGAAATCCTTTTAAATAAGGCAGCGTAAAAGTTATTTGGATTAGTTAATATTCATTAATTAAATATAATTATTTACCGTGGGAGAGTACAGATTTACAGCCTGAACGCCATCTTGAATTTTATTTTCAACACCGCAATAACTGCTGGTAAAGTGCAGCAGTTCGTGACTGAAAACAATACATGGATTGACTGCAAATAATTAATGCAATTTCGTGAAAAAACGAAAAAAGATTTATTTATTTGTGTGTGTGTGGGTGGGGGGTGGGGGGGGATGACATTAGCAAAGCGTCTGGATTTTGGGAAAATCTAAATTTCAGACTTCCGGCCTAAATTACGATAATTCAAATAAAAATATTATTTGTATTAAAAATGTTATTTGATGATTTAAACTTAATAAAATTTATCTTTTTAAAATAAAACTCTTTTATGAGATAATGTAAATAAAAAAAAACTTGAATTGGATTAGTTATTTGAAAATATAAAAAAAACTATCTTAATTATTAAAATTTTTATATTTAAATAAAAAGTTCAGTTTGTATTAAAAAATGTTTTAAGTGATTTAATTAAAAATAATTTTTAGTAAGGTAAAAGAGCTATGTAAAATAATAAATCCTTCTTGGTGACATTAAAAGCTTTCATAGACCCTCTCCCAACTTCAGTTCAACCCACTGAGAATACAAATACATATTTTCACAATTTTAACATGTACTACCTGTTTGCTTACAGTGATGGTTGATCAGGTGACATTTTGAAGCTAGTACATGTATACTGCATAAGTTTATCTACCATAGGCATTGTAGTTATATAACAACAATTTATAAAATACTTCTAAACTAAAACTAAAGACCAAGTTCTTGTAAAATGTATCATAATACTTTATTCTGGATTCATAGGTGGAAAGCTATAAAAAATTGATTTTATATTTACTTACTATTTATTACTATCTTAATTTTAATAGTCCTGATCTTCTTTATTACTGTACATAATCATTAAGCCTACCTGTTTATAGTTTATGCATATAAATGAAACAAATGTTTTCGAAACTTCACCTGAACGAGACAGTTTGGCAACCGGATAAAAAAAAGTTAGGTGCCATTGACGCCAAGATTTTTGCTCCCAATTTCTCACCCTGTTACATACTATACATTTTAATAAACACATTGACCTAAAAAACATCACATAAAATACAATAAAAGGTAAAAATATTCAGACTAGATTATATAATACTGGATACAATTTATGTTAATTTACTTCAAACATTTGGCTTGGCTTTAACTCTACTTTCTCAATATAAATTTTCTTATTTTTATTATATTTACTTTTTTTTTTATGGCTTCTTTAACGCAAATTGTATGGCACTTCTCTTGTAACTAAATTCGCTTTTCTGGGCTTTTCTTTTGGTTAATCGTGTTCATGTTGTTGAGGTACGTACCTGTTTGAATGGTGTAACCCTAACTCCATAATTTCGAGATTCTTTGTAACCTGTAAACTTAAGCAGGTAGGGGGTGTGTAAGTGTTTGTGTAGAAGAAAAAGTGGTTAGCTTTCTCCCTACTGTGCGCTTTGACAAATAGGAATGAAAAGCTGTGGCCATGTAGTGGACCAACTTACATAGGCATAGAGTTATATGGGCCCGTGGGGCTCGAGCCCCCCCAATAAATTGTGAATAGGGGCTGAGCCCACCCAATAATTTATCACTAAATACAGAAAACTAATTTATACTAACATAAAAAAAATGTATTCACGCCATTTACAAACGTTTAAGAAAAACCTTTATTTGTACTTTTAAAATTTTTCTTCTTTTGATTTCAATCATGATTTAGTATTCATTGTGATGCCACGTAACACACAATGTTACTATAAGCTGCCCTCGCCAGGCTCTGGTTAATTAAAATCAGATTATGCAATTTAAAGTATGAAATGAAGAAAAGTTCAGATGTGTCTAAATATGATAAGGGAGTGAAGAATATACATTTTGTATGGCAAGAAATTCCTCCTGGTGGGTGGTTATGATCCCCCCTAACCCCCCTCCCTTGGCTACGCCACTGACGTTAACATATGGGGTTGTGGGGCCCGGCCCCCCAATAATTTTGAAAACTTTACGCTTATGCCAACTTACTTTTCCTATAGGGTATGACATGATGCGAAAAAGGAAGGGGGACATTCTTCATACCTGTGGAAGTTTTTTCAAAAAAGGAAAAGGAGGAGGTTTAAGGAGTGGCTATCCCAAAAAAGTCTTTCGACACTGTCGGGGTTCTCTACATTTTTTATTTTTCAGCACCAATGGTGACTGAAGTTTAAAAAAAATGAGTAGCAAAATTTACAGCTACTTGGGATGACTTCCAAAACTAAACTTAGAGGTGGGTGATAGGACAGAAGCTTCAAGAAGGAGAGAAATTACGAAAGATCCATGAAAAACAGCAAATAATTTATATTTGGCACTGTGAAAAAACGTTTATAATAATTAACATAGATTTGCTGATTTTATATAAAGCCAGGGGTTGATCCAGGAATTATTCCTAGGGCCTGCCCCATTTTTGTGAATTTTAAAAATCTATTTTTATGAACTTTTATACCAATTTTTGCAAAAGTCATTTTTTCTCCTGAAGGAAACTTACAAATCAAATTAAACTGTATGGTAAAATGCGAATGAAGTGTTATTTTAATCGATTGTATTTTTGTAAAGGGGGCCATTTTAATTGATTGTAATTTTGTGAAGGGACATTTCAATTGATTATAATTTTGTGATTGGGCTGTAAAACGGATGTAGATTTCATCTGTATCAATCTTTGGAAGTGCTGAAGAAGTACAATATTTAAATAAGTGTTTGTTTATTATGCACATTTTGGTTCCAGCTAAGGATGGACGTGAAATGAGACCTCGAGATATACAGCGAGACAAATGTAAAAGTGTGACTTGAGACCTGGAACATTTCTTGACTCATGTCCATCCCTAGTCCAGCTTTAAAAATATTCTATTCCACAACCCAATTTGGGCCAATCCCCAAAAATAATGAAGTATATGCAACTAAGTGGGCTCACACTACAACACGATTTGTCTTGCAGATTGAATACTAAGCGAGTTTCTCACAAGTAACGTATCTGAGAGATAACGTGAATTCCTCACCAGTAACACAAGATCTTTTATTCATAGTAAGAAGTGACACCAGAAGTGCGGGGTATAACATTATTACATTACAGAACTGCTTCATACTTCACATTATTATTATTATGATAGTACAGTGCAATAATTATTATTACTGTAAAGTACAGTATTATTAGCAAGTGCTGTATTTTTTTATTATTACTGCATACTGTATGTACAGAACTATAATTTGTTTCTTCTACTGATCATAAAATTTGCACATTTACAATTCTGTGCAACAAGTCTCGAAATGACAATGTTCCAAAAATGGAACATCCACAAAATCAGTGAAGGAAATTTTTTTGTTTTACAGTCATTAAGGGTGTATTCTAATGTAATTTTGATGAATTAATAATTACATCTTTCATTCCAGGATTATATTGTGGCATTAAAAGAGTTAACTTTGATTTCTGCTACTTTCTCTATGGCAGAGTGGGCAACACTGTGCGTGGACCTCAGTGGTACGGAGAGGAACAGAAACAAGCGAAGTATAAAGGAGAGATGCATCAGTAAAAAATAACTGAACAAAACTCAGTTTAAATTAACTTGAGAAAAGAGTACACACACAGAATAAGAAATAAATCTATAATTAATTTTTAGAAATTTTTAATGGTTATGTTAATCAATTACATTAAAAATTAATTATATTTACTTTGATGTATTTAAAATACAGCAAAATTAAAGACTATTTTTTTTACTTTGTATTTCATTAAGCAATTGTGGAAAAACAACAGTTAAAAACATTTGGTTGATTCCTACTTTAGGAATCCACTTGGCATGATTTCAAAAATTGCCGATATGACACGTTTCCTTGTCTCTGAGATCTGCAATGTGAGATCTAAAACAAAATTTTTTAATGCTAAACACTAGAATTTTCTTTTAGCTGCAATCATACCTTAGTTCAATCATAATCAAAAACACGCTTACCTTACACTCACAAAAGCAATCATTTAAAATCTAAAACGAATCTTTTAAAATTCTAAATGGTAGAATTTTCTTTTAGCTGCAATCATACCTTAGTTAAATCATAGCACCAAGGATCAAAATGGCAGCTTTCACAAGGAGTGCTGTATGTTCATAGAAAGTCGCCAAGGTTACCACATTTATGCATTTGCAACTTGATGTACACACAAAAATGCATACTTTTCCCATCCCTTCGAGAGCTTCCTTTCTCCCCTTTGGCCCATTCCATTTTTTTGGTAGTGGGCTAAAGGTAGTCTCTCATCCTTGGCCCAAGCAGTAGTAGTTGAAACCAGACCTTTTCTGACTAAAAGAATTTTAGAATATTATTTCACTACTTTGAATTTCCGACTGTCTAGAATCTGGGTTTTTCAGAATCATGCAATTTTTAAAATTTTGCTATTTTATGAAAATAAAGGAATGTTGCTATTTTGTGGGTATATAACACATTTTAAAAAAACTAATACAACTTAAAATTTGTATTTCTTGCCACATTGAATAACTGCTCATTAATATTTATGATTCAATAACTGCTCACTGCCATGTTTACAATTACAAAAAAATAAAACATTGAAAAATTGTTAAATATATTTTTATACATCAAAAAGAATAAAAAATAAATAAAGAATTGTTCACACAATCAAAAAGAAGGTAGATTTATTTGTGTTCCAATGAAATTATTCACAATATACTATGAATCCACATTCAGATGATATTAAACACATTTTTGATTATTTTAATTTGGCTTTAAACTATTGGTAACAGAATGGAAAATATAAATTAGACTAACATAGCTTTTATGATTTATGGAAAAAAATCTACAAAATTCAATATGAGCTAAACACATTATGCATAAGGCAATAATGAGGCCTTAGTATTTACATACATCTAAAAAAAAGTTTTGTACTGCTTAGATGTTTAAAACGAACATCATTAAGGCACACGCTAATTTATTGCTAATGTCATATCTTCTTATTATCTGGTTTATAATAGAGCCTACATCTCTCATAGAATACCTGAAAATAGATAAAATGAAACAATAAATATACAGAAAGTAACATATTGAATAAAAGTGTTTATTCATGATCGGGGGGGGGGGGGGGGCAAAGTCTAAATTTCTAAACAGATTATTTTATTATATCATTCTAATCATTTTTATAAAACTACACAGCAAACACAAAATGTGTATAATCTTTTTTGAAGAAAGCCGAGAGAAAAAGAAACCCATCAAACTATCTACGTGTCCATGTATAAATATTTTTAATTGAGTACTTTATTAAAAATCAAATTTGAACTCAAATGTCCTTTTTATATAATAAGTAATAATATTAAAAAAATCTATTTTCTTGGAGGAATGGGGGATAGTGTTTTCTTTGTATAACAATTAAATCCTGGGTATTTTAATTAAAATTCTATTGTAACTCTCAAAATGTAAAATAATACACTTTAAAGCAAAGAAAAAATCAACAAGTATAAACTAATACTATCAAGCACTTCTACATTTTTAGAATGTTCTTGACAAGCTGTACTATTAAGTTATGATTGAACTAAGATGGTCACAAGTTATATAGGGGAAATTTTTTTTAGTATTATTTTTTGGGGCACCCCCCCCCCCCCCTTAAAGTTGCCAATTGACTAGAAAATGAGATTGCCAAAGTTTTAACTCAATTGCATAATATTAACCCATGCCGCATCGAGGTTGAATTCTTGGAAAATTACAATTTTTTCCAAAAATATCTAGTTTTTCCTTCTTTTAGTATAAACTATTTGCTCTACAGACCTGGTTCTTGTTTTATTTCATGAAAAATGTTGTTGCTTTGAACTTTTACTCTCAACAAAACCAATATTTAATGGCATTCGGTGTTTCTTAGGTCAGTTTGTGAATCGTACCACCAAAATCTGCATTTTTGTAAAATTAATGAAAAAAGACAAATTAAGAATTTTAAGTAATTTTAACTGTCTTTTGTATTATTTGCATCAAACAAAAAATAAATCAAGAATTTTCAAAACTTAAACTACAATTCGTGAAATATTTTTATTTATTTAATATGCATTTCTCCGCTTCACAAGAAAGATCTTGATTTGTATTTCAGTTGAAGCACATCTAAGACAAACCTCTCAAATTTTCTTTATTACAATGCTATTATTGTTGTCTGTTATTATTTACTTTTAGAATGGACATGGGTGCCCATACGTATGGGCAAGGAAGGGCTATGCCTCCCCTAGCTCCCATATTATCGTTATGATATACATGCTGGTATAACGTAAAAGTGGTTCAACACTAACACACAATATCTTTCTGGTGCAGGACCCTTGATGTGAAATACGACTCCGAAGTCAAGAATTTCGAAAACAAAGAATTGATCTCATCAAAAGCAGATTTTAAAATTCTGATTTAGAGGGTGTTGTTCACTGGGATGGAAAAATGCTTCCTCATATTTTGAATAAAGAAAATGTTGAGAGGATAGTGATTTTAATTAGCTGTGGCGATGAAGAACAGTTAATAGGAGTCTCTCAGCTTGAAAATAATACTTAGGCAAAAGCTGTATTTACAGCAGTTGAAGAATGGGAAGCAGTCGGTAAAAATCAGGCAATGTGTTTATATATCACTGGTTGCCTTAGGGGAACATGCATTTTTTGCTGCAGCAATTTTTACATAAAAGTGATGGGTGACTCATCAAGACGGGAAGTTTTCTTCTGAAATGAGAACATCATGTTTCTAGACTCAATTTTATCCATTTTATGATGAAAAGACTGCTTTTTTGCTAAAAACTGCAATTTTTCTAAACTTTAACCTCAATGCGGCATGGGTTAATATTATGCAAATGAACTGAAACTTTACCAATCTCATTTTTGAGCCTATTGGCAATTTTTTGGGGGGTGCCACCCAAAAAAATTTGAAAGTTAATTTCTTGTGACCACCCTACTGTACTATATACTGAACTAAACAATAAACTTGTATCAATCATGAAACTTTTAGAAAAAATTCTTAAAAATCGAAAATTTAGCACAATGTGTCACTCTGAAACATTTTACTGCACAATTTACCGTTTAAAAATGTTTTTGGAAAATTTTACGAATGGCACTATTTTTGTGGAAAATTTTATTTCTTTGAAATATACCCTTAATTTAAGACGGAGAGACATATTTTGGCTTTTATGCAACTGGTCACAAAGTACTAATTTGTTCAGTTTTTAAATGAAAAAATAAACGGATAACTGGAATTGCAATTGAATCAAAATATTTTTTCTCTTTTACACACATACTTACCAATTAAAATTGTAAAAAAAAAAAAAGTTCAAAGCAAAATATTAAATAACGAGAAAGTATAAAAACTCACTTTTGTACTCCTATCTCTCACTATTTCTTCTATATTTAATTCACTTTGCATAAGTCGAAACTGGGAGAAAAGAAGGAAATTAGTTTTACCAGAAAACCCACATATAAAGCTTATGAAATTATATATATGTATTATGTATATATAAAACACAACTAGTAGCAGCAGAGACACTTATATTTTCTAACTAACGGCCAGTAGCTCGTTTGTTAGAATGATTCGGATGATTCTTTTGCAGAGCGTACAAACTTGTCTGTTCAACAAGAAGAGAGAAAATGTCTAGACCAGGGATGGGGAAATAGATTTAGAGAAGGGTCATTTAAAATAATTAAAATATTTAGGCGGGCGAGATAGATTTATTTTTTAATTTATTGTTTGGATGTACTGGGCCCGTGTGAGAAATGGAATGAAAGTTTGACTGTTCTTTAATGATCTTGTCATTGAAATTTGCCTCCAAGTTACTAGAAGTAATTCGTAAAATGCTCTCAAGGTGTTTGTCGGTCACCTTATTCCTAAATTTGCTTTTATGGAGATTCATTGTGCCGAGCTAATTTTCTCAGCGTGTTTTATCAAATTGGGGAATCGAGACTTCAGTAAATTTTTGTAGAAATCAGGCTTTGGTGAATTGTTAAACAGCTACTTTAGAGAATCGTTGCATTGTAGTTCAGTCATTTCAAGTTCGGCTTGAATCTCCTCGTAATTTACAGCGAATGCTGAAGAAAATATTTGTAAGTCACCTTCTATCTTTTTAAAATCTTCACATCTTCTGTTGAACACATTTTCCGAGTGATTTGGTTGGGTAACTTAAAAATTAACTTTTTCAGTGGTCAATTTAGCAGACCGGATCAAATTACGTCGTGGGACGCCACTTCCACATCCCTGGTCTAGACCAAAAAGAAGACTGAAAATCTCTCCACTACTTTTATCTTATGTTTTGGCTTTTATAGTTTCTAGTTCATCTTTTTCATCATTTTTTGCCCGAGGCACAGCTGATGTCTCTTTTTTCGTCCATTTCAAATTTTCAATCTTCTGTTTTTTAAACTTCTTCATTTGACTAGCACTACTTTTAAGAGTGCTGAAATTTACTTTTTCAGTGAATTTCAATTTCCCCAGCAGTATCGTTTGGTAAAATTTCATTATCATTATTCAAAACATTATTATTCCCTTCTTCATCACTAGCTTCTGCAATTTCTGGTGGAACAACAACAATATCAGTTTCATTCTGTTCATTATCATCGTTTTCATCATCTGTATCGTCTTCAAAAAATCTTTGAAGGGCTTCCTCTAACGTAAGGTATTTCTTTCTCAGCATTTTTATGACACAAAATTAATGTGATAGTAGAGCTTCTAACAATGCAGGTGAAAAAGAGGGAATACCCTTTTCTGCTGATGTTATGCCAGTGCAACACTTGCTTTCCACTACTTCCCCCAATGAATACAAACAGCTGATTGGTGGAATGATCTAATAAACTTTGACCTTGACTAAAAACAGATCACTCCTAAAGCATACATTTCTTTGTTAAATATTTTCACCAAAAATACCTAGTCGAAAATTTTGCCTCACTTTCGAGCTTAATTATTATAAAGAAATTATTGTTGAAAATAAATGTTTATTTACAGGAATATTCTGAATAGTAGTCCCTACACAGTATCATTCCTTAATATAAAATATGTTCTGTAGTTATTTTTTAATAGACATTTATTTTGACTACTACATCAACGCAACACCAGCGGCTAATGGGTTAGTAAAGAAAATTAACCGAAAACATATTTAAAATGAAAATATTTAGCTTGAGTCCATAAGCCTAAATGTTCCCTATATTTAAAACAAAACATACACTTAGCATCTCTTTGTTTAAAGAAGTTTGCTGGAGCCTTTTCATAATTTGTTTCCATCCTCTGAAAATCACCCCTGTTTATGCACCGCTATCTTATATTAAATTAGGGATTGTATTTTTTTTGGGGGGTGGAGGGGGGGTCCCCATTTCTTTCTTTCTTCCTCTTCTGTGTCAAGTTGTATTTGAAAAAATCCTTTAGCATGTTTTGATTTTTACAAAAACATTTTTTAAAGTTCAATAACTTACAAGGAGAGGCTCAGACGTTGGGATCACCGATTTTGATGAAATGTTTATGGCTTATAGGGGGCCCATAGTACAGCAAAATGCCAAAGAACTGGCCGCCAACTCTCTCTTATTTTCGAGAAAATTCCATTTAAACATTTGATGCGCTGTTATATACCAATAATTTGAAAAATCGTTTGCGTTAACCGTGGCGCCGTGGTTTCGCTTTCGGCTGCAGATCGAGGGGTCTCTGGTTCGTATCCAATTGAATCCGCCCGGTAATTTCATTTTTTTTCTCCTCCCTTAAAAATTCATAAAACAGTTTCAAATCATTGTAAAAAATATATTGTGACTTTCTTTTAAAAACTGAAGTTATAAAGTTTTTTGTTGTGTATATATTTTATAATTTACTAATATTTTTAGGACCAGGGAAGAATAATAAAAATGGATTTGCTTCTTTCTTTATTTTGAATGATGCAATTATTGTGTGTGATTAAGGCAAACCTGCGCGAGGGGTATCTGCCTACGATGAGGGATGCCTTGGTAAGAGAACTTTCTAAGGGGCTCTAACGCGTATTCACGTTACATCTGGAGAAAACCTACCAAATTTCCAGACCGTTAGATTGACGACCGCGCGACGGTACCCGAACCTGGGACCTTCACACTTCGGCCGTCTCCCCTTTTCAGTGATATAACCACTGTGCCATGGTGAGGCTCGATGCGATTATTGTTTACAGTTTCCCATTCAGCCAAAACGTGTTACACACATGTAATTACAATTAGAAATTCAATATTCGGTATAAACGATAAGTTAAACCTTTTTATATGCTTAAAACATTTATGATTTGATGAAGAATGCATATAATTTTACATTCGTCAAACTTCGCGAGTAGTAGATAACGAAAAAAAAAAAATATTAATATTAAAATACCAGGAGCCTTTGGCTTCCGAGTTGAAAAAACTATAGAGAATTTAATAAAAGAATATTCCAATGGGGATGTAACTTGTTGAAAGCCCGGGACACTTTCAACAAGTAACCACTATGCTTTCTTCATTCCTTGACCGAATTTTGAAACCATATGCAGGGAACGAGAAGTTTTAGGAGAGGTCAAACAAATCCAGAAATTTATGACAAAATATTTTTATGACGATGAATGTAATTCATCTTGTCCCCTAGAGGTAATCCCACTTAAATGTGCCCCCCCCCTCCAAAAAAAAAAAAAAATCTCCATACTTTATGCAAAATAAACGGGAATTAGTAACCTGAGAAGATGCAATAAAAATTCATTAAGTCATGTATTTTCTGCTATCACCCCATTCACGCATTCTTTTTCGAAATCTTAAAACATGCATGGTTTGCAGAAAAATTTTCTGATGAAAGGCAGATTAACTTATCGTTTATACCGAATATTGAATTTCTAATTGTAATTACATGTGTGTAACACGTTTTAGCTGAATGGGAAACTGTAAACAATAATTGCATCATTCAAAATGAAGAAAGAAGCAAATCCATTTTTATTATTCTTCCCTGGTCCTAAAAATATTAGTAAATTATCAAATATATACACAACGAAGACCTTTATAACTCCAGTTTTAAAAAGAAAGTCACAATATATATTTTTACACAGTGATTTGAAACTGTTTTATGAATTTTTAAGGGAAGGGAAAAAAATGAAAACACTGGACGGATTCAACTGGATACGAACCAGAGACCCTGCGATTGGCAGCCGAAAGCGAAACCACGGCGCCACAGCTAATGCAAACAATTTTCCAAATACTTAGTATATAACAGTGCATTAAATGTTTAAATGGAATTTTCTCGAAAATAAGCGAGAGTTGGCGGCCAGTTCTTTGGCATTTTGCTATACTATAGGCCCACTATGAGCCATAAACATTTCATCAAAATCGGTGATCCCAACGTCTGAGCCTCTCCTTGTTAGATTTCAAAATACTTTATATACATCTAATAACAACAATACATCTCATAAAAATAGCATAAATGAATTCAGAAGACATACAGTACATTTATTTTTATAGTACGATTAAAAAAATAGATTAGAATGTTTGATGAACGATCAATAGCAGCTTCAAAAAGAAAAGGGAGTTAGCAATAATCAAAATCTGATTTTCAAATTAGTTGCCTGGAGAAAGATACAAGTAACCAAAAACTTGAAGATAGCATGAAAATGACATTTTTTGATCAAAAGTCAAGTTGCCTAATCTTTAAATTAGTAGCAAAAGTCGTCCTTTTAGTCGCCGGTGGACACCCAGTAATTTGCAAGGCTTTAATTTTCGCGATTACGGTGAGCCTGCGGAAATAAGTGGTTTTACAGTGTTCAGATTTAGAAATGAATTAGCAAACCTTGTTCTCTGTACCCGTGTGAGGTAGGGAAATTCTACATTTTCCCCTTCTGTTGTAGAGTGTTTTTGGATCTGCCATTTTAATGAATCAAATTTTTATTTAAAAAATATAACAACCAATATGATTTTATAATGAAAGCAATTGTTCTGAAATGTACATTGCTGATTTACATATTCTGGTTTGGGGTTCTTCAAACCATCCGTTGTTTGTAATACACTATGAATAACAGAATAGCAGTATATAATCCCAAGAAACCAATATCAATTTATATTACACTGGAGGATGTAAATGTACCAAGAAGGTTTCACAGCATAAAGCTATATTGAAAGATTTATTTCATGCAACATACAGGTTGTCCACCAATCCCAAGAGGCAAAAATAGTAGTATCATTAGTCGCCTCACCAACATATAAAAAGTTGCCAGTTTAGTAGCCATTTTCTTAATTTTAGTTGCCAAAGTAGTAACATTTTTGCATGATCTTGCAGTTAAGAAATAAACATACATCATTTAGCTTCATTTAAGAGGAAATGAACAAAATGATAAATTAAAAAATTTAATGCATTATATAACAGAGCATATAGCAGATTTATTTTTATAGTGCAATTTAAAAAATAGACTAGAATGTTTCATGAACAACCAATAGGAAAATTTGAAAAGAAAGGGGGTTGACAAAAACCGAAATCTGATTTTCAAATTAGTTGTCTGAACTAAGCTACACGTAGACAAAAACTTGAAAATAGTATGAAAATGCTGTTTTTTGACCAAAAAAGTCACCCGGGTCGCCTAATCTTTAAATTAGTAGCAAAAGTCGCCTTTCAGTGGACACCCTGAACATACTATTGAAATTACTTAATATTGTAACAAATGCGAGCCATCTTCTTAAATCTTTCATTCTTCATATTAGAAAAAATTACAAAATATTTTAGAACAATTACCTTAGTCTGAACTTTCTTCAGTTCTTTTAATACTTCAAAATTGTCAGGATCACTATTTTTTCTCTCTTTTAAATGTTGTAATTCCTTTGAAGCTTCATCTATACATTTTTTAATAGCTTTTTCTCTTTCGTCATGCGATTTCAATAACTAAAAACAGTAAAATAAAAAAGATAAAGAAGAGATACTCAACAAGTTTTATAGATATAGTTAAGTAATTAAAAAATAAAGGAATCAATTATGAAGGTAAGCCCATTTTTAAGTGATAACATGTGTTTTTTCTCATACTGACTTCATTTTTAAAATATTACATCTTCATATTAGGTTAGTCTATTTAAGTTAATTTAACATGAATTTCAAGTTATCTGGTTGTGGTTTGAGCATCCTTGTTTATAAAATGGATACTTATTTGATACAGCATTATCCTAATGTACTTAGTAATAATAAGATTATGCCAAAACTGCAGCTATGATTTTCTGAAATTGGGACGCACAAATATGGAAATAAATAACAAAAATAACACTTAGAGCGACATCTCACTTATATGTGGGCGCAGAGGACAGTGAAAAAAATGCACCTTCTTCATTGGATGAATTTGGAGAGTGAGAGTTTTGCTGCAAAACAGTTGTTAAATAAATAAAACAAGATTTTCAGCATTAATATGTTCATTATGGTCCAAATCACTATCACAGTCTGATTTGCCTTAAAAAGATAATAACGGTGATACGAATAACTCAGTATCTTAAAAAGTGGATAATGCGACTTTTGCATCTACACATCCTTCATATTTATTAAAGAGTAAGGAATTTTGGTGACACCCTAGAGAACACCCGGAGTGGTCCCACCTTTCGCTCTATCCTAGGACTGGGTCTAGTGAGACTTATCATTACTTTCCTATGTCCCTGGCAAGGACCATGAAAAAAATGCGCATAAGTGAAAAATGTTCATAAATGAGAGCTTATATAAGTGAAAGATCACTGTAAATGTTTTCTGAGAATATTTATAAATAATTTAATAAAATAATTAAATTAGCAAGATTTTCCAACTACCATCTTGGCAAATGAATGCTCTAACAAACAAGCACCATTAAATCTTAACTGTTCCAGAATAAAACTAAATTGAATAAAAGAAGAATAAGTAGTACCTGATCATAAAGATCTTTACACTGAATGTTCCCATCTGCTTTGTCCGCAAATGAAACAGTGGGGATTGTCGTATTTAATGCATGTACAATATTATCATCAACTTTTCTCATAATCCTTAAGGACTCCTAGGTCAACAGAAATATAAAAAAACAAGAAAAGTTAATTAAAATAATAAAAAGAATATACACATAAGAAAAATTCCAACTGATAACTATCCTTATAATAAGGTAGGGTTAAAATAGGGCCCCATTATTTTTAACCCCACCTTAAGAACTGTCTTAAAACAAAATATTAAAAAATTAGCAAGAGAATAGAGACACAGGGATTTTCCTAAATGGATTAATACTAGTATGGTCCCAATATCTTAATCAAAAAGACAAATAGTTATTAGTTATTTTTTTTCTTTGTAAAAAAGCATTTAAGATTTTTAAAAAATGCTTCACACTATTAATTATTACATAAGACTTAAATCACAATTCTTTCTTTTTTAATTCTATTATAGCAACCATACTGTGGAACAATTCTAGTACATACAGTTGATTGTGAAAAAGACTTAAATTTTTATAAAAACTGACATTCAAAGGAGGTTACTCATGGTTAATGTTACAGTACTTCATTAGTTATCTGAATTCTGGTAGTCTGAACTCTTCAGTAATACAACTTCAAGAAAAAAAAGTCAGAATTTGAAGGAGAAAATTATCTGGCTAGGAATGAAAGCAAAAGCAAGACAAATTTTATATGAAAGATCTCAGACAATACAAATTTCAGGAATTACTATAATCCAAATACCTCAGTACGCGAGTTAAAAAAAAAAAAACACCACAAAATGGACCAAAGTGAACCATAACTTTTGCATCTAGTGGGTATTCAAAATTTTTAGGGGTCAAGATACTACGTGCATACTAGAGATGTAACGAATAACGAATAGTGATTTGGCTGAATATTCGGCCAATAACTCAGGCAGAATACCGAATATTAATTTTTAAAAATTTTTATTTTAATTGTAAATATAATACCGCTTTTCAATTTTGTAATTAAATACTACATAAAATTCATTTTATATTATTTGTAGGTACTTAAAAACACACAACAGTATATTATCTATAAAACAAAAAAATCTTCGTCATGAAAAAGTATCTTCCAAAGATAAACACTAATAACAGCATAATTATATTTTGAGATAATTCACAATTTAATAAATATGCTATGGTAAATGTGATTAATCTGGTAACAATACATAATCACATGTTCAGGGCTTTACATCCTCTGAGCAAAACATATTTAGCAGCTTTTTAAAATTATGCTTGTAATTGAGGATCTGAAAAATCTGGGTGGTGGTTGACCACCCAATAAAGAAATTAGAAAATCAAGTCAAGTAGTATTACCAAGTAGAAAAGTCTGCATTTCCGTAATATTAATAAATACATTAGATTATGTTTCATTCAGCTTAAAATTCAGTGACTTAGGATATTTTATTATATGAGATTAACATATTGTAAAGTATAACTAAGCAATATTATTAGTAAATGTATTTAAAAAAATATTTTTCTCTCTTTGTTCTGAAATTATTCAGCTGAAATGTAGAAATATCCGGCCGAATACCTGTTCAGTATTCAGCTTACCGAATATTCAGCAAAACAGCCGAATACCGAATAGTAGCCAAATATTCGTTACATCCCTAGTGCATACCTGCCAACATATAAAAACATTTATCAGGAGCAACTTGAGAAAATATCCAGAGTTTTTAAACGTCTTCAGGAGCAGTTAGTAGCAATTTTTAAAAAGGTTATAACTTGTTTGCGATAAATATTTAAAAATTAATCGAATAATGGATCAATAATTAATATAAAAAATATTAATCATTAATTGTAAGATATATTTGCACTAGATCCTTAAAAATAGAGTTCAGTTAATCTTATATTTTTCAAACATTAAAAATTAAAAAAAAGATCAAAGTTACACACTCCTACATTTAAAGAGTGTGTCCAAATTGTAACAGATTTACGGAGTTGCTCCGGAAGAACTGGAGCAGTTGGCAGGTATGTATATGTAATATTAAAAAGCTAGAGAATTTTAAGTAAAAGCAAAACATAAAAATAAGGTAAAACATTATCTGGTGACACAGTGACCATTTTAAAGATTAAAAAAGAAAAAGAGAACATATTTTTTACTCCATCCCACCCCCAAATAATTATCAGATGATGGTGATGGTTGTGGCTATTATCCAAATAATAAGTGTAAAACCTGAAATGTTTCTCACAACTTCACTTTTTACTTTTTAACCCTTTTCAGTACAGTGGCTAGACATTCTAGCCACATAATTGCGACACTTATGCTGCTGATTAAAAAAATTTAGGATCATTAGTCAATTTTCTTGTGCCTATTCACCAGATGATAATGAGATTTGTGTAAGGGTCATTCTGCATTATTCATGTTTTATGTACGGGACATTTCACAGCAAAATTTTAACATACTTCTACATTTTTCAATATCAAAATATAAATAAGGAAGTTTGCGACTATTTTAAATGTTTTATATACCACCTCAACTAGATTCCTATGTAAGTTTCTTTTTGTTGGGTCAAACAGTTTTTTTTTAAAAATTAATTAATATTGTTAATATGGAACATCACAATAAGTTGTTTTTAATGTACCTTCAGCAGTTTGGATTTTCCTCTGAATTTATGAGATATTTTCACAAATAAATTTAATGGGTAAATGGAGAAACATGCAGTTATTAACATAAAAATTATTTTTAAAAAATGTATCATTAATTAATGAAAGCTAATTACTTGTCTTATGTATGAGACAAGGCTCTTTGTTATGCATGGGACATGGGATTTTAAGTAATGCAGATGTTAATTTAATGAATTTATTAGCTCTGTTAATGTATTTAAACTTAGTTTAATTATCTAATTAAAATAATTAATGATTTATTTAAAAATTTAAATTGATATTATATAAATTAGGATTTTTCATATATAGCATCACATAACATCTATGATGTCTTCAATTTTTTTCACTTCCTTCATTGGTACCGTGTCCACAATCAACAGGTTTAGTCAGTCTTTTTTAAGGATTTTATCCTTTTCTGAGATGTGTGGACAGGAAAACACGTTTTTGCATAAAGGTTTCATAAAAGGTAGATAAAGATATTTATCATCAATATCCTACACGACTCTACTGGCTACAAATAATTATCATACATAGTCACACTTTTGATACAGTTTCATTTCTTCAGTAACTTAGTGTGTGCATCTGAGGTAGGTTCTTTATCTTGTTTCTACTACAGGGCATAAAATCACTATATAAGAAAAGCAAAAATGCTTCCAAAGGCCTAGGCAGTCCAAGCCTGTTGGTAGGGCAAAACGCACGTTGATAACCTGCTATCAAAGAAGCACCTTGTTTATTAAAATCATCCCCTTATAGTTTTTGGTACTTACTTATTATTCCGGCAGTCTGCCAAGACGAGCAATTTTTCGCCAAGATAAATGCCGGACAAATGAAAAAATTCATGGTTAGAAATACGTTTGGCAACAGTTTGCCAGCACATTTGACTCAAAAATCGTTTGGCAGAAATGACTGTCGGGATAATACATTAAATACCCAATTTTTAGATTTTCTGAAAATGCATCTAATGTTTTCATATGAGCTTCCTTTCTACATTTACTACATTAGAAGACTTTATATTCATTTTCCTAGGAAGAACTTGAAATTTGTGAAAACATTTATAACATGCTTTACAGCTTTTCCTAAAATATGCGGTGTAACTGAGCATGAGAATAGGTCTTCAGATATATCTTGATCTTTCTTTCAGTTTTCAATTTCTTTTTTTTCTTAGTTGTTTGGGCTTTTTCTTTTCCCAGTTTCATACTTTCTATGCTGATCTAACTCTTTTTTATGCATAGTTGACTTTATCAGCCATCAAAGTGTCTTATTTTTTCTTATCAGCTAAATGTTTTCTCACTCTTTCTGTAAGGGTACTAGAGATCTTTTTCTCAAATAAGGATATTTTTTAGCTAAATATGTGCAATAAATGATCACAGTTTCATCTTTGTTTTTTTTTATAAAAATCAACTAATTATTTAAAATGTTACTATGTTTCAAGTGATCTATGACTTCACGAATGGCAGTTATATGTGTTTACTTGTATATTTTTTGTACTTAGTGCAGCTAATGGTGCAGAAAAGAAATTAACATAGTCTAAAAATTAATTGTTGTCAAGTTTTAAATCAAAATTTTGCATTTTGTCCCATATGTAACACGTTTCTGTTTGTCATGCCCAACTTCTAAATGAAAAGCTATACTATTTTAATTGAGTAATTTAGGAAGCTAGTTCAGTAGTTCAAGAGCGAAAAAAAAAGTGTTCAGTTGTCATCAATATTATTCGTTAAAAATTAAAAAGCTCAAAATTGTTTTTTATGGGACAAAGAGAAACTTATCATTGAAAGTTTATGATAAAATATTATTTTATTATTTTTCTTTCACATAATACTACTATTGAAAAGGTTTCATGAAACATAGGAACTTTGAAATAAAGTAAAATATTTTTTGAGTGATAGTTACAAATATAATGTCACATACGTAATACATTTTTCTGTATGGCAGCAAACAAAATGCTCTATTTTCTGTTTAGTTAAAAATAAAGATTTTTTGTAGATAAACTTTAATAGAAGAGGTTTCAAGCTTTAAAATGATGCATTGCACTTAATTTTCTATTATTTTTTTTGGAGCTTGTGAAGCCAAATACTCAGGCATGAAAGCACGAAACAGCTAAAAAGACTGAACTTTGCTCCAGATCATACAGAACAAATAAATTATAATGTATTTAACACATTCTTTGTTATTCTTTTAGATGTATTTATTATTAAATTATCTAATATTCATTATATCATTGTATTCAGTATAACAAAATTCATTAAATTAATTTAAAAACTAAATCCCAAATGCATCAATGATGTTGAAAAAGACTGAAAACTTTCATGCCTGAATACTGCAGAATGACCCATAAAATCATAAAGGTTGACAAAACATTGTATGCATTTTTCATCAATGTGATAGATATTTCACATAAAAGTTATTGACGTTTTATAAAACTGATGGCAGAAATTTATGTGTGTGTGTGATTATGGCAACGCTACACTAGGGCAGTCTGCCAAGGGGGGGTGCCTTGGTAGGAGGACTTTCTAAGGGGTTCTAACTCATATTCACCTTACATCTGGAGAAAACCTACCAAAACTCCAGACCGTTATATCGACAGCTGCGCGATGGGACCCGAACCCAGGACCTTCACACTTCGGCCATCTACCATTTTCAGTGGCATAACCACTGTGCCATGGTAAGGCGGCAGAAATTTAACCATTATTCCGAGAATCTGAGAAAATAGACATACTAAAAATGCTTGTGGCATAAAGAGTTAATTTAATGTCCAGTGACAAGTCTGGACTTTTTTTAAAGAAAAAACAATTGTGCCATATACAGTGAGAAAACGACTAGTTTCGTTAAATTTTGTAAAATTAAATATTTTTCTGGTCAACAATAATAAAAAAGGTCAATTAAAAAAATGTTAAACACTAGTTTAGAATGCAATGAGGGGCAGTACAAGTCCTTCCCTACAGTCTACTTCATAATCTAGTAAAATTATTTTTGTAACGCAAATCTATCTTAGCGATACTCAGTTTCTTTTTAATGAAACTCACAATTAACTACTTTACATAAAAATAATATACTTCTATTACAGCATTGATATAAATTATCAATCAGGAGTGACAAAATATTTGATAATGATGAAATGAACTAGTGTTCTCTGTAAACAACCTTGAATATGCCACAGACAATAAATAGAATTACATAATCTTAAGCTTCTTGGTGCAAAACTTTGAAACCTATCTTGGAGTGACATTGCACTCTTTGTTAAAAAAATTTTTTTTTTCAAAAATGATGGATTGTACAACAATATGTAAATATCTAAGTCTGCACATAAAAAAATAAGCATCCTACTATATAGTTACACTGATCTAACAATTCCGGTCCAACCAATTCAAAACAAAACTTTTATCGTCATTAATCCAATCAGATTAAAAAGTTATGGTCTAAAACTGTAATAAAATTTACACTGCTTGTTTACACTGTTGAAATTTTTCATAATCATGTATAAAAATATAGAAAACAATCTGAGCTAGTTTAAGAATCTGAAAATCCACCCGTCCCCTCATTTTTAGGTAATTTTTCTCTCTTTTCAGTTCCATTTTATTTCCGAGAGTAAAAAAAGTGAAAGTGAATCATTTGCGTGACAAAATTACCTTTTTGAAGTGAAATTGACGTGACACAATTGGGATTCCAAGTCGTTTAAATTGTTTTTCCAGGTAACATGGTTTAATTTCTTCTTCATTAAAATAAATAATCATCTGCTGAAGCATTAATATATAAGGTGCTGAGTACACAAAATGAAATCGTTTGAATTTAAATGTGAAAAGTTTCTGCACATTTCCAGAAGGGAATTTGATTTGGGTTTATAATAAAAATTGAATATAAAGCTATTTTCTTTAGGTGGATGATGATTAAATATACCGAGTGTAGACATATTTTTCGTCAAATGTTTTTTCTAGTGCCCATTGTAATTTCTTTCACAACGGCCTTTTTCTTTTAGTATTAAGACAGAGAAAAATGAGGGAATGAAAATGTGTAAGGAAAATATGGTGTGCGGAAAAAACGCGAACGGTAAAAACGCCAACCGGAAAAAACGAGAACAGTAAAAACGCGAACGGTAAAAACGCCAACACGATTCATTTAACATATGAACTATAGGCGTATCGTCGGTTAGGGGGGGGGGGCACAGGGGGTCACGTGTCCCCTGTGCCCCCCCCCCCCGAACAATTTCGTCAATTTTTAAAAAATAAACATGTTTGAAATTTTAAAGAAACTTTTCTTTTCTGCTCTAAAATTCGATATGTGACCCCCTAAAATGTTTCCTGTGCACCCCCAAAATTTCAGTAGGTCTGGAGCAGTGATGAGCCTTTCTTAGGAAGCTATTGTTAATAGGTTTTCCTAAGAGTGCAATACATATGAACAATAGGCGTAGGGTCGAAGAGGGGGGGCACAAGGGGGGCTGTATCCCCCTTTCCTCCCACTTCGTCTAAAAATTTTTAAACGGACGTTTGTTTTAAAATTTAAAAGAAATTTCCTTTTCTGCTCTTAAATTCGACATGTGACCCCCTCAAATCTTCATGTGACCCTCCAAATTTTCAGTTGGTCTGGGAGCGGTGATAATCCTTGTCTAAAAAAGCTATTGTTATCAAGTTTTCTAAGCATATTGTACATATGAACTATCGCAATCGGGAGAGGGGGTTACAGGGGTGGGGTGTCCCCTCTGTCCCCAAATCTTTTTATTTTAAACATTTGTTTGAAGGGTCGTTTTAGCCGCTCCACTTAAAAATGCAAAAAGAAACTCCAGTCTGTGACTTGGGAGAATATTTGTTTTTCTTAAAAAGAAAAAAAAAAAAACTTTTTACTGTCAGACTAGCTTAATTTGAACAAGGTTATTTTTTAAGCGATTCGTTTAAACAATTTTTCTCATTCCCAATAGGTTGTGGTTTTAAATTCTTTCTAAATACTAGGTTTTCTTTAAAATATTTATTTATTTATTTTTATTTTTAATGCAATGCAAAGTATTTTATGCAAAAATATTTTATTCGTTGAGCGAAAGTGAATAGTATTTTCCCTTTTCTTAATAATACTCTCACAGTTTTACATCAAGTTATATTAATTGTAATAATAGATTTATTGCATCTTTTTTTTTCTTGCTGTATTTTATTCATATATGAATAGTTCAATATTTGATATGTTATCCTTCTAAATATTTATACTTTATCAGTCTTGCGTATTTCAGCAAGTTTTTTTTCAGTTTATCTTAAAAGTTTAATAAGCTGTAAGTTTTATAAAGAAGAGAGCTTTATAAGATATAAATTTATCTAATAAAATTTTTTTAAAAATGTAATCAAGTAGCTTTCACATTGTAGAATAAATAATTTTTACTAATTTCATCACAATTAGTAAAAGACTAATGTATAGGTATAGGGTTCTGGCTTACTGCGCGGCCACTTTCTCCATCTGTAATGTGAATTCGGGTTAGGACCCCTCAAAAAGTCCTCCATCCGAGGCATGTCTAAATTAAGCAGTCAAACCTTGTGTAGAAGGGGCCATGGTAGCCCAGTGGTTAAGGCGTTGGATTCGTAACCGGAAGGTTGTGGGTTCGATACCGGCGTACCACTAAAGACCACCGTGTACATGCGGCGTACGTGCACGTTAAATCTGTGGTTCCGAAAGTCCTCTCGGCGGTCGCTAGCAGTTTCCGAGGGGTGTCAATATTCAGAAGTCCCCCACCTTCTGATGAGGTTCCAAATTCTAGCGGGAAATTACGGGAAGGACGTATATGTAGCTCTAAGCGACACATTCAGTGACGCGAGCTGACCTCTCCAGGCAAACAATCCTTGTGTAGATCTGCCACAAAACATGATAATTTACAGTGAAAGTAAAAAGTTTAATATATTTAATATTAAATAAAAATCATAATCACTTCCAAACACTGTTATCGAGGTTGTCCTAAAAACCCTGACCTATAGAGTTTCCTTCTTTAAATGTTGATCATAGACATATAGAATAAATTACATAGTTATTTTATGGTCTCAAATAAAATTTTCTGAATATTAAATGTAAATAAATAGAAACATGTATTTTTTATACAGCCCTCTTTCTTCTAAGAAGGCTTACAGATATGTTTAATCAAAGTTGGTGAGGGGGCAATAAGCTTTGCTATATCAATAATAGCAAAAATATAATTATTAAAACTATTCTAACAAAACTAATTAACCATTAATTTTAATCAGTGTTATAAATAGCCAATATTTTATATTTTAAGAAATAAGTTTTAAATCATTTTTAAAAAGTTTCCTGTAAAAAGAGGTTTTTAGCATTTAGAAATGAAAATTTGTTTGAAAAGTTACAATTACATAAACATTTAATTTGAAGAGTTTATTTTAAGTTGTTTTTATTAGTTGTTGACTTATTAATACCATGACTTAATTAAAAAAAGCATTTTTAAAATAAGAGTATTCATGCTTAAAATGAATATTTTAAAAAACAAAAATATGTATACATAAATATATACTGATAAATCATTCATTATTCTAATAATTTAAAACCGAAAAGCTAACAAGATGAATCAGAATGAATTATGATGAATCAAAATAAAATCTTGCACTTATAAAAAGAAAGCCAGTAAATATAAGCCATGGTTGGTAAGGAATAAACTGAAGGTCAGAATTTATTACAGAGAACGTGCATGTTAAAACGGTGTGATAGGATATTCTTTTTTAGGGTGATCTTGGTAGGTGAGAGATGGTACTTAAAATTTTCGCAACTGCTACAATTTGTTGCGGAATGACTAGTTCTGGTCCTTGTCCTAAGAATACAAACAAATTGAACATTCAGTTTGTTAAATTATTAATTAATTAAACTTGGTAAATTAATAATTCATTAATTAAACTATTTCTCTATTTTATTATGTTCAGGAGAATTTTTAAAGTATCCCCTTTTAAAGGTGAGAAGGTGTAAAGGCAAACACCCCTCCCCCATTCTTTAAAAAAAAATTGTGATCAATTTCAGTTAATTAAAGGCACATGGCTCTAATCTACTAAATATTTTGATTTTAATTTGTATATGTTTTAATGTCATTTATATAATTTATTACTGTTTAGATCACATAAAACTAGGAAATAAAAATGATTTAAATACTCTAGCGGAGAAAAATCAAATGATTACGAGTTTAAATTTCATTCAAATTTTAATAAATCGTTTGAAATCAGTTGAGTTTCTATTTAACGCTAAAAATCCCCTTTTAAATAATTTTGAATATTTTGTTTTAAAAAAATCTCAATACAATGATTGTATCTTTCTCAACAGAATAATTGATATAAAAATTAATTTTTTAAGTGATAAAATATATTTATTACCGCACACAGTGGCGCACTCAGGATTTTGGTTTAGGGGGGGGGGGGGGTTACAAATACTGCCAAACTAGGTTATAAGTGACCTCGATTATAGCTATAACTCCATTATAACTTCAAAATATTCGTTACCACTTGCCCATAGAACACAAGCCCAATCTTTTCATAGTCTTTTTTTCAACCAATATCTAACCTTAGCAGTTCTAACTTTAAAAGTTGGTAATTTATGCACTAACTGTAAGTATTTATTTAAAAACCAACATTCCCCCACTTTTAATTAACCCCCCCCCCCCACAAAAAATTAGAAATAATTTGAAGACAATTTTTTAAGGTAAAATATTATAATTCGTTAGTGACAATTTTCAAAGTTTTTCACATCTAACACTCCAGGTTTAGGGGGGGGGGCTTTAGCCCCCATAGCCCCTCCGTGGGTGCGGCCATGACCGCACAGCTATTAAATGTTTTTCTGGATATAATATTCTTGAATGTAAAATCTGTGCAGTACGAACCTCAACCTAAAAGAAAACCTGTTTGTTCATCTTGCCTTAGGCTTTTCCGGTACGCTATCTCCCATAGTCCCCGGTCCCCATTGTCCGGGGAATCTCCCCTATTTCTTTCTTGGAAGGGACACGGCTTTCATGACCTTGACTAGCTAAAAGCAATTAATTCTTTTTTATTTAATGTTGTAAATTTCCCTGATTAATATGAAGATATATGCTCTCAAAATATAAAAAGTGGCTCCTTTACTTCAAAAACAAAAGAATTTTGAGGCAGTGCAATATTTGATTAAATACCATTATCGTATTTACTACAAAACAAAATAAGTTCATGTCAATATTTAAATAAAAATTATTATTCTGAGGGGGGGGGGGATATTCTTTTTTCCAGTTCGCGTTTTTACCGTTCGCTTTTTTTCCGTTTGGCGTTTTTTCTGTTCGCGTTTTTTCCTACATTCGGAAAATATATAGGCACACAAGAATTTTTTTAGAGGAAGTTTGAGCTCAGCTAAATCTTTTATAATTCAAGAGGTAAGTGTTAATGAAATAAGAATATCCCCCTTCCACACACACACGTTCATATTCATATTTTCGTGGTAGTTGTAAAATTTATGAAATCATTATTATTTTATTTTCAGACCTGTCAAACAGTTTTTGTGTTGAATTGAAAGGAAAAAAATAGTCTGACTGCATCAAAAGATGGAGGTGAATTAGAATCAATTAAAAATCTTGTGAAATAACACACATAAATAAAAAAGTGCTACTTTACAAAGTTTGAGAACAGTAGGTAACTTCATTAGCAACAGTTTTCTTTAGTGTTAATACGGAGAGTTATCAATGTGACAAAGGTCACATCAGGGAGAGACATTCAGAGGTTTATGTTATGTAACAGTTGTGTTGTTTCGCATCCCCGCAACCAGCAGAGCTAGATCAGGTCCATTAGCCCATTCACTCTGAAGAAGTCCAGTACCAATAGGGGGTCTTGAACCAGGTCTTCGTGGTAAGTCCCAGACAAAGTAAAATATGGCCAAGGGAGGCCTGTGCAGATGAAAACCTAGTGCAGACTTCAAAGTGCTTATTGCCAGCAACAAAAATCATTGATAAAAAATGACCACTAAAAGCAGTTTGATCTTGTCTACTGCTGCCCTGAACCAAGGAGCTGCCAGCGCATTTACTCTAATACCATGGTATGTAACAGTAGCCATAACAGTTTTTGCATATTCATATAATATAATTCTATCAATTGAAAGTTACAATATAACAGACACAATGCAAACATATGAGGGGGGCAATGGCCCCCTCTGAAATTTTGTTTTACAGCTTTAGATTCACATACTTCACGATTGCTCAATTGCATTATGAACAATTTATAGATACAGCTAATGCTCAATTTGCATTATGAACAATTTATAGACCTATATAAAATGTTCAATGGCCCCCTCCGAGAAGTAGCCGCCCTTGAATGGATGTTGTTCAGATGAACTAATAGAAAAATAATTTTAACAGATATATAAACAGTTAAAATTCAAAACCTGAAAGTACTTAACACATATTCCCTCTTTCTTTTGAAAAGACACTGCAAATGCTAAAAACATGAATTTGTTACAGTAGACCCTAGTATTAGAACTTTAATACTGGGTATTAAATAATCGGAATAATCATAATAGGCTAATAAATCAAAAGTATTTAGTTCAGTAATATGGTGACACATCATGAGAGTTTCAAAACAAAAAATCGAGATCTTTAATAATTGAAACAATAATCCATTAAATTAACTCAAAAAGATCTAAGTACATCTAAAGCCACCAGACTTTTTATAGTAAATATATTGAGAGTATTTCTCAAATTTCATAAATTAAAAATAATATGAAGCTAATTAAAAATAAAACACCTTAAAAGCCGAAATATCTTCACAAGCCATGTCTACCCTGGGCGCCGCCATCTTGCTTGCTGCGTTCCAGTGTTTTATTTAAGTTTTATAAAATTAGCTGTATAAAATTTAAAGACATTTTTGATAAAAAATAAAAAATATTTTATAATATTTTGTATAATATTTATTTTCAGGTGACTGATTATAAATTATAGGTTTTTTCAGTCGTATGCGACGGCTCTTGTTTTTTAGGGTTACCTATAGCTAGTTGCTAGTGGTAATCATACGATACGTCTTGCAAGTGTATTATTGCAAGGAAAGGTACGTTAATTTTATTAACGAACTGCATTTTATGATAAATAAAGAAGCCTTACACTCAATTGCATCATGTGATTATATTTAATTCAGTAAAGTGTAAATGTATTGACATTACAGTATAGGTACACCGCATACAGTAGCTAGTTAGGTAGATGCGTTTATACCAATATTGATATAATTAACCCTTTCATTTTGCTATTATTTAGTATAAGGTGCATTATAAACTATTCGAGTTTGTTTTCAATTATTTTTTTTTACTTATATGTTGGCATTATCGTATTAAATAAATCATATGCTGTCACGTGTCATATTTAACTTTTCCAAAATCTCAACATTTAAATGTGGTTGACTCAAATTTCTATATCTAATTTTTTTTATAAAATCGTCTTTTTATTTATACATGCACGGAAAGAATTTATAAAGTATTTTGAAAGTTAACGGAATATGCTTATTTTAGCTATTAATGGTTGCTAACTCAAGAAATCTATTACGAAGATCGTGATACTTTGAACTACAGCATTTCGTGCATTGATTTAATAGCCTTTAATCAACTGTATGTTTCATCAACTCTTTCCTACTCCGTTAAATAACAAAAGGCCGTAGTTTACATACATTATATTAATAATACAGTCTTTACGTATATTAATGTGTTCGTTGTATTGTAGCTACTTCGTACACATACAGATTGAAAGTTTATTTATTTTGTCTCGATCATTGTTTATATTAGGGTGAAAATTCATCAGCATTTTTAAAACTGCTAAATTATTATCTAAAAATATTAGGTGTAGTAAAAAAATACCGTTGATTGAATACAGAAGTAATAAAATGATTGTATTAAGTTTATTAGTTCTTATTCAATTTTATTTATTTTTAACCTAAAAAGTTTTTCGAAATTTTCTTATTGGATTTTGATGCGCACTAGCACAAAGTTTATTTCTTTTTCAAGTGTTTTATGTATTAATGTGGGCTGTGGAAAGTTTTTCATTTGTCCTGGGACTTTTTTCAGTTTAGAAAATTTTACTGACATAGGCAATGTATGGTACTACTTTTTAATTTTCATGGAATGATTAGTCTTATTAGTTTGTATTTTTTTACTATTTACATTTCAAGTTTCTTTTGTATACAGTTGACTCTTTCTGTTGAGCTTAGTTCACTGATTTTTCTTTTATAGAAATAGTAATTAGAAATAGAAAGTCAAATATTATGTTGTTTTAATTTATTATTTTTTTGTTTGCAGTCCACAATGTCTGCACATAGATTCCGCTATAAAAATGCTGGGTTAGATGCTCAGGAATTGAGAAGGCGACGTGAAGAAGAGGGAGTTCAATTACGGAAACAGAAAAGAGAAACTGAAGTAATAATTTAACTACCCTTAAATTCTTGAGTCCAAATTTTAGATTTTAGATTTTATTATGCATGTAGAATATTATTATGATGCTTGTTTTCCTATCATGAAAAATAAAGTAGAAGTAAAAAAATCTGAAACACTTTCAGATTTAAATATGCACTAAAGTGCTATATATTAAAAGCTTATAATCTATATGACATTAAAAGCTTATCATAATCTATGTGTCTTCCCTTTTTTATTTCTAATGGCAGATTAAGTACAAATACAGCAAAAAAAAAAAAACACAGAATACAACAAAAAAAAAAGCTGTAACGGAGTTCATTGATCTAAGATCTCTTGCCTCGAAGAAATGCTTGGTTAGAAAAATCTTTCGCAGAGTAGGACAGTGGAGAAGACGTGCAGAGTCCATCGTCTTCTCACCTCTCCAGAGCTCCTATTGGTCAAGGAACAACTTTGAATCTATGGAGCTGATATCATAGGCAGTAATGTCTGGTGACAAGGCGGAATTAAGCTTCCCTTATTCCATTAAGTTGGAAAGTGTATCATTATTCATGAGTGTGCCATATTTTTCTCCCTTGTTCCATAAAACACATCTTTGGAATCAAAATCGCCTACTGAAACTGTTTTACAATCTTTGTTCAGTATATTCCAACTACACTTCACCGTTTTAAATACTATGTAGAATCTGCATGATAATCCATGAGTGTGCTGTGTTTGTCTTTCTTGGGTGGATTTCTACTTTAACGCCCTGACTCTTGCCAAGGTGGCGATAATTAAACATATGCAGTTACACGACAATTTTTTGTATTTATGTGGCAACCGTAGTTAAGAATTAAAATGGCAGTTTGAAACAACATGTAAGTACAGCATTCCATTACTTCTTTATTTTGGGTTGCCAATTAATGCAATTTTAATAATTAATTGTGTGTGATTATGGCAGTGCTACACTAGGGCGATCTGCCAAGGGGGGGTGCCTTGGTAGGAGGACTTTCTAAGAGGTTCTAACGTGTAATCATGTTACATCTGGAGAAAACCTACCAAAACTCCAGACCGTTAGATCAGCAGCCGCACGATGGGACCTTCACACTTCGGCCATCTACCATTTTCAGTGGCATAACCACTGTGTCAATCTTCAAATTCCTTAATTGGTGTGTTTATCTCAAATTTGTTCACTTTAGTTGGTTGATTCCAACTTTAACCCTCCCACTCACCAAGGTGGCTATAACTATGCATATTCAGTTACCTTGACGACTTTTTCCATTTATGTGGCAACCGTACTATAAAAATGGTGATTTGGAACAACATGTAAGTACAGCATTACTTGTTTATTTATTTATTTGTGCTGCCACTTAAGGAATTTGAAGACTCTTTAATCATTAAAACTACATTAACTGGTGTGTTTATCGCTAATATGTTCACTTTTGTTTTCACCATGTTCCTTTTGGGCTCGTTTGCAAAGCTTGCTGAAGTGTGGCGATTTTTTAGGTTGGCGAGAGTAAGGGGCATTAAAATAGGAATCCAAATCTATATTAAAATAAAATCTCCTACTGAAACTGTTTTACAATCTTTGCATAGCATATTCCAACTGTACTTCACCATTTTAACTGCTCTTCAGACAAAAAATCTTGGCAGGAACGAAATAGGACCCTAGTGCTAAAAAAACAAACAACAACATTAAAAGTCATTTGTTAAAAGTCATTCATTAAAAGTCATCCATCAAAAGTCAATTCATTAAAAGTCATCACATATAAATCATACATAACCCAATAAATTCACAAAGAAAAGATAATCTATACATACTAAAGCAATTAATTTAGGGAACTTTGCTGAAAAATTAAACTTAACATAGTGAAATAATAACTTACTTATTAAATAATTAATTAAATTACGTTGTTCATGAAAGACCGTTTTTTATATATATAGCTTAAACTTAAGCACTTTTATTGAAAAAATGAAATGAGCGAATTATATTTTTGATTTTATAGGTTTAATTCCTATATACCATATAACAATATAGCACTGAGAAAATATTAAACACTTTCACAATTGTTCTTTTAATTATATTTCTGAAACTTTTGTTGGAGCTTAAAAATCCCTTCTTTTAATCTTCATTTGAAAACCGGTCATTTTGATGCATACTAAAATCAGTTCTGCTTCAAACCTGAATCACAGTCAAAAACTGGAACAAAATGAAATTGGAGTAAATGGAATTCTGAACCAATACTAAACAAGAAAGTTTTATCATGCCAAACGCGTTGATTATAAAACACTTTCCAATACATCAATATATTTTTGCCAAATTTGGTAATGTATTTTCCTTAAATCTAGTGAAATTTCGGAGATAAGATAATGTTGTACTATCACTATAAATGCAATTTTATGAGAGCCTGTAAAAGACATAAAAAAAAAAAAAAAATCCATCGTTTAACTGAAGAATCTAAAAATTTTATACTCATTGCCTTGTGCTAGAAATGTATTAGTGTCTCTCAAATGCCACAGATTGTAATGTGTTGGAATTCTTTTGAGTGTTCCTGTAGAACTATTAATAATACAGACACTATTTTCAATGGAGAGCATTACTTTGAGAGCCTTAATATTATGTATGCCTACATTATTTTCTTTCAAAAAACCGAATATCTAAAATATGTTTTAAAGAATGACTGCCCATAGCGTGTGATGTATTTGATTTTTCTTTTGTAAAAGAACTGCAAATGTTACTTATACTATTTTCAATGGAGACTGTACATAGAAAAAAAAATTCGCACATATATTTACGACAGTTAAAACACTGGACGTGTGGACAACAGAACGAACAAATAAACTGAAATCATTCAAATTTGTTGGTATGTTAAAAATATAAATATTCATTTTATATAACATAACAGTATCGGACGAACATGGAGAACCAGAAACTTATTCTTTTAAGAGTTAGCAGTCTAAAATTCATTTTCCAAGCACTAAAAAATCAAAGTTTGCAATTTTGTTTCACACAAATCCATTAACTCATCTTGGGTTCTTATGCATTAACTGATTTTCATCGCTCGGAGAAATTCCACTTATGCAACCCCCCTCCCACTCCTACGTAGATTGCCCTTAGCCATTCCTTAACGAAACACAATACACTAAATCAGTTGATTACAGCGCGAGCAATGGATTTTCACAATTCCCAACGAAACTGCATAACTTAATATTATCAAATTTGATATTTTTCGATTTACCGGCCAAATAATGAAAATATCGCCAATCTCGGTTCGTTTTTCAAAGTATTTTTTTCGTACCATGTTTGGCAATTTATTGCAAAAGTCGCCAACATTGGAGACTTTAGGCACAATTTTAGGGAGGCACTTGAGTTAATTATATTATTAGTTAACTGTATTGTAGGTTATAGTATTATATGCTTTAAATAGATGCCTGTCTCTAAACTCCCTTTGACCTTATTGTATTGGAATTATTTTGAGTACTCTTGTAGAAGAACTATTTAACTATACAGACACTATTTTCAATGAAAAGCTACATCTTGTAATCCTTAACAACATATGTCAATTTCGTTTCACTTCAAAAAGCAGAATATCTATAAAATTAGAAGTCAAAGCCCGTAGTGAAGGCAATTGCAACAAGCTCTAGAAAAAAAACGTTTGGCAAAAGTGTTTATACACTTAATATATTTAATCTTTGTCCATCTAAAATAACTTCATATTCAATTTTTATTATATATACTAAAGTGGAATTTCATGCTCTTCTGGGAACGTGCAGAAACTTTTCTTATTCAAACGATTTCATTTCACTGTGAACATGCGTGAGGAAATCATTTTATTAAAAAAGTAAATAAATAAATAACTAAACTTATAAATCTGGAAAAAGCTTCTTCTTAAGTATGACATCAGTATGAAGTAATTGTCACTTGCAACAGCTAATTTTGTCACACAAATGATCAACTTCTTTACTCTCGGAAATAAAATAGAGCTGAAAATAACGAAAAATCGCTTAAAAATGAGGGAACGGGTGGATTTTCAGATTTTTAAAGTAGGGCAGATTGTTTTCTATATTTTTATACATAATAATGAAAAATTTCAAGGAGATTGTACAAACGGTGTAGATGTTACTAGGCTTTATGTGTTAACTTTGTAATCTTTTTGCAGTAATGACAGAAAAAGTTTTATCTTGAAGTCAGGGATCAGCGTAACTATATAGTAAAGGATGATATGCTTAAAAGAATAACTTCCCATAGAGTGCAATGTATTTGGAATATTTTGAGTGCTTCTGTAGAAAAACCATAAATGCTACTTGGATCATTTTCAATAGGGTACATGGTACAGTAGATAAGAATAACATATAAAAATTTCCTCGAAATTGGTGCATATTTACGGGAGTCAGAGGATGGACAGACAGACAAACCAAAATCATAAACACTTTTCAACCTTGTCTGAATGTGTTAAAAAAGGAAATTAACTTAAAATTTACTTTAATTCACCTTCATCCAAGAGCGAAGTCTATGTTACATACTACAGTCACAGTAAGTTTTTTTCCAAGACTGAATGAGAACATAAACCAAAACTGAAAACAGGAGCAATAACCAAAAAATCCGAACCAAAATAAAGAAATGAACTTATAACTTATCTGCTCTTTTCACAGTCATACTGAGTTGCATCAACAGTGCAGTCTGATGCTTCATTCCATATAGTTAAGTATAGGAAAAAAAAAAAAAAAAAAACTATAATTCAGCGAGTTTCATCAGTGTTGGAGTTAAATGTTTTTAAAAAAATGTAGTGTTGTATTCATTTTTTTTTTCCCACACACACAAAAAAAAAAAAAAAGCAGTGAAGTTGAGTACAATTCCAGATAAATGTGGCAGGAAAAAAGACCCATTTTGAAAAATGTTCCAAAGGATGAAAGTATGAACAAGATTTCAAAGATTACTGAAGAAGGTGGTGGCCGCCACTGAAAGTGCTACTGACGGCTTTTAATGAGTTTTTAACCTTCTATATAACTGCATTATTTCTGCACAGATAATTAAAATTTAATGCTGTATTCTAATAAAACATATACACTTGTTTTCAAAAATGCTATTTCCTTAAGCTCTCGTTAAATTGCGCCAAAAAGCCTAAAACTGTGCAAACTGCTAGAACTCACTTTCTAAAAATCAGCCTATTGGCCATTTTTTGCCAAACTAAAAAAATTTACATATTAGTCTCGGAAATCTTCAATCCTCATTGTTTTGCATATAAAACATTTCATTCCTGCTCTCATTTCTTATGCGCACACGATATTATAATTAAAATAAAACCTTACAAATATAAACATATTATTCTTTTATTTTTACTTTAAGAATTTAAAACATTTTATTCGGCAAAATTGCTACCCATGGCAACCACAATGCTTATTTCACACTTTTTTCACTACAGGGGTTACAATTATGGAAAGCTTTCTGCATGGAGAACATAAAAAAAATCTCTTAAATTCCGGGAACGGGTGGACTTTCAAAGTTTTAAAGTAGACTATCATTTATTCTATATTATTTTACATATCTGTGCAAAATTTCAAGCTGACAGGTCCATTTTTGTGGATTTGTATACTACCCAAATCCACAAACTGACAAACAGAATTTTATTTATAAGATAACCTACGCTTATTTTTAAAAATACCCTCTCATTAAATTGAGCCAAGCGCTAGAATCATAGAAAATCTGACACACCTTCAGATTTTAAATACGCACTAAAGTGCTATATATTAAAAGTGTATTATAATCCATGGGTCTTCCCTATTTTCGTTCCTTCTTTCATTAAGTTGGAAAGTATATCATTATGCATGAGCGTGATTAAACAAAATTAAAATTGATATTTCTAACATTCCTTTTTCTGGATGTAATACATTAGAAATAGATGCAGAAAAGCTGCTCAGAAAAATGCACAATTCCAGCTGAATGAAAATTTCAAAAACTTATTCTCAGGTGTATTTATAACCCAAATAGCAGACGATTAAATTACCATAAATAGTGCCAAGCGTTAGAATCCTCCTCAAAATCGCACATCAACCCCCCTTTTTTTTGCATAATTAAAAAGTTGCACATTTATTTTCGGAAAATTTCCAAATTCTATTTTTCTTTTGAGTATAAATCATTTTATTCCTGCTCTGATTTCACATGCACACGATATTTTAATTAAGAAATAGCCTTACAAATAATCCAAACAAAAAAAAAATCGTTATTCTTTTATTTTTACTTCAAGAGTCTGAATCATTTAATAAACTTGCCAAAAATGGCAACCTAGATATGCTCAAATCTCGCTCTTTCCACTGCAGAGTTACAATTGCGAAATGGCGAGAACAAAAATGATCATTTTGCGACACGTTTTTTATCGATATCTCCTAAAATAATTCGAATTTCGAAAAAATCGCTTCGAGGTGTGTCGGGACCCGTCTTTGAGAATTACCATACAAAATTTGGTAGATCTACAATCACCTGTTTTGGAGCTACGCGAGCCACAGACAGACAGGCAAACTATAACGGACAGTTTACACATTGCTTTATTTATATAGATTAATGTAATGAAATTAATACCACCATTCAAATTATTTATCATGCTAAGATTAAATATTGAAAATGGTACATTAATGTTTTTGAAAGTACTTTTTATATATTTTTTCTTCCTTAGATCAGTTTGTTTGAAATTTATGAATATAAGTAATTAGTTGAATGCCTTTATGCGATGATTTTTCTTTTTTTTTTAAAGGGGAGCTTTGCTAAAGCTAAGTCAGTATTCAATTACTTAATCATAAGGTGCCTAAACATTTTTGATGAGTCTAAATATTTGTTTTTCTGTATAAATATAATCTGTTACTAATACTATTCTGTATCACATTACAATATAAATATTCTCAGGTAAGTAAGGTAATTATAATTTTGCAATCAAAATAATGATTGGTTATTATCACTGCACTCAACCATTTTCTAAATCTTTTCATTTTGTTATGTTAAAATCATTTATTCAGGGCCAGACAGTAACATTTTTGTGCCCAGGGCACTTAAGACTTTGTGCCCCTACATATAGCTGGCTCAATTTTTGTGGCCCTATACATAGCTCTTAACTCAATTTTTTGGCCTGCTTCTGCATGTGTGCCCAGGGCACGGGCCCAAATGCATGTGCGATAATCAAGGTACACATTTATTCAGAACAAGCACATTAAATTTATGACACTTAGTTTTTTGATATATCTTATATCATGATTGCCACGAACCTTGAAAGTCAGGGAAAATGAAATTGGTCAGGGAAAATTTAAATTTGCTGAGGAAAGTCTGGGAAAACTCCAGTTCGGTCAGGGAAAATATATTGAAACTTAACCGGTTGAGTCCGAAGCAGTGCGATCGCGCTGTTGAGATTTTTTTTAAGGGCCCGATTCAAACGAAACGCGATCGGTCATCTCCAAAACGATCGTTTTCTCTCTGGAAGTTCGATCGCTTTTACAAGCGATCGCAAAAGTGTATTCAAAGTGAAACAAAATAGGCGATCGAACTTACAGGTTTGCTAGATCGAAACTTTATCGCCAGAGAGTGAAAATGCAACTTCCGGTGACGTAGAAAGTCGCTGTTAACCAATAAAAAAATCGCATCTTTCTCTGGTAAAACTTTTAACTTAATGGCGACGACTAACTGTTTATTTATTTATGTTTGAGCTGCAACGGACAACCGGACAACAGGCTGTGTCTAATTTTTTTCCCCAACAGTATTGTAGGATAATGTTTTAAAATTTTAACTGGTTTAGGTTAATATTTTTTGTATGTTTATAATCATGGAAATAAATTTTTAATTTATGAAGACTTTTTTTTAGAAAATTATTAATAATAGTATTGTTCATCATAATTATCATGTCGAATTGTTCGAATTATCGAATAATAATTGTTCCCTAATTTGCCTACTACATTTTATTTTTCTGTAGCAGAGAAGCTGTTTATAATTATAATGGAGGGGTAGAATTACTATATATTTTATGTTCTGATATATAATTAACAATCAAAGACATCCTTAATATAATGGTGTGAATATTTGTTTAGGAGGGTTGCTAGGATGCTTATTTTAGCCAGAAATTATTCGTTATTCATGTATTTTTTCGCGCTGTTTCAAACAAATTTATCGAGCAATATATCAAGTTCAAATTTATCGAGCAATAAACGATTTAAAATAAGAACTATAGATGGCGCCTGCATCGTAGTGTCTGCTAGAGTGGAATTCAAAGGCCGACAGAAAATAAACCCTACAGAAATTCTGTTCTGTGAGAAAATTCAGCTTTCCGCAGGCCTAAATCTTTTGCAGAATTCCCTGTCTGATAATTCCAACGGATTGTTTCGTAATTTTAAATAACGAGCCTTCGTTGTTGTTGTAATCTTCTTATTAACCATCCGCCGAACGATCCGCCATGTTCTTGAAAACGATCGCTTTTGAAAAAGCGATAGCAAAACACCCATCACAGTGTCACGTGATCCAAAAGCGATAGACAGGTTTCACTTGAATAGGAAACATAGGAATCAGTCGAAAATTTCCGCGATCGCAACGGAAAACGATAGAACTCTGTTTCGTTTGAATCGGGCCCTAAGTCCAGAAAACCCAGTACATTTCGAACATTGCGGACAACTGATGATGTGTTACTGATTGTTGAAGTCGTGCGCTCAGATTGAAGGAAGTACATCACACAGCTCCTTTTAATGTAAATAGTACATTTTACAATAGGTAGGTTTACAATTGGGATTCATCAATGTAAAATAAACAAATCACTATCGCGCTGCTTGGTATTTCTCGACATAAAATAAAACAAGCGGCATCATGCTGCTTAGGTCTTTTCATACTAATTTAGAGAAAGTACCATTGCGTTGTTTGGGATTCTTCGACAGTGTTTTTTCAATACCCCTGGGACTCAAATGGTTAAGAAAGTAAAATTTATTTATTTTGGCACCAAATGTTATTGCCATGGACTTGGATTGGGAAGGACCTCCATTGGCAATGAGATTCCATCCCTGAAAACGAACCTAACTCCGATTCGGTCAACAGATGATGCTGATGATTCATTGCTTTGTACTTAAGTATAGTATCGCTGCGACAGAAGTTGCATTTTTTAAAATAAGTGAATTATTTTCTGAATTTGAGATGGCCAGTGTGTGTTTTGCTCCTGGTTGCACTTCGGGTTATACTAGCAAAAGAAAGAGAAATGCTGCCCTTGGATTAAACCTAGTCCTAGTTTATTCAAAGTTCCCAGCTAAACCTTGTTTTTCATGAGTAATAGAAAAAAATTCATCCCAGGTTCGTATATTTTAGAAACATGCATAAAAACTCAAAACTTAATTTATGGTATAATAATTTACTTTAATTTGTAAATTATTATACCATGAATGCATGTAAAATGTGTCATTTTAATAACTATAGCCTTTTATTTCTAAGTGGAATGGGTGTGTTCGCATTGTTGCGTGTATTTTTTAGGACCGCGATGATCAGGGAATTCTATCAATTGTAGCCAGTGGAAGTCAGGGAAACTGATTTCAAATTTTTTGTGGCAACCATGTATATATATTTGCATAGTTACAGTAGTAGCTTATTACTATTATTTTGTATTTTAAGCAGCGTGTTGAACAAAAATTACGCTTGGAAATTTTGAACAAAATATGTAGTTTGTACTACCTAAAATTGTCCAAAAGTTTACTCAAGTGCTAAAGTAAAATATGAGGAAATTTGGTAGTATGCAATTTTATTAAAAAAATAGTTTTACACAATTTTAGGACAGAATCTTTGGTTTTTGACACTTATTGTCAAAAAGGGGTTTTTGACATGGCAGATAAAACCATCAATTGTCAAAAACTTGCCAACCTTGTTTTAAACAATTTTGAAATATTCTATAAGTGTATGAGAAAAAAACTATATACTTAAATTTAAAAAATCTGATGTGTCCAACACATGACTTCCTTGCACGTTCATTAGATCAAAAATATTTTCGACGCACTTCCTCTAAATTTATTTGTTTGAAAGAGATAAAATATCAATAATAGTAAGGTTTAGCGATTTCTAGCCAAATATTTCGATATCGCCAAGCTGAGTTCAATTTGAAAGATTTCCTTCTGACACTTTATTTGGCGATATTTCACCAAAAGCCGACAAACTTGAGATAGTCAGCGAGATTTTGGGGATAGCCAAAGTAGTCATTGACCACAGACTTTCAATGAATTGAATGCATCTATACACCTCAATGTATTCAAAGTCATTTGGCTCACCATGTAAATAAATTCTCAGTCGATTGCTGTCAAAAAAGATATTGAAAACAGTTAGATATTACAATAGTTCTAAATACAAAGTTAAAAAATCTACGGGTTAAAGTTTTAGAGTTATACAAAATAGGAAATAATTTTTGGCGCCAAATTTGGCGATATTTCTGCGAAACTCGTCAATGTCGACGACATTTGGCGAGATTTCAAGCATAAACCGAACAATGAGAGATTATCGCCAAATTTGGCGATATTTCGCCAAAACTCGGCAAGAACGATGACAAATAGCGATACTTTGGGCATCGACCAAATGACTGACTATCGCCAAATTTGGCGATATTTCGCCAAAACTCGCCAAGGTCGAGGACAGACGGCGAGATTTTGGGCATGTACAAAACAATGACTGTCTACAGTTGTATTATAATGAAGATGTCCATAGACATTAAAGTACTGAAATTCTTTTCGGTGGTCCTGTAAATAAACTCTCCAGTAGATTGGAACCAAAAATCGAGATGCACAACTAGATGTTACAGCATTCTTATATATGAAATTTCATAATAGTTTTTGAGATTTGAGAGTTAAATATACACACACGTACACCAAAAGTCGCCAAGCTTGGCGACTTTTGGCATAGTTCTTGAGGGAGGCACGTGACCGTGGTCGGACCATTACCTAACTTATGTGGTAGGACGGTATTGTGCTTGAAATGGATGAATGCCCCTAAAATTGCTATTGACCGTAATGTATTGGAAATCTTTTGAGTGTTCCTGTAGCAGAACTATAAATGATAAAGACACTTTTTTTAATGGAGAAATTCATTTTCTAACTCTTTACAGCATATATCACTTCTGAGTCGTTTGAAATAGCCCAATACCTCTAAAAAACACTTTGATGAATTTCGGCCCATAGAGCGTAATGCATTTCGAATCTTTTGGGCGGTCCTGTAGATAAACTATTCAGTCGAATGGAACCGAAAGGGGAGGTGCACAACTAGATGTTACAACAATCCTAAATATAAAGTTTCAACATTCAACGCCTAACAGTTTTTGAGATATGCGAGTTTAATGAATTTCGGCCCATTGAGTGTAATGTATTTCGAATGTTTTGGGCAGTCCTGTAGATAAACTATCCAGTCGAATGGAACCAAAAGGGGAAGTGCACAACTAGATGTTACAACTATCCAAAATATGAAGTTTCGACATTCTACGCCTAATAGCTTTTGAGTTAGGCGAGTTTAATGAATTTCGGCCCATAGAGCGTAATGTATTTCGAATCTTTTGGGCGGTCCTGTACATAAACTATCCATTCGATTGCTACCAAAAGGGGAGGTGCACAACTAGATCATAGAACAATCCTAAATATCAAATCTCAACATTCTACGACCAATAGTTTTTGAGATATGCGAGTTACATACATACGTACGTACGTACGTACAGACGGCATGGAAAAACTGGCCACAGTAGACTCGCCACTGGTCAAAATGAGTTGCAGACGCGTTAATATGATCGTGCATGCTAGCCTACGATGAGATGCATCGAAAAAAATTTTTAAATTAAATTTAGAGGTAGTCAAAATCGGTTTTTATGCCGAAATTTGGCCCCCAAAATTTTTCGGGATCACATTACTTCCTTATACTACGTACAAGGAAGTAAAAAAAAGCAAATTGGGAAGAAAAAAGCTGCTTTCTAAGACAACCCTCAACTGTTTCTTGCAAGTGAACATGCTGATATAGTTAGTTCACAACTATTGAAGTGAAATATTTTCTATTTAAAATCTGCAATATTTAATCTTTCAATTTCAAGAAAACTAAGGTGCATTAGGGATGAAATACTTGAACCGTCATAATTGAGGGCATAAACTCTATAATATACTACACATCACAATTGGTGATTATTATGTTTGGTATTTTTGATTTGGATCATCAATCTCTTTTAACATCACAACACTTATTTTTACAGTTGTATAAAAGACGCAATCTCAGTTCTCCAGATGAGAATGGACAGGATGAAGTTTCAAGCAGTATGATGCAAGATGACTATCCTAGTTCCACAGCTCAGGTATGTACATTTGCAAATAACCCTTCTTAATTTTTGAAAACTGTGTCAATCATATTGCCTTTGAAACTGTAAAAATAATTTTCTTTTTTTGCTTATTTAGGTTGTGTTTACTCCAGACATAATTAACGATTTATATTCTGACAATCCTCATCAGCAGTTATACGCCACACAAAAATTTAGAAGACTTCTGTCTCATGGTAAATGATTAATTAATTTGTATAAAGTAGAAAAATCTGAATGTTCAGCATGGCTTGTTAATTGAACAAAAAAAAAAAAAAAAAAAAAAAAAAAAACACTTTTTAATTGTGTAAGTAATTTTGTAAAAGATAGAAATTTACAGGGAAAGTAAAATACACTAATCAATGAATAACAAACTATCTGGGATCTAACAAAGATCAATACTTAAGAAGAATACATTCTGCTAGAACAGATTTTCTCATTTATTTCAAATGTTTTAATTTGATAGAATTATATGTTGCAGCTTCATAATGCCACACGGCTAACAAAAATTTCTGGAAGGATCACTGAATAATCAAGCTTTTACTATGGGCATCTTAATCGAAATCAGAAATGGATTTAATAACAAATCATGAAAAAGTGCTCAAAACAAAACAATATCTTTTAATACTTTGCCCAAAGCTAAAAAAAGAATTTGACGAAGCAAAAACAAGTTGAAGTCATTTTCCTATTTCCCTGAGGCTGAAGATCATTCATTTAATAGACTGTCAGTTCCTTTGACTCACAAACAATATTACCAGAACAGAGTACAATTCTGAATTGTTTTCAGTGAGATTTTTATGTATCCTGCTGGCACATGGTGCAGCAAAAAATAAAATAAATAAATAAATAAATCTTGCCTATTGGAACTTGTTCATGCCTCTGGAATATTGGGCAATTGATTTTTCCAATCCTGTTACATATCAGTCTTATATTATTGCTCAAAATACTGACTAATCAATCATACATTAAATAATTAAATCTGTAGTTTTAATGAATTATTAAATTATCTACTCATTATATCAGGCAGTGACATATTGATTAAATTCTTCCTTGACAAATTCTTGGCTGTTATCTGATCTAATTCCTATGATTTTAGAATTTGTAAGATTTTCAAATCTATCTTTAAAACTAATGTTTTTACTTAAAACATTCTCATGTTTTACAATTAAGTAAGTAGTATGTACTATAGGTGCTCTCGTTATATATATCTCACTTGTTAAAAGACAAGAAAAATGTACAATATATCCAGCAGTAGAGGGTTAATGATATAAAATTTACACACTTTAATCAACACATGCACTTAAAATATGATAAAATTAATAAGTAGTAATTAGTGTAAGTACTGTGATAAAAGATAATCACTTAAACAGCAAACATTGAAGTTTAATTATTTACTTAGATTACAGAAGAAGATTACATAGATATTTAATTGATAATGGATTAGCGAGTGATTATCCCCCCCTTTCCCCCCCTGATTTTCTTCTATACCAAGAGTGTGTCTCATATAACTTGGGATATTTTTTTCTTAATTTGCATAATTTGACATGTTGAATTTTTCATAGTAGAAATTTCGAGGCAAAAGAGAAAAAAAGAAAAGGAAAAACCGAGACACAAAAAAAGCACGATATATCCGAATGTGCAATATATCAAGGATCGCAATATACCAAGGGGTTACAGTATCAGGAAATTTTACATGTATTGGTCTAATCGCCCGAGTTTGTATTGTTTATCTATTCTTTAGTAAGTATTTTCAATGGGGTTTATTTTTAGATATTTTAGTAATTATATGCCATTTCACAAGCATATTTTAGATAATTTATTATCCCCTCTCCCTTAACTAGCTTATGCAAAATTTCAAAATATTATTAAAACAAAAAAATAATCTAAGTTTTGTTACAATTTTTGTTTACATATGGTATTTATTTTAGAAAATATTAGTAAATTCTAGTAAATACTATTAAGTTCTTGTGAAAGAAAAGGGCGATTCCATGGTGAATAACATAACAAAGTTAGGAAAAAATATTGTTTATTTTCATAAAAATTACTGTACTGCATTTTATTTTTCTGAATTAGTCTTTATATATACAGGGTGCCCACTGGATACTAAAAGGAGACTATTTGCTGATTCCTTAATTGAGAATAGGTGACTGTTTAAATGTAAAAACAGCTGAAACGCAACTACTGGAAAAGCAACTTTGAGGAAAATGGCAACTATTTTTCTAGGAGTAACAATGCAATTTCTGTTTTTCACGCAGAACGTTTCAGTTTAGGGTGTGTAACCACATACTAACAGCATTATAAACACTGAGCGTAGTGCAACAGTGTCCACCCGTAGATTTTTAGAAATATCTGACAAGAACAGATAAGCTAGATTCATACCACCTGTATCGTTCCATTGTAGTTCTCTACAGTAAAAGATGCGTTTTCATAATCAAAAAATTGACAAAACTTCAAAATTCCAAAAACATAATGCAGCCAACTATCAGAATGACACAGTAGTGTATCATTCACTTTGTTGTATGCTTTAAAGTCTGGGGTTTGTAGATAGTTTCAGTAGCCAGGAGTCAAGATGTCAGGACGAAATGCAAACATAACTGCTCTTCTCTGTAAACTTCTCACACAATCTTCAAAGCACACTTTACAGGAATTTACAAGCAGTAATTCTATAGATAACTAGTCATCAGTTGGAGAAACTTCCTCAAATACTGCAGTTTCTTTGCAGTAAATAAAATTGTTCCATTTGCTAAAATTTCAGAATACTCGAGCCGAACCCTTACTCCTTCACAGCATACAACAATACTAAATTCATAAACAAAATTTAAAATACAGCTTGGCAAAACAACTGTGCCTCTTTCAAATATTGTAGTTTCTGTATATAATTGTGCATAGTTTTAATATGAGTAATCTAGAAAACATGGCTTTTTACTTCCTTGTATGGAGGATAAGGAAGTAATGTGATTGTGAAAAACTTCAGGGGCCAAATTTCGAGAAAAATACGGATTTTGATTACCTCTAAATTTAATTTTAAGAATTTTTCCAATGCATCTCATTGTATGATAGCATGCACCATCATATAAATGAGTCTGCAACTCATTTTGACCAATTTTTCCATGCCGTCTGTGCATAACTAGCATATCTTAAAAACTATTGGTCGTAGAATGTTGAAACTTTATATTTAGGATTGTGCTAGCATCTAGTTGTGCACCTCCCCTTGTGGTTCCAATCGACTGGATAGTTTATCTACAGGACCGCCCAAAAGATTCGAAATACATTACACTCTATGGACCGAAATTAATCAAACTTGCATATCTCAAAAACTATTGGTCGTAAAATGTTGAAACTTAATATTTAGGCTTATTGTAACCCTCACCTTTTGGTCCCAATCGACTGGACAGTTTTTCTAATTGACTGCCCAAAAGATTCGAAATATTTTATGTTCTATGGCCTGAAATTAATCAAACTCTATCTCAAAAACTATTGGTCGTAGAATCTTGAATTTTTATATTTAGGATTGTGGTGACATGGAGTTGTGCACCTTGCCTTTTGGTCTCAATCCACTTGACAGTTTATCTACAGGACTGGCCAAAAAATTTGAAATGCATTTTGCTCTATGGACCAAAATTCATTAATTCCGCGTATCTCAAAAACTATTAGACGTAGAATGTTTGAACTTTATAGTTAGGATTGTTGTAACATCTAGTTGTGCACCTCCTCTTTTGGTCTCATTTGACTGGATAGTTTATCTACAGGGTCGCCCAAAAGATTCTAAATACACTGTGCTCTATGGGCCGAAATTCATTAAAGCGTATTTTAGAGGCATTAAGCTGTTTCAAATGACCCAGAAGTGATATATGCTGTTAAGGGTTACCAAATGAATTTTTCCATCAAGAAAAGTGTTTTTATCATTTATAGTTCCGCTACAGGAACACTCAAAAGAATTAAAACGCATTATGATCAATGGCAATTTTAGGGACAATCATCCATTTCAAGCACAATACTGTCCGATTACTGTCACGTGCCTCCCTCAAGAATTATGCCAAAACTTGCCAAGCTTGGCAACTTTTGGTGATGGTGTATATGTATTTAACTCTCAAATCTCAAAAACTATTAAAAAATTTTTATATATAAGATTGTTGTAACTAAGATTGTTGTAACTAAGATTGTTGTCTAATTGTGCATCTCGATTTTTGGTTCCAATCTACTGGAGAGTTCATTTACAGGACCACACAAGATTTTCAATACGTTAATGTCATGGACATCTTCTATATATTACATCTGTAGTCAGTCATTATTTGGTCCATACCCAAAATCTTGCCATTTGCCATCGACCTTGGTGAGATTTTTCGAAATATTGTGAAATTTGCTGATAGTCAGTGATTGTTTGGTCCATGTCTAAAATCTCGCCATTTGTCGTTGACCTTGGCGAGTTTTTCCAAAATATCGCAGAATTCGGTGCCAAAAATTATTTCATATTTTGCATAGACACAGCCAAATGACTTTAAATACATTAAGGCGTATGATACATTCAATTCATTGAAAGTCTGTGGTTGATTACTACTTTGGCTATCCCCAAAATCTCGCAAACTATCTAAAGTATATCTGATTTTGGTGAAATATCGCCCAATTAAGTGTCAGAAGAAAATCTTTCAAATTGAACCCCAGCTTGGCGATATCGAAATATTTGGCTAGAAATCGCTAAACCTTTCTATTACTGCAGTATTTTATCTGTTTGAAACAAAATAAGTTTAGGTGAAGTGGACCGAAATTGTTTTTGATTTAGTAAGATGTACAAGGAAGTCATGCGTTGTTCACATCAGATTTTTTCTGTATGTACTGACACGAATCAGAATCTGCAAAAGTTTCCTGACATAGGCTGTCAGGTGGAAAAGGTGTTATATTGTGGCTGTTGAGTTACAGCACTAAACACTGTATAAAACCCATATAAACCATTCAAAATCCCATATAAATCAACCCAATTATACGGCACGCGACTTCGCTAGCATCCTAAAGTTTGGCCCGCAACCTTTCTAAGGTTGCATTTCCTGATTTAAAGCATATAATACTATCCTACTATATGATTAGCTAATAATCCGATGATGATCGTGTGCCTCCCTCAAAAAAGTCGCTAAAAGCTGCCAATTTTGGCAACTTTTGCGATAAATTGCCAAATATAGTGCAAAAAAATGCTTCATGAAATTAACCGACTTGGCGGTATTTTCATTATTTAGTGATAAATCGAAAAAGGTACTTAGAATTATCCCGGCAGTCATCAATGCCAAACTATTTTTTCCTCAAATTTTCTGGCAAACTGTTGCCAATTGCATTCCGAACCATCAATATTTTCATGTGACCAGCATTTATGGTGAAAAATTGCTTGTCTTGGCAAATTGCCAGGATAATATGTAAGTACCTGGAAAAATACATAATTTGATTAAATATCTATGATTTCATTGGGAATTTTGAAAATTCGTAACTCGTGCTATAATTAACCATCAGAGGAATTTCTCTGACTGACGACAAAACCTACAAAAAGGGACAAATTATTTTCATCCTATATTAATTCTGAAGAGCTTCTGGATATATTGGCCTATATCAAAAAAACGGAAAGGAAAAAAAAAAGTAAGAAAATCTGAAACACTTTCAGCTTTTAAATACGCACTAAAGTGCTATGTATTAAAAGCACATTATATAACCCATGGTCTTCCCTATTTTCTTTTCTTATTTCATTAAGTTGGAAAGTATATCATTATTAATGAGTGTGATTAAAGAAAATTAAAATGGATAATTCTAACATCCTTTTTTCTGGATGTAATACATTAGAAATATATGGGGAAAAGTTGTGCAGAAAAATGCGCAATTTGAAGTAGCAGAAGCAGACGATAAATTGCATCAAGTGCTAGAATCACATCTTCTCAAAATTGCATATCAACCATTTTATTTTTTGCCAAATTAAAAAGTTGCACATTTTAGTCTCGGAAAATTTCCAAATCCTATTTTTCTTTTGAGTATAAAACATTTCATTCCTGCTCTGACTTCACATACACGCAATATTTTAATTAAAAAATAACCTTACAAATAATCTAAAGAAAAAAAACGTTATTCTTTTATTTTTACTTCAAGAGTCTGAATCAATTAATAAACTTGCCAAATATGGCTATCTAGATTTCTTAATTGTTGCTTTTCCACTGCGGGGCTACAATTAAGAAATGGCAGAGAGCAAGAATTAGCTTTTTGTGACCCGTTTTTTATCGATATTTCCTAAAATAATTTCAACTTTGAAAAAAATCTCTTCGAGGTATGTCGGAACCCATCCTGGAGAATTTCCATGCAAAATTTGGTAGGTCTAGTATCACCCGTCTGCGAGCTACACTAGACCTAACTAACATTTTATTGTTTTATTTATATAGATGGTACGCACCATTTTTTATATGTAGCAGGAGTGACTTTATACCATTTGCTTTTATTCCAACTAACAAAAGATGCTGTTCTAAAATTTCTCACTTTTGTATGAGAAATGTCTTTTATGTGTTTTATTTATTTCAGTGTAACTTATTTCAGTAAGTTCTTCATTACTGTGCTATTGTAAAACCTTATTGATCTTTTCTATCAGACAAGGTTTTTGTTAGGGAAAAAAACGCTATTTCTTTACTTACCTTTTATTCCCATGACATTTTACCTCTAAATTTGCTAAAGTGGAAAAACAAAACTTTTGTAAACTCCTTTAAAAGTTTTCTAAGTGAAAACGTAAATTGCTAACATTTGAAAATGGTGGTGTAAACATCGTCATATCTTTACCGCCGTAATAAAAAGTTTACATTTCTCGCCGATAGATGCCGCTGTTCCTAATTTGCATAAAATAAGAACTCTTTTCTTTTCTTTTCCTATGCAAATATCATCGTAGTCCCGCACTAACTGGCAGATATAAAAAGACATCACAAAGTTACTTTTTGCTGTCTGTCTCTCTGAAAGTTCAGTCACTACTGCTGTGATGTGTGTGTAATTAAAGATTTAGCCATGAACCGTGTGGCTCAACTGATGTGATTCAACTAGAACCGGATCGGGGATCCGTGCGATCCGTGCTGATGTATCCAGACGATTCAGCGTGATGTGTTATTGAATCTGAAAAGATTGCCAATGGCAACTTGGCTTCTAGAAAGCTTGTTTTTTTGTGCTACTAAATGAATGCTGTTTAATGTGTTGTGTCTTCATCATCTCATGTGACCTGTGGAAGTCTACCATCGTCCATCTTTGTTCCAATAAACTACAGCAAAGGTACCTACTTGTCTTTTTTTGTCTAAAACACATATTCAAACACAAGAACTTCTACTGTGCAACTTAAGTTAAATGAACTTCAACTCTGCCTAAACTTTATTCTACAGACAAAATCAAGTAACTATTTAAACTTCAGTCAATGACTTCCAAATTTGAAATTTTTGTTTGTTGAATAGTTTAATATTTTCAGTTTTCAACTCTCAATGTTAGTCTATTTGCATAGTAAAATTGTGAAACATGTCCAGTATATAGCCAACAACCATTTCTTCATATTTTAGAAAGTGATTCTATCAACCTTTCAAGTATACTAGGCAAGTTGGAGTGTTTAGGCTGATAATCTATATTTTTTACCAACTATGCGAAAAATTCCAGAGCTGGGGATCCAACCCAGGACTGCCGCTTAACGTGTGGGTGCTCTACCACTGAGCTACTCTGGGACGATTCCCAAATGAAATTTCTTGCATTATAACCGTTGGCATTTATCATCTTCCTCTGCAAACCACAGATGGGACAGATGAAACAATTCATTCATGGCAACTCCGTTACACCACGGAAATCATACATATTTTAGAAAGTGATTCTATCAATCTTTCAAGTATATTAGGCAAGTTGGAGTGTTTAAGCTGATTATCTATTTTTTTCCAACTATGCGAAAAATTCCAGAGCTGGGGATCAAACCCAGGACTGCCGCTGAACGTGCGGGTGCTCTACCACTGAGCTACTCTGGGACGATTCCCAGATGAAAGCGGCGTAACGGAGTTGCCGCAAATTAATTGTTCCATCTGTTCCATCAATGGTTTGCAGAGGAAGATGATAAATGCCAACGGTTCTAATGCGAGAAATTTCATCTGGGAATCGTCCCAGAGTAGCTCAGTGGTAGAGCACCCGCACGTTAAGCAGCAGTCCTAGGTTCGATCCCCAGCTCTGGAATTTTTTGCATAGTTGGTAAAAAATAAGGATAATCAGTCTAAACACTTCAACTTGCCAAATAAACTATTTCTTCATTTAAGGAACCCATCACCAGTTGTTAAGTTTCATAAGATAATAATATATATTTTAGACACACACTAATTTATTTTTTTTTATTTTTTTTTTTATGTATCCTTACTGCGGATGAATTTGACCCAAACAGGTAAAATTCCCCCCCCCCCCCTGGTATCATCATCATCATTATTAAAGTACGACTTTAAAAACCTCACAGAATCAAACCAAATAGTATGTTTAAATGATCATAATTAAAATCTATTGTAGCTATTGAAGTGGGTCAAGTTGATCCATATTGGGTAATAATGTTAAAATAAAATTATTATAAATCTTATGTGTGATCATTTTGTTGTATTTGATTATTACAAGAAACCTAAATTTCAATCTCCCTTTCTTTTTTTTCCCCCCAGAGCCAGATCCACCTATTGATAAAGTTATTCAAGCTGGCATTGTTCCAAAATTTGTTGAATTTCTGCAGAGAGATGACAATTCAACTCTTCAGGTGAGACTATAGCTGTCTGTGAAAAATGAAACTGTTTGCTGTGACATAATTAATTGTATTTATTAGCTTTTCTGTGTAAAACATCTGCATTTTAGTAACTGCATACCTGATATGGTACTCAGTTGCTAGAAAATTTCGGTGAAGTGATACTGTAGTTGTCATAAATCTTTTGAACAGCCTTAGAATAAAATTATTTTAGAAACTCATGAAAATTCATTGTGTTTTACACAACTGTTCTGTGAACATTAATAAACAGTATAACTATAACATGTGTCTTATGCAATTTCCAGAAAATAATTTTAAGCACAAAATTCGTCTTGTAAAATTAGTGTTGGTTATCAATTTTGGAAAGTATAAGTATCGCCAGTATATCAAATTAATCAAAAATAAGCAGTAAATATCATACAAAAAAGATTATATTTTAAAAACAATTTTATTAGTACAATACCTATTTGTGTATTGCTCGTTATTTTTCCACTGATGCTGGTCCATGATATCCCCCCCCCTCTTTTTGCCAGTCCAAAGATGTAAAATGTTGAGAAATACTGGTACACATAAAATAATCAAAGTTTGGTATAAAATACAACACATAAAATGTACATAGCGAACTGTATACATAAAAACTATCATAAGAAGTACTATCATAAAAACTTCGATCTTCATCAACAGCAGCAGAAGTTCATACAGACTACTCGACAATTACCATATATCTTTGTGTAAAACACACATCAGTAAATTTAGGCTATGTCAATCAGTTTATTTTGTATTTGGTGTACAACAGACACAGGAACAAAATGACGTAATTTTTCGAAGTTGAAAGTACATATTATACACCGAGATACATGGTAATTTTTGTTTCCAAATTTTATATGGTCAAGGTTCTGTCATTTGAATCTTTAAAAAGTTATTCAAAACTTGCATCATTTTTCGGAAAAACGTTAAAATTTGTATTTCTGTAATCTTTCCTTCACTTTTATGCTATCATATTATATTTATTTTTGTTTATTTTTCAGTTTGAAGCAGCCTGGGTTTTAACTAACATTGCATCAGGTACATCATTACAAACCAAAATAGTTATTGAAGCAGAGGCAGTGCCAATCTTTATTAGACTGCTTGACTCAGAGTATGAAGATGTTCAGGAACAAGTAATTTCTATATTTTGTTAATTATTCCTGTAAAAATGCATTATTGATTTGTTAATTAACATTAAATTTGTTTTATCAGGAAATCAGTTTGTGTTCTGCAGCAGTTAATTCTCATAAAGCATGGTCTGTCCTAAAATATCATGATGTGTGTCAGAAGCATAGCGTACCTTGGCGGGGCCCCGTATAAAAATTTGTTTTGGGGGCCCTTAGGAAGGGTAAAGATTTCTCACAAAAGGAAACAAAATGTTTGCATAAAATTAAAAGAAATATTTATTCATCATAATTATCTATCTGTCACTTTTTCCAAAATTTTTACAAACATTTCAAATTAAATATACACTCCTTGCCTTTTTTCGGCAAACTGATTTATTAAATCATTTATAGCTGATGATGGCTTTAGTTTTTCTAAAGTTTCTGCCTCTATGGACAATAGTGACAGGTCATACAGGTGTTCCTGGCCCATCGAAGTTCTTAGGTAATTTTTTATCAGGTTTAATTTTGAAAAACTTCTTTCAGCAGTTGCGGTTGTAACTGGAAGGGTAAAAAATAAAAAGCATGCTGGTATTACCTCCGAAAAACTGGATGCAAGACTATTGAATTTTATCAGCAATAATTCAATGAGTTCCGAAATGGAATGAATTTTTTGAATTTCAGATTTTAAGCATGTTTTTAGACATTTTAATTGGTCATAAAGATTAACTGAGATGTCTTTACTGTATTTAGCCGACAGTTTTCAGGAAGCATTTACTATCTCTTCATTTGAAAATGACAGGAGTTTCTCCGGCTGTAATATTTCGAACATACTACTCAGGTCGCAAAGGCTCTGAAATCTCTGCTTAGTTTGAGAAATTAATATATCTAAACAGCAATAGCAGACATTTGAAATAGGATTCCGGGTCTGAAATTCTCTCATCTTATGATAGCTCATAAAAAAAAACGCTTCGTTATCTTTCGCCTTTGGTTTTTAAAAACAGTTGTTACCCTCCACTCTTTTGCTAAATCTTTGGACTCATTTAGCAATCTATTGAATGAATTTTGATTTCTAAATTCGCACAGTCTATTCAAAAGATTACTTTATAAAATACTAGTTTTCTGTAAGTCATCATTTTTTATGCTATAGAGCTTTAGAAACAGGATTAATGATTTCAATAGGGAAGAAAAAAATGCAACAAGCACTAAGAAATCATAATTCTCTAAAATGTTAATTATATTTTTACATTCTTCACTTTCATCTTTTTTTTTTCGAAATTAAATTTAGTTGGTACAAAGTTTTCATGATTAATAAATAATTTTTCTTTACCGCTAATAAAGCACATTCCTTGAAGACCATCTGGTAGGACATACCATTTTAAGGGTAATTAAATATTTTTCAGATGAATCGTCACTTAACATTGCCCAGCGTTGTATACTATTGCCAAAAAAAGTATATATTTTTCTAAATTATCGAAAAAAATCGACACTTCACCAACATGTTTCGCTGCATCGTTTAAAACTAAATTTAATGCGTGTGCAGCACAATGAACATAATCGGCATTCGGAGCATGCTCTTTTATTAGGGTTTGTAATCCTCCATAAACACCCGACATAACATTTGCTCCATCGTAACCCTGTCCTCTACATTTAGTCAAACCAATTCCATATTCTTTAATCGTATTTAAAATTTCAGTTTTAAGTCCTTCAGCTGAAGTAAATGACATAAACGGGGAAATCCCGCAGCTCTGGATAACCGATGTAGGGTGTTGCCAACTTTTGAACGCACGCTTTACGCGGGAAAGAAATAAATTGCTTTTTTTTTTTTTTTTTCCATTTCTGAAAAAAAAAATTGGGAAGTTTTTATTAATTTTTGCTTACGCACGTTGGGGGCCCCAGTGTCCCGGGGGCTCCGTATAATTGATACGGCGGTAGCTACGCCCCTGATGTGTGTATCAATGTTTTTACATACTGAAAGGAGATGGTGTTTTCATATTTACTGACTTCAAATTGAAAATTATCAGTTGTATGTGTGTATATGCACAATACATTACATTACTGTTGTTTGTTTGAAATACTTTAAGTATTCATTTCTAGTGATTTTTTACTTTGAATCTGTACCCAAAAAAAAAAAAAAAACCTATAAAAATTTAAATAACTTAGTTACATACAAGCTAAAATTCTGTCATTAATGAAATAAGAATCTGCTAGCTCTCACTTTCCGGGTTGGGGGTGGAGGAACTTTTTGCATCTAAGGAAAGATGAACCTTTTTCACTACTCAAAACAATTTGTAATATTGCTTTGAAAACAGTTGACTCTCTTTTCCCTCATTATAAATAGCTTCATATTTATACTGATGAGTGTTTGTTGGATTTTTCTCAAGGAGTTGGTGCTGATGTTTTGGGGGATCTTTTTCTTTATATCCATATGTTAGATCTCTGGCCATTCACTTCAGTGAAGAACTTGAAGGCCTTCCATGTTATTCTCCAACAGCTTGTAGTTTGTCATGTTCTTTTTGAGGATATAGTGACATTCTAAGATTCTGTATCTCTCTAGCAGGCTTTATCAAGCATCCAGGTGAGAGCACTTGTATACAGAACTGTAAAAAACAAGAAGAGTTTCTTTTTGACATCCCCCCCCCCCAAAAAAAAAAAAAGAAAAAAGCTGGTATTATCCTTTTTATTTGCCACTGCATTCTGCTAGACTTCAGATTAAAGAATTTTCAGACAATTATTTTGTTGTGTGTTTTCCCACTTTTCTTAAGGTAAGCCTTGGAGTGTTCTTTGTGGATCTTGCTGTGTTCCCAATTCACCCCATACTGCAGCAGTAGCCTTGTTCTTAGAATTTTCACCAGACATAACTGTCTTGGTACTATACTGTAAAGGTTTAGCTTGGCTACTTTGCCTGGCGTTCTGCTCTAAGTAATTTGGATTTATTTTAGTAGGTTGGAAGAGCTCAAGGCCTGACCTAATGCTCAATGGCTTTGCATTCATTAAATAAAAGAAAAATAAATTTTGCGCTATCTATATGCATGTTCATTTATAGGCTAGTATATTTCAGCCTGAAAATTCAGCTTTTGCAATCCCCCCCCCCCCTCCCCTCCGAAAAAAAAGTTTATATGATAATAAAGTTTTCTTTATTTTAGTTATATTACAATAATGTTAGTACTGTTTATTTGTTTAATTTGTTGTTTATAAATAGTTTCTGATTGAATACATGAAATGTGAATCCTTTTCTACCATTTCTAAATCAATTTTTATCTTTGTTTTTCTTTAAAATCTATGGATTTTTAGGCTGTATGGGCTTTAGGAAATATTGCTGGAGACAGTCCAGAATGTCGGGATTATGTTCTTGATCAAGGAATTTTAATACCCCTGTTGCAGTGAGTATATTACTATACTGAATATAAAAAGATTATTCCCAAAATATTTTATAAGCACGTTCATCTCATGTAATGTAGATAATATATAGCTCGTTTGATACAAATATATAGGCCTAAACATTAATTTACAAATTCAAATGCATTTTGTAAAGTTGATTGAAAAGTAAACAAGATTACTTCTCTTATATAATCCCAGAAAGTCTAGTCAAGCATGCATTAGTTTGTTTTATTTATCAGAATCAGCTGGAAATAGCTTTTTGTTAATCTGTGAGAGGAAAATGTGTGTTAATTTCATGTTTGTAAAAGAATCTTAAAATGCATTGGTGGAAAAGAAATTTACTAACTGAACTTATTTTTGTGATGTGTTCCATATGTAAAGTGCAGATTAGACAATAGTAATAGTAGTAAACAGTATAAAATTATATTAAACTTGCCCCTTAACCTTTTTTTATGGAAGTATCTAGTATTTCTTATGTACAGGGTGGCCATAATTAAACTGCAAGTGTTCAAGGGGTGCTGGAGAAAAAACTACCGGGAATATTCCAATGAAATTTGGTATCTACACGTTTCAGAACATGCGCAAATCAAATGTGCAAAAAAAGAAAATTGCCATTTTCACCCGATAGATGGCACTGTACCGTATTTGAAAGCTCACTGGTGGCATATACAACTTCCAAAACCGATAGGCAGAGCATAATGACATTCTAAGAGGCATATAAACAGTAAAAAACATCATTTACAATTTATCAAAATTCCAGGTGAGGTGTGTTACACCAGAGATTTTAAATGCGACGGTGGACCATGCTGTTTTACGTTTTCAGCATGTGGTTGCATCTGGTGGTTCACATATTGCGCACATCAAATTTCATTGAATAAATAATGATTTGTTTTCCAAAGCGTCTTTATGAATTGTTTAATTTGTGATCTTAATTTATGTTAATTTTTGATTACATGGTACTGTAAAATTTTAATTACTAAAGCGAATGGTATGGAATTTTGATGAACTGTAAATGATGTTTTTGTTTATATGCCTCTTAGAATGTCATTATGCTCTGTCTATCGGTTTTGGAAGTTGTATGTACCACCAGTGAGCTTTGAAATATGGTACAGCGCCATCTATCGGGTGAAAATGGTGATTTTCTTTTTTTGCATATTTGACTTGCGCATGTTCTGAAACGTGTAGATACCAAATTTCACTGGAATATTCCCGGTAGTTTTCTCTCCAGCACCCCTTGAACACTTGTAGTTTAATTATGGCCACCCTGTATAACTGATACATGTATATTTGATTATTTAAAGCATCGTAATGCATCTGTTGTTTCAGATTACTAAGCAAATCAACTAGAATGTCTATGACCCGAAATGCTGTCTGGGCTCTATCAAATCTATGCAGAGGTAAAAACCCACCTCCTAAGTTTGAGCAGGTGAGTCTTAATTATCCAATAAATGTTATGTGACAAAAACACTCTGAAGTAATGATCCCCCCCCCCCCCCCACATGTATGAAATTTAGAAAATCTTCATCATTGAAATGTGTATGCTTCATGTTTATCTTTATGAGCCAATAATCTTTTGTTTAAATAGTTAAAAAGTATTTGGTACTTGTGTATTATACTGTCGACATTTTCTCCCCAAAATTTTAAGAACAGTTCTTTTTCCTGTTCTTTTGAGAACAGGTTCTTTGATTTATGGTAGCTTTATTATGACTATTTATTCAATTTAAAAATGAAAATATACGTCTTTTTAACATGTACTATACTTGTTACAAGTATAGTACATGTTAAAAAGACATGTAAAACAATTGTAAAACCCGCAGTGGTCTGGGCACTAAAATCCGTTGCCATAAGAACACGAAATGTGAAGCAGCATCCGGATTGGCCAGTGCTTGGGAGGGTCCACTTCCTCTCGGCTCGACTGCTGTGGGACCGTGTGCCCTAATGGGAGCTGGTGCACGTAAAATCCGTCGTGGCTTCAATGTCCTCCAAATTGTTAAACGATACCTCTGGGGGTGCCGATTTCAGGGGGTGGATCCCTCCTCTGGAATTGGTTCAAAATTAGGGGACCCCAAGCTGAGTCGGAGTTCCTCACACTGGGGCTCATTAAAATAGAAGCAGCCCATCGCCTGCCTATTTGAGGGATCTGGCACCGCCCCACGGGTTGCCAGAGGGCATTAGCAACAACAACAACAATTGTAAAATGTTTAAAAAAAACTTTGCAACCAACATTCTGGCTTTCTTCAATCAAGTATGTTAACAGTAATTTTTTGTAAAAATATTTTAATGGCAGCTGTCGTCAAAAAAAGGGTCTCTAGATCTGTGGCACGCGATGAACATTTCGATCGTCCGCCCTCTTGCTAGTAGTTAAGTCGAGCGATGGCAACGGCCGCCCTTTTTTCAGCATTGGGAAATGGTTGCGCCTTAAAGGGTAAAAAAGTACATGCTCCAGCTTAAAAATTAAAGACTCAGTTTTAAAAGCTGTAAGTATCAGGCTCCAGATTAAAAATAATACGCGTGTATAAATATGTAGATTGCTTCGACTACGATTTAAGAAAATGAATACGACTTTGGCATATAAAATTACATGGCTTCCGACCAGGGCCATACCTAGAAAATAATTTCGGAGTCGGGGAGCATCGTATATCGGGATAAAATTTTCAGGATATATCCCCCACACCCAATTTCTGTCTAATTTAGCAAGATTAATTTTTTTTTATTACTGCACAAACATTTCGTTCATTTATACATCACTGCATTTCATACCCCTCACCATGGGTGCCAGCAGAATATTTCCCAGGGGGGGGCAAAGACTACTTCAACGTATAGTTACCATGTTGGAAAGAGCAAAAAAGCAAAGGATAACACTGCATACAAAAATCCAGGGGGAGGGGGCATTGCCCCCCTTGCCCTATGCTGCCGGCGCCGATGCCCCTCACCATCCCCACACAGAAAAAATTTTCTGGCTACGTCCCTGTATAAATACACCATGTACCGTAAAAACCGGGAGAAGGGCCGCACCCTCGTAAGGGCCGCATTAGAAAAAAAAGTAAATAAATGTAAAAATATACTCACAGAAGGGCCGCACTGGCGTATGAGCCGCACCATCGTAATTCATAAAAAATGAATGTAAACAAAAACAGTAATGTGTGCAATAAACAAAAACATAAAAATAAAGGAAGGAATTATATTTATATACATTAAAGTGAAAAAAAATATATATACACACAAAATTATACATCAAAACCATCAAACTCTGAATGGTCGGAATCTGAATGAAATAACTGTAACAGGTGTTCATCAAGTTCTAGTCCATGGTCATCGTCGCCATCACTGTCGATAACATTATCCTCCATAATGTCTGATTCATTGGCAGATTCTGGTAGTATCCCGGCTTTTCTAAACCCGGAAACAATAGTTTCTTTTTTTACCGAGTTCCATGCGGTTTCCACCCACTTTGAAACTTCACTGTAGGACGCACGCTTCATGTGTCCACTTTTTGTATACGAGTGGAGACCTTTCGTCATCCAGGTCTCCCAGTTTCTCCGCATTTCAGCTTTAAATGCATGATTAATGGTTAGATCAAGCGGCTGAAGCTTTTTCGTCAAACCGCCTGGTATGACCGCTAGTGTGGCCGACACCTTTTTACATGCATCCTTGACAGAATCAAGAAGATGCGCTCGCATTGAGTCCAAAATGAGCAGACCATGCGGTTTGAAAAACGCACCACGTCTTCTTCTCCACACCTCTTGGATGCACTCCATCATAATGTTTTCACTCATCCATCCCTTTTCGTTGACTCGAATAACGATGTTATTGGAAAAATCCTCTTTGGGCATGGTTTTGCACTTAAATATCAGCAGCGGCTTTAACTTCTCACCACTAGCTGTGCATGCTAGCACACACGTAAACGGTGTTCTTTCATGCCTGGTTGTGCAAATGGCTACCGTTTTGTCCCCTTTCATGTGAACAGTTCTGTTCGGAGGACAATCGAAGCTCAGTGGGACTTCGTCCATGTTAATTATTTGACTAAGTTCGTATTGCCTTTCCGCGATCTTCTCACTGACGTATTTCAAAAACGCAGCTGCTTTATCCTCCCAATCTGCTGGCAGGCTCTGGCCAACCGTTGTTCTATTCCTGACAGAAAGCCCGTACCGCCTTAGGAATCGGCAGCACCATGACTGGCTTCCAGCAAAATTTTCAATCTTTAGTTGTGCGGCAATCACTTTCGCCTTTAGGTGAATTTTCACCGTCGAAATTGGAATTCCCGCATCACGTTGGGTTTTCACCCAAACGGAAAGATTTTCTTCCAACTTTGGATACCGAACAATTCCACTTCTGTTGGCGCGTTTAATTTTAGGAATGCAGATCAGTTTCTCCTTATCTTTTATCCAACGGCGGACACATTTTTCATCTATGTCGTATTCCCGTGCTGCAGCACGATTGCCGATTTCTAGGGCTCTTTCTAGCACTGTCAACTTGAAGCCAGCAGTATAGCTTCTTAATCGTTTGGGTGCCATAGCTTTCAAATAAACTACTGACAAATAACAATTAAATTTAACTCGCAAAAGGAAGACTCGAAAAAATGATTATGACTATAGCGCGATCGCATGCAAAGAATAAGATCAAGAATGAGCACAGAACATAGAATCTTAATCACGTGGAAAAATCGGTTGTAACCGGAAGGAGTAGAAACTAAGCAGTGCAACTATTACAGCTCATTCCGGTCAGTTGATTCAGATCGACTTCCCGCACGTCCTCCCTTCACGGACCTTTCCGTGCCTGTTCCTCATTGGCTACTCCAGAGAGAACAGTGTTGGGAATAGTTCTTCTTATAGTGGTATGGACACGATGCTCGTCATTCCTGCGCGCGCATCATGTTTATTATTAAAAAATACACAATACTACAAGAGTCTATTGCTGTAATATCCTTAATTAATCATGCAGTTCATATAAAAACCTGTGTGTTTAAAAATGAAACGCTTCTCAGCCAATCAAATGTGTCATGTTGTTGTTTCTAGCCGCATGTACCTTTCTGGGTCTTCCAACTTAAACGCCCGATAATGCATCAATATAGGAGTGAGTTAAAAATAGAAGAACATGTTTCAAAGTTGGGAGGGAAAAAAAAAAAAAATATCAGACGGGCCGCATCGGTAGATGGGCCGCACCCTCAAAAATTTTAACTTTTTTTTCGTATCAGCCGCGGCCCTTCTCCCGGTTTTTACGGTACATATAATGTAATAAGTTCGGGGGAGCGGCATCCAAACTCATAGGACCCCCCCAGTGGCGGATTAATGCATTTTTGTCGGGGGGGGGGGGGGGGTGGTAAGTTAGAGGATTGACATATACATCCATTTTTTGGAAGGAAAATAGGATCTTTTACATTAATTTCTTTTTTCTCGGGGGGGGGGGGGCAGTCCCCCCCCCCCTACGTACGGCCTTGCTTCGGACTCCAAGTCTACAACTTTGACCCTAGCTCAGAACTTAATTAAAGCAAAAGAACAGGGAACAGATTTAATGAAAGAACACCTTTCACCGAAAAACAGTTCTTTTAACCTGTTCAGCAAGAGAACGCCTTTTACCCCGTTCCCGCTCTTAGCTCTTCGTTCCGAAAAAGAACTCCAGCTCAGGAAAAGAACTAGGTGTTCCCGCTCACTGCTGGGAGAACTCCTTGAGTCGTGATCAACGAACGTGTTCTTTTTCAGCCAATAGGAGAGGCTGCTCTGGAACAGGTTCTTTTTCAGCCAATAAGAGATGGCTAAGAGCGTATGAAGCGAAGGCGCGTTTTATATGGAGATAGTGTAATGCTTATATTATTGTTTGACGTTGATAAAATATTTTCTTTCGATTTGTTTGTGTTTCAGACTATCATTATTATTAAATTTTTTACTTTGATTCAAATTGAGTAGTTTGGCTGGAATAATAAAAATTGACGAATTGTAATCCTGTGAGTGCATTTCGTATTGAACATATAAGAAAGCTTCTTATTCTTTGCCCGAGTCTACTTTAAAATTATGGTAGGTTGGGTTAAAAGTTCTACCCCCCCCCCCCCCCCCCCCCCATAGATAATCATCTTCGTTATCATTATTTCTCAAAATAACTAAGATTCCACAATTAGAATTTGATAAAGCTAAAATTGTGAACTTCTGTCCCCACCATCAGATACGTAGCCAATGTGGGGGAGGAGGGGGTCTGCCCCCCCAGAATTTAAATTTTTCTTAGCAAAAAAATTTTAATCGTGCCTTTCTATGAGAAATTTCACCTTTAAGGCATTTTCCAAAATTTCTCTTTTCAACACGCTTGCCTGCCATAAAATTTTGAAGCGTCGGACCTTAATGAACTGAGAACATGTTTTTGCCGTGATCACTGAACAGGGTGTTCCCGTTCTTTCTTGAGAACAGGTTCAAAAGAACAGGGTGTTCATTCTTTCCCCATCTCTATTACATACCACCCGAGCTACCATTAAAAAAAAAAAAAACAAAAAAAAAAAAACAATAGGTACTGCCTTTTTTTTGGCCCATGTACATAGATTTAAAGCAATAAATGTATAAAAGGGGTTCATTTTTTCATATTGAGATAGATAATCAGTTCAACATTTTGTAGCAACGAATGTGTAGCTTTCTCTGGAAACCAGAAAATAATTCAAATGAAATAAAGTCATTCATGTTTAACTTAAAAACCATCGTATTATTCTGAAATAGCACCTACATAAAGTACTAGAGTACATGCCTCTAGTTAAATGAAATATATGTTAATTCTGTGCCGATTGCTGTCTGTGTTTAGCAGAATTTTTATACTTCAAAATTTTAAGCAGTGAAAGCTAGTAAGAAAATGAATTTAGGGCTTGCCAGGTAAAAGATGACAAAAGCGTTTACCTTGATAGTTCTTTTATTTTAGTAATGAGGTGTGAGACTTTTATACAGATGGGGATGAACAAAGGAAAAAACAGGTATTTGATATAGTACAGCATCTATGTGTCGTCGGACGTTCTGGACAACAAACCAGCCTATGGTACCGGGTCGAACAGCATCATCTTGAGATAAACTTGCAGTGGCGTAATCAAAAGCCTTTATTGGAAGCAGCGGCGGGAAGGCTCCAGGTTAATCGCTTGACTCAGCTCAGATCATCTCACACGGCTGGCCACGAGCGCCTTCTACACACATATTGTCGCATCACCCTTTTCCTCTCTCCTCTCGATTGCGGCAAACGGTAAACTTTTATACTGTCGGCCAGGCAACGGCGTCACTAATGACTGCGGACCTGTGACGTGAAAAGAAAAAGGAGAAAATAGCTCCGCGGCAAGTCGCCGGGAGTACAGCGCCTCTAGCGGCCAAAAACAGAAACACATTATGCAAAACGTTTTGCAGCAATTAGGTGCTTGTTTGAAGCGTTGATATTAGAATAGTGTTAAGTACGAACTTTAATTAAGAAAAATAAGAGCTATCTGTGCCTTTAGATTTTAAGGCAAATATTTAAAGTTAAGTTATACAGCATTCAGTTATAATAAAGAAAAACACAACCACATGTCATGGAACCTTTAAGGTAAGGTTTACAGTTACTTTTCCTAACAATTGCGCCGAGCTGCACCAAAGTGCAAATCTTGTGCGTACACTTCCCATTATATCATGGACATTAAGAAAAACTGCTAAAGAAATTAGGGTTTTAGTATATTTTAAAATTTTTGTAGTACTGGTTAAAATCCTAAGCACCCTCTAAAGAATGAAATATTTTATTCTTTCTTGAGAAGGTAGGTATTTTAAAATTTTAAATTTGCATTTATTTAAATTATTTGTATTATTCGTCAAGAGTATGGAAGTACAAAATTGTTTTATTGTTCCTTTATACATTTTTTCATTGCATTTCTTATAAAATATTATACTAATTTTAAAATTGCAAAATTTTTTTACTGAGTTTCGCTTAAATTTTAGTCATTTCACACCAAATTATAAAGTAAACCTTTATTACATCATAAAATTTTAAATTTATCATACAGCATTTTGTTGTTTACATATGATGGAAAGATAGCGTTGCATGCCAATGCTCAAAAAATGGAATATCCAAAAAATTAGTGAAGGATTTTTTTTTCTTTTGGCAATTTTTTTGTTGTTTTATAGTCATTAGAGAGGAGTTCGGGCTCCTTTTTTGAAGCCCGAGCCCGAAGACTTTTAATCCGAGCCTGCCCGAGCCCGAGCAATATTATTAAAGTTGGAGCCCGAGCCCGAAATTTCAGCTAAAGACAAATAAAATTGACTACTTCATTAAGAGGATACAATAAATTTTGGAGCTTCACACACCTTCTAGTCCCCGGTGTCGCTATTTTTTGAAACAAGTACGTCTATTTATCCCATGAATCACTTTTTAAAATCTGTTTCAAGGAGTATGTTCAACAAAGGAGAAATTTTTCACGAGCCCGAGCCCGAACGCAATCGTGAATTACAGAGCCCGAGTTGGTCCCGGGCTCGGGCTGAGCCCGTCTCATCTCTAATAGTCATGGGTATATTCTAATGTAATTTTTATGAATTAATTATGTTTTATTCCTGGATCATAGTGCGGCATTTAAAGGGTTAAATAAAATGCAGATCTTTGCTTTTAACATTAATAGCTAGGTATTAACTACCAATAAAGCTGTGAGTCAAAAGTGTCTTTGGTAAATTAAAATATCTTATGTATGTAAAATATAGAGGTTGGCATCAATATGGTCAAGTGGAAAAGGTACTGAACACAGTAGACAGCTGAAGTGTGAAGGGACCTACCCACAGCTGTCAGTGTAATGGTCTGGAGTTTTCGGTTGGTTTTCTTCAGATGCAATGTGAATATATGTGTTGTTAGAACCCCTTAAAAGTCCTCTGCTGAATCCCCCTTCTACTGTAGGCAAATATCTCTTGTGTAGGCTTACCTTATCACTAACTCAATATAGAGCATAATCAATTATTTTCTTCCCCACCCCGTTTTTTAATAATGGAACGCTGTAGTTGCTGCTTGGTTCATGAAAAACTGGGCTATTTCTAAGTATTAAATCTATATATGGCACTAAACGTCTTATAAGGTTAGTTTTCAATCAAAGAACAGTCCTTAAACTGGGATTCTAAGGAAGTTCAGTTTTTTAAAGATTTAAAACAATTCCCTGAAAAAGATTAGAAAAATATTTTTTAAACATACTAAAGAATAAGTTTTAAGTATTGACTAAGATGAAAATGCTTGTCTAAATATGCTTTTGTTTTTAGTTAAGTATCTTTTAAACAAAATTATATTTTGGAAAAATTAATAATTTTTCTCACATTCTTAGAATTAACAAAACTCTTAATTTTACAACTTTCTTTTTTCCCTTGTTTAAAACAAGTCAAAAAAATTTTAGTTTTTGTTTAATTTACTTTATTAAATCAGTTGATTTAAATCACTACTACTCTGATATTTAGTGTATTAAATAGTATAGTATGGAACCTCTTATCTGGAAAACCAGTTATCCAGAATAATTTTTCAATCAATTAAATTCCTACTTTTTCCCGAAAGAAAAGCAAAAAATGAGTTTTTATTTATATTTCTTATGCTTTTGTTTTTTTTTATTTTGAGTACTACAGCTAGGTTTTATAAAGTAAGCAATCTGGTAAGGTATTTTTAGTTTTTTAGTGTGTGAGTAAGTTTTCAAGAAGTTATCATATATTTACTACTTCCTCTCTAAATGATTATTATTTATCTTGATTGTATTATTTTTTTAAATATTATTTTGCTAATATATTAACAATTAATGTTTAATTCTAATCAAAAATAGATAGTAACATTTATGCTACCAATCAAATCAGTAGATGTCATGTTAATCCCGAACCAGTTATCCAGAATACACCCGGTCCCAACAATTCCGGATAACAGGTTCCATACTGTAACACTTTTTTTTTTTTTTTTTTTTTAGTCAACATAACTGTATTTTGTTTTTACATCTTAGATATCTCCTTGTTTGCCAGTCCTGTCCCGACTTTTATTTCACTGTGATCCAGATGTTCTTGCTGATGCATGCTGGGCTTTGTCATATATATCTGATGGTCCTAACGACAAAATTCAAGCTGTGATTGAAGCTGGTGTTTGCAGGCGTTTGGTGGAATTATTAATGTGAGTATTTCCCCTCCAAATTCTTAATTTACTGCAACGGGGAGAGCCGCCCCTGCCCAAATCTTTAACATGTTGGGTTGTAATGTGGGTTCTGACTTACAACACGTAGTTAGTTTCTTTTTTTCTAGCAAAACTTCATTTTTTCCCCCTTCTTCCTCCCCCCCCCCTAAAAAAAAAACTTTTGGAGAAAAATCTCCTGTAAAACTAGGCAAACTAAAAAAAAAATATTTGTAGACATTATTTTAGCCTAAATATGGCATGATTAAAATGTTATGATTAATTAAATCTGTACAAAACTAGAAGTTTTTTATTTTTTTTATTATTTTTTTTTTTTAAAGAGGCTTTTTAATACAATTAATTTATAATATAAATTTTGTCCTTAATTTTTTTCTCTCGAAATTGCATTACATACATATTTATTATTTACATGAATGCATAGTACATTTATTGAAGAAGGTTTTAGAAATTTTTAGCCAGAAGGGCAGGGGTGACAATTACTTCTCTTTCCTCAATTTTATCACTATCATTGGGCCACAAGTTTTTCTACTTGGGAGCATTCATATTCAATATTGCACCTTTATTGGTACCAACTTCTAAACAAAAAAAGGACTTTCAGTATATGTGGATTAGGGTACATATGTTTAGCATGTAATAAAAATAAAAAAGTTCAAGTTCTTGCAATGCAGGATGTATAAAAATTAATAAAATAAATCAATTTTATTTAAATTCTTTTGTTTGCAATAATTATTGAATGAGTTCGAGGCAAAGATTTTCATAGTTATTGAACAGAAACATATTAGACTTTATTTTAGAAGTAGTGCAACAAACAATTTAACCTCATCCATCAATTGAGAATTATAGAAATTGAAAATATTTAATTTGGAACACAGAAGATTGCTGGAATAAATGACAGAGTCATGAGAATTTTCATGACTCTCATGAGAATCAAGAGAATTTTGTACTGCATCCAACAGCACTAGCTCCAGGATGTACAGCACTAATTCAAATCGAATTACTGAAATGTATTTGTTCTTCCTCTTTCACTTCTGCAGAGTTCGTTCTAGAATCCAAAAAGGGCCGGTGTCCTAAGTTCTAAAATGTGCACTTCTATCATTTTTAGGGCACTTTAAAAATTGATTATGTACTCATTGGCTAGGGTTGACTCTAGAAAGAAAAGCCCCTGCACAAGGGGGGGGGGGGGATGTTGGGTTAAAAAAGGAGCCCATTTGAGTTCCACGAGAATGTTACAGGTAGATAACATGCAGTGCCAGATTTAGACTTGATAAGGCCCTAAGCTATTTTAGATATGGGGCCCTCTAGTGCATTATATATCAGTGACCAAATATGATTTTTGGATACCTAAAGGATTAAATTGAAATACAATTAAGAAGTATATCAATAGTGAGATAATAAGTCTTTAATTTAATATCCTTTTTATTCATAACAAACTTAAAAATGCAAACACTGGTAAAAAGAAATAGAAGTGCTTTTAAAAGGTGCATTTTACAAAGATTTATCTAATCTCCTAAAATACAGTCAACTCCCGCTAATCCGCGAACGCCTGTAATCCGCGATATATTTCAAATGTAAACAAACAAGTTTGTTTACATTTTGAGCGGCATTTGACTGGTTGTATTACTATTATAAAAGTTATTTGATTGGCTGAATGTTATAAAGACATTTATTAATGATTTTCTACAGGTATTTGAAGTAAATAATTTCATATATTTGAGCATATTATCATGCAATTAAACACACAGAAACTTATATCCTAAGTTGCATGTGTTCAGTGAATGGATGTAAATAACGAAGTCAGAAGCAATGCACCGTCCAATCACATCGCTCTACTCTTTTGTTGAATGAAACCAAAAAAAAAAAAAAAAAATCAACGAAAACGTTTGCTCTATGAGAAATGAGAGAGAGAAAAACTCAGGAGACAATCGAAAAGATTGACCGTTGCAATTAAAATTGGGTGAAAATATGTAACATGTTTAACTTTAAACGCAAACCGCGATTTGGCAGACGACACAACAGTTGCGCAATTTTCCGATTCTCCCCCTACCTCACCCTTTTGATCTTCTGTCTAGCGATTTATTATGCAACAAAAACTTTCTCCACATAACTGTAGTTCTGCAGGAAGAAAGAAAGAAAAGCATAAAGAGACCACATGGCCTTTCTGTTTGTTTACATTTAACTGCCGGAGGAGCACATGCAGAAATAATGAATCATCAGCACTTGAAATGTAATGCACGTGTGTGGGATAACATTCTTTTCCTCTTTAGAGCTTATATAGGCATAGAATATTTTTACATAACGAGAAACCGAAAATTACCTCACAAGATCTGAAATTAATGTAATACTGAGATATCAAATATACAAATGATGCACTGCATGCCCCCCCCCCCCTTCGCGAGCGACCAGTGAAATTCCTCCCTTTCAGATTGAGCTTGTTTGTTTTATAATAGATATATTTAGTTTAAAACGGTCTTTTAAAGAAATTAAAAACAACTGCCCTTAAAAAAAAAAATTGTTTGTTGAAAAACTTCCGGATTTGGGGTCCCTTTAAACATTTTGCAAAAGCAATCATTTGTCAGTGTCAGTGACCAAGAGTTACTGACAATTAGAAGGCTTCAGGACAAAATTTCTGAAGAAAAATTAAAATCTCTTAAACAAATTACAATCACTGCAATGTTTGAAAAAATGAAAAATAAATAAAAATTTAGAGAAAATTTATTCTTTTAATTTTGTATTAGTAATTGTATTTAATATTAAAAATAGTGTTTTAGTTCAGCAGCATAAATATTTTCTTTCATGTGTCCTTTAAATTCTCTGTAAATTTAATTGTATTATTTATTGTATTTATATTGACATTTAATTGTGTTTTTATTCAACAGCATATGCATTTTCTCTCATCATTTCCTATTTGTTTACAGTAAATTGACTATAATTTAAAGGGAAATTCTAAATGTAAAAATGTAAACAAAAAAAGTGACCTATAATCCGCAAAATCCTGTAATCCGCACAACCCTTGGTCCCAGTGAGTGCGGATTAGAGGGAGTTGACTGTATGTTATGAAGATTAAGGAACTATATTAAACTGAAATATCTTCTTTCTTGCCTTTGCCAGAGCAAATTCACCGATGGCATCATCTAATGATAAACTGTGTAGTTTTTCACTTTCTATGCAAATGAGACTTAGGGAACATAATTTATGTTAAGTCATTGCTGTTATAAATTCATTTTTTTTATCCTCTTCAGCGGAGAAAAAGATCTTTCTCCAGAGCAATTTGCAACCATCATACTAAGAAACGGTCTCAAAATTGCTTCTACATTGGGGAAAGCTGATTGGACACGATTGTTAAATATTGCACTACCCCCCTGATGTGTCAGACTATCATGTTCCACAGAACCATAGGCTTGATTTTGTCTAACATATTGATGAAAACACGCTTGCCTTCTCCTGCAAGATTCATGGGCACATCTTCAGAATATGTTTGGCATAAAGCACTAACTCCTCCACAAATCTCTTCTTCTGTAGCTTTTAAATTTGTTAAGAATAAAACATTTTTTGCAGGATCATTGTTTTTTCTAATGGGCAGGCACTGGCCACAAGCCTTTGCCATCAACGGCCCTAGTTACTGTCCATTTTATTATGGGAGCACCCAGTGGGCGGACAGCACTACCCCCTATGAAGGGACGGACAAGTTAACATCCATGCCCAAGCCGGGATTCGAACCCGGACCCACGGCGTGATAGAATGGTTCTCTAGCCACTACACCACCTGGGCGGCATTGCAGGATCATTGTATACTTAAGCTCTCTGTGCCAGATTTGGCTCTAGTGCATCCAACACAGGTTTAACGTTTGATTCTGAACTTGTCTCCTGGTTCAAGGTTTTTGAATTTTCTGAATTTTTTTTTCCTCGAAATTATGTGACATACATGTTTATCATTTATAAGAATGCATAGTACATTTATTGAAGAAGGTTTCAGAAATTTTTAGCCAGACACGATTTATTAGGCAGTATGGGAGGGGAGAGGGGACTGTTAATTTTTTCTCCCTCAATTTTATCACACTATTACTACTGGGCCACACTCATTATACGATACTTCACTGTATGTATGTACTTTCATTGTATGTGAATTAGGATAGATGTATTTTGCATATAATAAAAGTAATAAAATTTCTGCAATGCAGGATGTATAAAATTTAATAGTCTAAATTATTTAAATTCTTCTGTTTGCAGTAATTATTGAATGAGTACCAAATTACGATTTTCGAAGTTACTGAATATGTATCCTTATTACTATTAGACATTACTTAGAATTGCATCAAACAATTTAACTCATCCATTAATTGATAACTATATAGGGGGCTGCTGTCAGGACACTCTTAACCCTCTGACTGATCATCCCGCGATTTCCACGGGCAACTCAAATGTAGCAAAATTTGATGATCCCGTGATTTTCGCAGGCAGGTGTTTTTCTTCCTGTATTGAAGAGAGCATCCTGCATTTTCACGCAGTTTCTCATGATAAAAATCTATATAAAAAATCTTTTCTAGAAAGGAAAAATGCACAATTCAATTCTCCAATGTATATAGATTCAAAAAAAAAAAAAAAAAAAAAAAAAAAAAACAATTTTTGAAGCAATGTTGGTCCACAAATTGTACACTGAGAGGGTTAAATAATATAGTGCAAAACTGAAAGACCGAAATGGAGGCAGAATATTGAAACTTAGAAAGAATGGGGTGGCAAACTGAAGGACCGCAGAGCTACACTGCTAAAGCACTATGGATGATGTAGGCAACTGCCCACAGCCTCATGCTTTCAAGGGCCTCGCGTAACATAGTTTTCATGAAGAGATCTTGTCGAATCTAAATATTTTTACCTAAGAGTTAGAATTGGAAAACTGGACATATGAAATACGATTTCACCATAGTAACATGCGAATATTCCATAGCACGAAAAATTATGAAGGTCTATCCTTTTTTTGGAAATATATTCTAGTTACGGGCTTGTTTCTCGGATAAAGTTACTGTATATTTAAGGGTGAAGTTTGAAGAAACAAAACCTGACTCGCTGTCGTTATACACATATTAAAATAAACTTTGGACTCAAAAAATTTGCATACCTGCCAACTTGTACAGTTTGGCCGTACAATGTATGGATTTTAGCTTAGCTGTATGGTTATACGGCCGCAAAGCAAAATTTACGATTTTTTGGCAAAGTTTAGGCTAATGTGATTTTATTTACTATATTTCAAAATTTAGTGGTTTTGTGGAGTATTTTAAAATTTAAATCACCAATTGACGTTACGCCGAACGTAAAATTGCATCCTCGTAGATCTTTCTATTTCCCATATTTACGCTAACTCCCCCCTCCCCCTACCTTTTCTGCCTTCTTCCACTGATACGCTGTGTTAACCAGAGAAAAAACTGCATAGAGCAAAAACAGGAATTCCCTTCCAATCTTCGAAAGCTATGATTGGCTTGCAATTTTTTTTCTCCCTCCCATCCACGGCTTGGCTTGTGACGTGTTAGGAGAGGTGAGATGAGTGTTCGTAATCGAGATCATCGAGATGCCGAGCAAAGCGGTAATTTTGCTGCTGCGCTCGCACCATGGCTCGCACGTGTTGGAGCTAAATAATTTTTATTAAACTAAATATATTTAACTGAATTCAAATTTAAGATGCTAAAAATTTATTTTGCCCAATTGTTTTCCCCTGGCCTTGCATCAGCCATCTATTTCATCAAGTTTTTTTTCATGTGCCAATTAGGCTTAAGTTTTGTTTATGTTATTCACCCATGGGTTAAACCTATCTTAATTGTATTAAAGTTCAACTAAAAGTAATTAATATCAGTTTAAAAATAAAATTCAAATGGTTTTAAACTTCTTAATAACCCTAAATAGTAGTATCTCTAATATGTTAAAAATGTAAACAAAATAAAACCCCTAATTCTTATTGGAAAAAAAAAAATTAATTAAATAAATAAAATTGAAATAATATACTTTTTATTCATTGAAGACCCAAGACAACTTCAAAGTAAAGTTTAAAAACCTAAGCTCAAGATTTAATAAAGTTGTTGTGTTTAGTTGTTGACTACTGCTGCTGGATGGAAATAGCCTCTGAACTATGGCCCAGTAGTTTAATGATGTCATGCTTCCTGAAAAATAAGGGTCTTCCTTTTGACAAATAGATGCTTAGGTTCTCTAAAGAATCATGGGGGTAAGAGAATTAGTTCTGGTTAGGGTAGGACTTTTAACTAATGTTTAAACCATGGGTGAAGAGTGAAAAGCCTGAAGTGAAAGGCAATTTTCTGAGGTTGTTTTCAATATGCAAATTTATTGAACCTTTATTTTATGCAAATGTTGCATACTTTTTTATTCTGTAACTGTAAAATTAACCTGTTTTATATAGTATATAAAGTGTCTGCTTTATGAGAAAACACACAGGCCAGGCTGCTGATACAGCTAGAAGGTTGCCCTAGTCATGGGAAGGGCATGATGTATTTCTGCCAGATATATTATAAAAGGCTTGCATTGGAACTGGAAATTTTTCCATTTAATTTATTGCAGATGGCCTGGTTTATCTTAAAATCTGAAATTGTTTTTAAATTTTTTTTGTTTTGTAAGTGTTCTTTTTGTGCAATGTTTAAATAAATTTAAGTAGAGAAAATATAAAGTGTCGTCAATTTTTAAAGCCTTCACCTCTAGTGGTACAATTCAAACTGTGGGTCATTTTCATGACATACTTGGCATTTCATCCACGGACCCAACAGTGGTAGCCCCGAGCATGGTTTTGCTCAGCCACCTGGGGTGAAGAAGACTTAAGAAATATGGTTTCTACTAGTGAACCCATAGGAACTGTAATGGCCTTTCCAAAGCTAAACCAGGATAATTACAAGCTATGGAAATATAGCATCAATATGTACCTAGCAGGCCAAGATCTGTCAGAATATTGTTCAGAGTCTCTAGTAGAGGAAGTCAACAAAGCAGCCAAGGATGTATCTGGCACCACTTCAGAAGTTAAGGATTTGAAGAAGGAAAAGAAAGCTTTGGCCATCATCTGCCTTAGTATAGAAGAAAACTTAAAAAGCCTGCTTTATGAAGCCAAAACTCCAGCTGAAGCATGGACGCTGTTAAAATCTGCATTCGAGCCCTGTAGTCGAGCTAGAATAGCTGCTCTTAGAAGAACTTTCTTTCAAATTCAGTATGAAAAGTCTGACGGCATGGACAATTACATTGGTAAAGTTTTGGAAGCTGCGAAAGACCTAAAATTGGCAGGGAAGGATATTGCTGATGATGAAATCGCTTTCCAGCTGTTGGACAATCTGCCAAATAGCTATGAAAATTTAGTCGTCCAACTGTACAGGCTACCTGATGAAGAATTTACAACTTCAGAAATTAGAAAACAGCTGCTGGCCGAAGCTGATCGTCAAAAGTGCAAGGTAACGGAGACTGTTAATCATCAAGCTCTGGTCTCCGTGAAAAAGAGGAATACCTGGTCCAGAAAAGAAATAATATGCTACCAGTGTGGGAAGCCTGGGCATTTAAAGAGGAGTTGTTTTCAACTAAAGAATCGACCACCCCAGAAAAAGGACTTTCAACAAAGGAAATTCTCAAACAAGCTTATTCATCAGGGTCCCCAAAAGCAGACTGAAGGAGACAAGCAAGCACATTTTGCAGCCCTCCTAAGTGAATCGCCCTCTTTAGAAGTTGTGTTAGACAGTGCTGCAACATGTCATTTCATCACTAGAAGAAATGCGTTCCAGAACCTGGAGCCTATGAACAGCAGTGCCGCAACAGCAGAAGGATCTACAAGAATACTGGGGGTTGGTGATGTCAGTCTTCAAATCCCTTCAGGTACTGTTACTTACAATTTGACTTTAAAAAATCTGATGTGTCCAACACATGACTTCCTTGTACGTCCATTAGATCAAAAATATTTTCGATGCACTTCCTCTAAATTTATTTGTTTGAAAGAGATAAAATATCAATAATAGTAAGGTTTAGCGATTTCTAGCCAAATATTTCGATATCGCCAAGCTGAGTTCAATTTGAAAGATTTCCTTCTGACACTTTATTTGGCGATATTTCACCAAAAGCCGACAAACTTGAGATAGTCAGCGAGATTTTGGGGATAGCCAAAGTAGTCATTGACCACAGACTTTCAATGAATTGAATGCATCCATACACCTCAATGTATTTAAAGTCATTTGGCTCACCCTGTAAATAAATTCTCAGTCGATTGCTGTCAAAAAAGATATTGAAAACAGTTAGATATTACAATAGTTCTAAATACAAAGTTAAAAAATCTACGGGTTAAAGTTTTAGAGTTATACAAAATAGGAAATAATTTTTGGCGCCAAATTTGGCGATATTTCGGCGAAACTCGTCAATGTCGAAGACATTTGGCGAGATTTTAAGCATGAACCAAACAATGACAGATTATCGCCAAATTTGGCGATATTCCGCCAAAACTCGCCAAGAACGATAACAAATGGCGATACCTTGGGCATGGACCAAATGACTGACTATCGCCAAATTTGGCGATATTTCGCCAAAACTCGCCAAGGTCGAGGACAGACGGCGAGATTTTGGGCATGTACCAAACAATGACTGTCTACAGTTGTATTATATTGAAGATGTCCATAGACATTAAGGTACTGAAATTCTTTTCGGTGGTCCTGTAAATAAACTCTCCAGTAGATTGGAGCCAAAAATCGAGATGCACAACTAGATGTTACAACATTCTTATATATGAAATTTCATAATAGTTTTTGAGATTTGAGAGTTAAATATGCACACACATACACCAAAAGTCGCCAAGCTTGGCGACTTTTGGCATAGTTCTTGAGGGAGGCACGTGACCGTGGTCGGACCATTACCTAACTTATGTGGTAGGACGGTATTGTGCTTGAAATGGATGAATGCCCCTAAAATTGCTATTGACCGTAATGTATTGGAAATCTTTTGAGTGTTCCTGTAGCAGAACTATAAATGAAAAAGACACTTTTTTTAATGGAGAAATTCATTTTCTAACTCTTTACAGCATATATCACTTCTGAGTCGTTTGAAATAGCCCAATACCTCTAAAAAACGCTTTAATGAATTTCGGCCCATAGAGCGTAATGTATTTCGAATCTTTTGGGCGGTCCTGTAGATAAACTATTCAGTCGAATGGAACCGAAAGGGAAGGTGCACAACTAGCTGTTACAACAATCCTAAATATAAAGTTTCAACATTCAACGCCTAACAGTTTTTGAGATATGCGAGTTTAATGAATTTCGGCCCATTGAGTGTAATGTATTTCGAATGTTTTGGGCAGTCCTGTAGATAAACTATCCAGTCGAATGGAACCAAAAGAGGAGGTGCACAACTAGATGTTACAACTATCCAAAATATGAAGTTTCGACATTCTACGCCTAATAGCTTTTGAGTTAGGCGAGTTTAATGAATTTCGGCCCATAGAGCGTAATGTATTTCGAATCTTTTGGGCGGTCCTGTACATAAACTATCCATTCGATTGCCACCAAAAGGGGAGGTGCACAACTAGATCATAGAACAATCCTAAATATCAAATCTCAACATTCTACGACCATTAGTTTTTGAGATATGCGAGTTACATACATACGTACGTACGTACGTACGTACGTACAGACGGCATGGAAAAACTGGCCACAGTAGACTCGCCACTGGTCAAAATGAGTTGCAGACGCGTTAATATGATCGTGCATGCTAGCCTACGATGAGATGCATCGAAAAAATTTTTTTAATTAAATTTAGAGGTAGTCAAAATCGGTTTTTATGTCGAAATTTGGCCCCCAAAATTTTTCGGGATCACATTACTTCCTTATACTACGTACAAGGAAGTAAAAATGCTTATTATGCACCTGATATGTGCAAAAACTTAGTTTCAGTCAGATGTTTATGTGAGGAGGGTTTTAAAGTGAATTTTTCTAATGATAAAGGAAGTGTTTGTAATGAAAAGGGTGAGGTTGTGTTTTTTGCCCCTCTCAAGGACAGATTTTATTCAATTTTAACAAGTTATGTAAATAATGATTCGGCAGATGGAGCTTTTATTACAAACAAAAATTTAATGTTATGGCATTCTCGATTTGGCCATTATAATAGTAAAACTCTTGTGGAATTTTCAAAATCTTCAAATGTTATTGGTTTAAATAAATTAGAAAGTAAGGCTGAGGAATGTGAATTTTGCAACCTTGCCAAGAGCACTAGAGAGAGTCACCCAGAAATAGATAGGATCCAAACTTCTGAAATTCTTGAACTTTTACATTTGGACCTTTGGGGCCCTTCCCTGTCCCTTCTTTGGGTAATGCTAGATATTTTATGTCTGTAGTAGATGATTTCTCAAGATATTCATTTGTGTACACCCTTCAAACAAAAGATGAAGCTCTAAAATTTTTTAAACAGTATAAATCCTTTGTAGAAAAACAGAAAGGTAAGAAGATAAAAGCAATTAGAACCGACCAGGGAGGAGAGTTTATCTCAAATGAATTCGAGGAATTTTTAAGAGAGCAGGGAATAAGGCATGAAAAAACTAACCCATATTCGCCCCAAATGAACGGGGTTGCCGAGAGGCTTAACAGAAGTTTATTGGATGGTGTTCGTTCTGTATTATTCCAAACTGAATTGCCCCATTCACTTTGGGCAGAATTAGTGTTAACACAGAATTATCTTAAAAATAGATTCCCACATAAAAAGTTAAATGGTAAAGCCCCTTTAAATATTTGGATAAATAAAACATTCTCAGTGAAACACTTAAAAATTATAGGTAGTAAAGTTTTTGCTTATATTCCTAAACATAAAAGCAAATTTGATAAAAGAGCACGGAAGGGAATTTTGATAGGGTATGCTTCCAGCACAAAGGGATACAGAATATGGTACCCGGGGACAACTTCAGTTGAAGAAACTAAGCATTTAAAAATAAATGAAAATGATCTCAAATTTGAAACAGAAAACAAAGATTTTAGTACAGTTGATATAAATTTATTTAATGATTTTAAAAACTTTGATAGTGATTCACTGAATTTACCTAGTCATGATTCAACCCAATTATCACCTCCTAAAATTGATTGGAAGAGGGTAGAAATACCAAGAAGGAGGGGGAAAACAAAAGGCCGTATAGATATTTATTACTATCCAGAAAAAGGGGTCAGGCTGCGAAGTAAAAAAGAAGTAGAAGAATATTGTAAGGAAAGGGACATACCATATGACCCCAAAGACTTTAGTTGGACACCCCAAAGGAAAGTAACATTCAGTGATAGTAGTGTGGATGAGGATGAATCTGAGGAAACTAAATCTGAAGGCGAGGCACTTTGTGCAGATATAAAAATTCCAAAAACTTTTAAGGAATCCCAGGGTCTACCAGAAAAACAAAAATGGCACGAGGCCATGAAAACAGAAATAGAGACTTTAAAGAAAAGGGAAGTTTTTGAACTAGTTCCCAGACCTGACCAAGCTAGAGTATTGGGCAGCAAGTGGGTCTTTACAGTTAAAGAAAGTGAGTCGCAAAAGGTTAAAGTCTTTAAAGCGCGCCTTGTAGCTCAGGGATTCCGACAAATAGGAGGGATCAATTATTTTGACACTTTTTCACCTGTAATTTCATTTTCCCTGGTCAGGGTTTTCTTTGTCATTTTTAGTATATACAAAAATTGGATAACTTTACATTTGGACATAAAGTGTGCATATCTTTATGCACCACTAAATGAATTGATTTACATTGAGCAGCCTGAAGGATTCCTTGAGAGAGGTAAAGAATCTTATGTAATGAAATTGGTTAAAGCCCTTTATGGGCTTCATCAAGCAGGTAGAGAATGGTTTTTAGAATTAGACAGTACGTTCAAAGAATTGGGTTTAATAAAAATGGGTAGTTGTAACTGCTTATACATGTATAAATTTAAAGTAATTCTACTAGTATATGTAGATGATTTTGCAATCTTTGCTGAAAATAACAAAATTTTAAATGAAGTGGTAAATCTCATTAAATCAAAATTTGAAATTAAAATTCTAGGAAAAATTAAAAACTTTTTGGGTGTTGAATTTGAAGAAGTAAATGGACGGGTTCTTATGCACCAACAAAAATATATTGAAAAATTAACAGAAGTTTTTAAAGATATCCCCAGGGTTAAATGCAAATTACCGCTTTCCCCAGGTGCAATGTTAAATAAAACTTCTGAAGCAGTAAACATTGATGTTCCTTATCGAGAATTAGTTGGCTGCCTCTTGTACCTTGCTTCAAGAACCCGACCTGATATTCAATACTCTGTAATAGCTCTGTCCCAATTTTCAAGTGCACCCTCGTGGACACATTGGAAATACTTATGTCAAATTTTCCAATATGTAGTTAATACTAAACATTTTTCAATAAATTTATCTAGAATTTCAAACAATCATTTAAAAGTGTATTCAGATGCCAGTTGGGCTTCAGACTTAATTAGCAGAAAGTCAATTAGTGGTTATGTTCTCCTGCTTGATGAAGTACCAGTCATTTGGAATTCGTCCAAACAAAAATGCACTGCCTTATCTAGTATGGAGGCAGAATACATTGCTTTATCAGATGCTATTAAAGAAATGTGTTGGTTACTAAGAATATTGGATGAATTAAAAGTCTTAAATTTAAAAATGGAAAAACCACTTGTTTACTGTGACAACCAAAGTACTCTGTTTTTTTCAAAAAATAATGTAGAAAATTCAAGAACAAAATATATTGATACAAGGACTTTTTATGTGAAAGAAAATTTAGACAAATTTCAACTTAAACATGTGTCAGGAAAGGCCAATGTGGCTGACATTTTTACAAAGGCTTTGCCCTCTGATGTGTTTTCATTCTATTGTGAATGGTTATTTGGCTAATGCAGGGCCTGGGGAAAGGGGGGCATTTTGTTGGAGCTAAATAATTTTTATTAAACTAAATATATTTAACTGAATTCAAATTTAAGATGCTAAAAATTTATTTTGCCCAATTGTTTTCCCCTGGCCTTGCATCAGCCATCTATTTCATAAAGTTTTTTTTCATGTGCCAATTAGGCTTAAGTTTTGTTTATGTTATTCACCCATGGGTTAAACCTATCTTAATTGTATTAAAGTTCAACTAAAAGTAATTAATATCAGTTTAAAAATAAAATTCAAATGGTTTTAAACTTCTTAATAACCCTAAATAGTAGTATCTCTAATATGTTAAAAATGTAAACAAAATAAAACCCCTAATTCTTATTGGGGGAAAAAAAAAAATTAATAAATAAATAAAATTGAAATAATATACTTTTTATTCATTGAAGACCCAAGACAACTTCAAAGTAAAGTTTAAAAACCTAAGCTCAAGATTTAATAAAGTTGTTGTGTTTAGTTGTTGACTACTGCTGCTGGATGGAAATAGCCTCTGAACTATGGCCCAGTAGTTTAATGATGTCATGCTTCCTGAAAATTAAGGGTCTTCCTTTTGACAAATAGATGCTTAGGTTCTCTAAAGAATCATGGGGGTAAGAGAATTAGTTCTGGTTAGGGTAGGACTTTTAACTAATGTTTAAACCATGGGTGAAGAGTGAAAAGCCTGAAGTGAAAGGCAATTTTCTGAGGTTGTTTTCAATATGCAAATTTATTGAACCTTTATTTTATGCAAATGTTGCATACTTTTTTTATTCTGTAACTGTAAAATTAACCTGTTTTATATAGTATATAAAGTGTCTGCTTTATGAGAAAACACACAGGCCAGGCTGCTGATACAGCTAGAAGGTTGCCCTAGTCATGGGAAGGGCATGATGTATTTCTGCCAGATACTTTATAAAAGGCTTGCATTGGAACTGGAAATTTTTCCATTTAAATTTATTGCAGATGGCCTGGTTTATCTTAAAATCTGAAATTGTTTTTAAAATTTTTTTGTTTTGTAAGTGTTCTTTTGTGCAATGTTTAAATAAATTTAAGTAGAGAAAATATAAAGTGTCGTCAATTTTTTAAGCCTTCACCTCTAGTGGTACAACTGAAACTGTGGGTAATTTTTATGACATACTTGGCATTTCATCCACGGACCCAACAGCACGGAGGTGGATGCGCATTCATTTAGAAATATCTCTCCCCCCCCCCCCCCCCCCCCCCCCAATACTGCTTTGCTCTGATCCGATCTATAACCGCAAGAACATCTTTCAATCACAAGCTCATGCACGTGCTGATGAAATTGTCCAGTGTAGTTTGAATTTGTGAAATATTAATTTGAAATGTCGAAAATTAAACATAAACAGTATAATCAAGTTTTCCTTGATTCTTACACAAAGGAATATCCGTGTATTGTCAAATCGCGAAGAGGATGCGATTTTGCTTTTTGCTCCGTGTGTAGGACCGATATCAAAATTGCGCATGGTGGCATGAACGATGTTAAATGTCACGTAAATTCAAAGAAGCACTTGGATTTAGTAAAATGTGTTGACGAGAATTCAAGAATGGAAAGTTTCTTTAGTTCTGCTGTTCAAGATGATGTCATAAAAGCGGAATGTCTTTTTGCTACATTTATTTTGGAACATAATTTACCTTTAGCAGTGGCAGACCATGTTAGGCTGCTAATGAGAAAAATGTTTCCCAAATGCGATACTGTATGCAGATATGGTGCGGGCAGAACTAAAACAGCAGCCATAATTGGGAAAATGGCATCCAAAGAAAGAAATTCATTGGTGAATTTATTGCAAAAAACATTATTTGCGATTTCAACCGATGGAAGTAACGATTCCGATTCGCAGTTGTATCCAATTGTTGTGACACATTTTGATCCACAGCTGGACCAAATTGTGAATTCAATACTTGCAATACCTGTTTTATCAGAAAGTTCAACAGGATTAAATATTGGAAATTTGTTGTTAGAAGCTTTGCATTCAAGAAACATTCCTGTTGAAAATTGCATTGCCTTAGGAGCTGACAATGCTCCTTTGATGATAGGAACCAAAAAAGGTGTTGCAGGAGTTTTAAAAAGGCAGAGAGAGGAAATATTAGTGATGGGTTGTATCTGTCACCTCATCCATTTGGCAGCTGAGAAAGCTGCAAACTCTCTCCCTGTTGCTATTGATGAAGTTCTAATTGATGTATTTTATTATTTGCAACGGAGTGGAAAAAGGAAAGAAGAATTCAAAGAATTACAGGCGGCATTTAATATTGGTGAACACAAAATCTTAAAACACGTGTGTACTAGATGGCTCTCATTGGGGAAGAGCTTGAAGCGTTTCTTGGAACAGTGGGATCCACTTTCTAGTTTTTTCAAAAATAAAATTAAAGAATCTGAGAAAGAGAACTCTTCTCTTGGGACATACTGCATTCCTCTAAAAGTGACGAAAAAGGGATGCAATGATGAATCTAAAAAAAGTTGTCAGTCAACAAGTGATGAGAAAGTGTCAAAAAAGAGGGTTGCTGAGAGAGAATGCAGAGATGAGAAACCAGCCAAAGTGCTAAAAAAAGATTCTGATCCTGTGACTATGTCATCTCAGTATACACTAACAAGAGAAGAGAAAATTCTCTTATTTTTGTCATCAGACCTTAATAAAGCATTCTGCTATTTTTACTTCCTTGTACGTAGTATAAGGAAGTAATGTGATCCCGAAAAATTTTGGGGGCCAAATTTCGACGAAAAAACCGATTTTGACTACCTCTAAATATAATTTTAAGAATTTTTTCGATGCATCTCATCGTAAGCTAGCATGCACGATCTGTTTCCCCCCCCCCCCCCCCCTCGTCACAATTTCACAGCCCTCCTTTCCTCCAAGCGTGACATCATTTGTGGATAGACCCTACTTAAGAAAATTTTGGGGGTCCTTAAAAAGTGCTTATTTTTTTTTGCTCTGAAAAGAGTCTGAACCATGTACTATATTTTTCTATATCATCGGAAACTACAGAGTTTTCTTTTTCAAATACAATTTGTTACAAAATTGTACTTACATTTGCTGATTTTTGGGAATTTTTTAAAGGAAATCCTGTTTCGAAGAAAATGTACTGCTTTTAAAAATATGCTATTTTTTGATTGCAGGATTGATTTGCATTGATTTTGATTGCAGGATTGATTTATTAATGTTACTATTAACAGATAAATGAAAAGGGTGTTTCCAACCCCACATTCCCACATGTTGTATTTAAATGGCAGCAAATATTTTTTTAATAAATAGATTGCCATTTTTAAAAGTCATTAAGTCAACACAGCTTTTATTAGTGCTTTTTTTATTTAATGTAACAAAAAAGAGTTACAAACAGCTTTTCAAATGTAAACTGCACCCCCCCCCCCTAAAATAGCTACTTAGAGAATAGTAGGGTGGGGGGTTGCAAAACTCACCTTGCCCTCTGCCAATTTTTGTCTTACCCTGTCAGAAACAAACCCCTCAGAAACTGCTAGCGACTGTGAGAGGACTTTCAGAATCACAGATTTAACATGCACATGCACCACATGTACACGGGGGTCTTTAGTGGTATGTCAGCATTGAACCAGCAACCTTGTGGTTACAAGCCCAATGCCTTAACCACTCACTTCTGTGGCCGTGGCCCATCTTTCATGGGGGTTAATGTTGGTTGCCTACTAGATGTCCCCCATAATAAAATGGCCAATACTTTCAGCTTCAGTAGTGCAGAATGATTTGATGATCCTGTCCTTAGTAGAAAAAAAAGTTTGTCTGTGTATGCATGTATATATTTTTAATTTGTGCTTTTCTTAAAATTCAACTTTTTGATCATACACACACATAACATTAAAAACAATTGAAGCAAAAACTATGACATTTTGTTGCATTTTAATCTATTGTTACTTCAAAGCCAATGACACATTTATGAAGATGTCTAATGCTTCTTACTACTTAAAATTGAGTGAGAAAAAATTTTAAAATAATAATTTACTGCTATATCTGAAATATTCTTTGTTAAATATATTGCATGTATGTATTTGTAAGATTTTTTTTCTCCATTATCTCAAAAACATTTGCTAGAAGAGTCAAACACCTATTACTTGTTTCATCCCTACATCTATTGATTTAACATGATTAATCTTCTTTCATTTAAATGTGAATTTTTACCTATCCTCATTCAAGTTTAATTTTTTTTTTTTTTTTTTTTTTTTTTTACTGTTTCTGTTCATGTGGGTTCATATTTTTTCAAATCTCATGCACTTAATTCATTCTTAAGGCAGTGAAATAGCATGATTTTTAATTGAGCTTCTCTGCATGTTGTATTAAAGTTTTGCATAATCCTTTCTTAGCATGCCTCTACTATATATAAAAAAAAACAAGACAGTCTAATATTTCATGTCTCTTCCTTCAATTAGTTCAAGCTGGATATCATAAAAATAGCTATAAATTAATAAAATAGTTAATTTCAGTAACTATCATTTGTGTTAATGATAACTCAAATAAGAATTAAATATAGTTGTATGTTAATTTTTTTTTCTTAATGCACTTTCGTTTCAGGCACAATACACACACTGTTGTATCTGCAGCTCTGAGAGCTGTGGGAAATATAGTCACTGGAGATGATGTTCAAACACAAATAATTTTAAACTGCAATGCCTTGCCATGCCTATTACAACTTTTATCATCTCCTAAAGAAGGAATTAGAAAAGAAGCCTGTTGGACAATTTCAAACATCACAGCTGGTAACAGACAACAAATACAGGTATTTTCTGAATTGTACCCGATTGCTTTGCATTAGTCTTTGTCATCAAGTACAATTTTTATAAAGGCTTGATTGTAACACTAATTTTTCTTTTAAAGGCCATTATAGATGCAAATATTTTCCCTGTTTTAATTGAGATACTAAGCAAAGCAGAGTTTAAAACTAGGAAAGAAGCTGCTTGGGCAATAGCTAATGCTACTTCAGGGGGATCACCTGAACAAGTTAGGCAAGTAATTTTTGATTTTATTTAAAAATGTTTTGTTACGAAAGATGTTGTATGACTTGTAAAGACCAACCAAATTAATTCTCAGCTGAGTTTTTTTTAAATCTCTTTTAGTAGATTAAAATGGATACTTCAGTTATATACATTAATACCTGTTGATAAATATTTTATTAGACAGAAATCAATTTTAAGTAAAAATATTTCCTGCTAAAGGAATCCTTAGTAGATTGTTAAATATAGAATACGTGTTTTTAAGGAAAAAATGTTTTGTCCCATTATATATGATTTCCTTTAACATTAGTTTGTGTTGTAATACATTTGCCAAAAGACTACCACTACTAATGAATATTGCATAAAAAATATTGAACAGTCTGTCAAACTAAGAGTAACTTTTCTGCTTTTAAAAGCAGGTTATATAATAAAATGGTTAGATTTTAAATTAACCTGTTGCAATATGTTTAGATTAATTAAATTCAGGGTGGTCACAGCATACCTGAAAACTGGAATATGACTGTAAAATATATTGTATCAAAGTACAATATATCAAACTGCATATCCTACAGTCTCTTTTCTCCCCATTGATTGTACGATCTCTTCTCTCTAGAATTAGATTATTATTCAATTCCTACTATTAGGTCACACTCTCCCTATATATATCTTATACAAATTTTCAATCGTTAATAAAATACTTTTTTATTCATCCACTCAAGTTCAAATACATTTTTTAAAACTAGTGGATGACACTGGATGTTAATAGCTTTGGTCTCAATCAACTGGATAATTTATCAACAGGCCCGCCCAAAAGATTCTAAATACATCATGCTCTATGGGCCAAAATTCATTAAACTCGCATATCAGCCGCATATCTCAAAAACTATTACACGTTGAATTTTGAAACTTTATATTCAGGATTGTTGTAACATCTAGTTGTGCACCCATCATTTTGGTCCCATTCAACTGAATAGCTTATCTACAGGGCCGCCCAAAAGATTTTAAATACATTATGCTTTATGGGCAGTAATTCATTAAAGCATATTTTAGAGGTATTAGGCTTGTTCAAACGACCCAGAAGTGATATATGCTGTTAAGGGTTACAAAATGAATTGTTTCATCGAAGAAAGTGTCTTTATCATTTATAGTGCTGCTACGGAAACACTCAAAAGATTTCCAACACTTTACGGTCAATGGCTGTTTTAGGGACATTCATCCATTTCGAGTACAATACCCTCCTACCATATAGCTAGGTAATGATCTGACCATGGTCACGTGCTTCCCTCAAGAATTATGCCAAAAGTCGCCAAGCTTGGCGACTTTTGTATGTGTGCATGTATTTTACTTTCAAATCTCAAAAACTATTAGTCGTAGAATGTTGAAATTTCATATATAAGATTGTTGTAACATCTAGTTGTGCATCTCGATTTTTGGTTCCAATCTACTGGAGAGTTTATTTACAGGACCACCCAAAAGAATTTCAATACATTAATGTCTATGGACATCTTCAATATATTACATCTGTAGTCAGTCATTGTTTAGTCCATGCCCAAAATCTCGCCATTTGTCATCGACCGTGGCTAATTTTGCCAAAATATCGCCATTTGTCTTCGTCCTTGGCGAGTTTTGGCAAAGTATCACCAAATTTGCCGATAGCCAGCCATTGTTTGGTCCAAACCCAAACTTCGCCATTTGTCGTCAACCTTGGTGAGTTTTGCCGAAATATGACCAAATTTAGCACCAAAAACTATTTTGCAGAACTGTAAAACTTTTAACCATAGAGTGTTAAAATTTTATAATCAGAATTGCTGTAACATCTAACTGTGCATCCCCCCCCCCCCCTCCAAATTTACAGAGGATAGTCAGGGAAAATATATTGAAACTTAACGGTTTGAGTCCAAGGCAGTGTGTTCGCACTGTTGAGATTTTATGTCGAGAAAACCCAGTAAATTTCGAACATTGTAGACAACTGATGATGTGTTGCCGATTATTGAAGTTGTGCGCTCAGATTAACTGAAGGAAGTTGTTTGCTTTTCAAAGCATTTATTTAAATAGCCTTTCTTGTCACTGCACTTAATGCAAAAACCTTTTTCAAGTAACTATACTTCGTCATTAACGTAATACCTTAAGTTCTGTAACTTCCCTTTAAACTCTGAAAATTATCGTACTTTACCGTATTTCAATGGTGGTACTACTTCTGGCAAATCTAAAACCTTTAACGTATCTTTACTAAATCTTAAGCAACATGTAATGGCGATATCGCTACTCAAATTGCATTAATCTAACTATGCATTTTCTTTCTGCTGTTAAAACATGCAGTGATGCTAATTTGCCGCCCTCCTATGTTACTGTATGACGTTTTTCCCTCTCTGCGAATGACGGGTAATTCTTTGCTTACTGGGTCGTCCGCCAGGGGCCTTTAAATGCTCTCACTTTTAGTAAAGCTTTATCTCTTGCCGGTCATTGCTTGCTTGCACGGCAACTGGGCTGCTGTTTTTGTTTTTTTTTCCTGTAACTCCAGCACAAGATGTGCTTATGTGGACTGTAAGAAGGTTGTTATGTTTTTATCTGCTAAAAGGAGTCTTCCTCTGTTTGTCATCATGCATTTTTAGACTGTTTCTACTGCTTCCTCTGCCAATTAAGAAAATTTGCTAGTCTTTAGATGTTCGACGTCGACTTTAGAACGTCATTTTTATATTAGAAGTTCATTAAGTGTTTAGCCCAGCCGAGTTAGAACAACAGAAGTACATCACACAGCTCCTTTTAATGTAAATAGTGCATTTTACAATAGGTAGGTTTACAATTGGGATTCATCAATGTAAATTAAACGAAACGCTATCACGCTGCTTGGTATTTCTAGAGATAAAATAAAACAAGCGCCATCGTGCTGCTTAGGTCTTTTCGTACTCATTTAGAGAAAGCACCATTGCATTGTTTGGGATTCTTCGAGTGTTTTTTCAATACCCCCTGGGACTCAAACGGTTAAGAAAGTAAAATTTACTTATTAATGTATGTATATTCATTGTAAATGTAAAAGAAAAAAGGAGTGCGTTGGAGGGCTATGGGGATGGTGGAGGCCATAATAAAAAGTTTTTGAAATATTTTATTGTATAATTAATAGTACTAACTTCAATTTAAGTATTATTTTTAATCCATTAAGACAGAGAGAGATGTACACTTATATTTTGGAAACATGCATAAAAACTCTTTTAATTTGTAAATTATTATAGTACCAGAAATGCATGTAAAATGTATTATTTTAATAACTATAGCCTGTTAATGTGAAGTGGAATGGGTGTGTCGGCATTGTTATGTGTATTTTTTAGGACTGCAGTGGTCGGGGAATTCTATCAATTGTGGTCAGTGAAAGTCACAGAAACTGGTTTCAAATTTTTTGTGGCAACCATGATATTGCATGAATGTAGTTCGGAGATTGCAAAAATACATCCCCCCACCCTTTATTTTTAATCGTCTTTTTTATTTTTTTAGGTATAAGTTAGATTTTTCAGAGTTATTTATTAAGTATTTTAAAAGAAAACTTTGTTTTCTTTAGGTATTTAGTTGAGCAAAACTGTATTCCACCTCTGTGTGAATTATTGACACTCATGGATGCAAAAATAGTTCAAGTAGCTCTAAATGGTCTGGAAAATATTTTAAGAATAGGCGAACAGGATGCAAAAGCCACTGGTGGAATTAATTCCTATGCTGTGCTAATTGAAGGATGTTATGGTAATGTAATTTTATCTTGCTTATTAGATAAAATGTCTTCAGTAATGTTTATTTTCTGTGTTATTTAAATAAATTACAAAAGAAAAATTTTTTGCATTTAGGCAGGTTTGTCATCTAATGTTCAAATTCCTAAAACAAATTGTACCTAGGGCATTGTGCTAGCTTCTTAAATTTATGGATCTTAGGGACTCATGAGATCAACTGTTTGACATTCCCTAGATGAATTTTCTTTTTCCAATACTATAGGAAAATATAATAGACTTCCCTGTAATATAGTAGATACATTCCATGCTGCATGAATTTGTGTTGTGGGAGTCACTTAGATCAATGTTTCCCATCTGGTAGGGCGTGCCCCCCTAGGGGGTCGTGGAGCATTTGCAGGAAGGGGAGGGCAAGAAAAACTGCAAAGGGCAAGTGATAATACTTGATTTTAAAAAACATTTATTCTTTTTTTAACTCCAAAATATATCTATTTCCTTTGAAATGTTTATTCAAACTTTACTGACAATATTATTTTGTAGAAAAATTGACTACATGTTCATTGTTGAAGAATAAAAAGCTGAATGCATGCTGAAAAAATGTAAGGGAGGGAGTCGCCACTGTAAGTTAGCCTTTGTTGGGAGGGGGGGTGCGAGATTAAATGGTTGGGAACCTCTGACTTAGATTATACAAATACTTAAACCATATCTCATCTTTAGCATCAGCATCCGTGAACATATTCTTTCACCATGTCATACAAACCTTTTTTAGTGTGCGTGTTATAGGAACACAGTCTCAAATTTTCTGCTATTTCATATGAATCTGTCTTATATGAACAAATGTTATAAGGGAATCTACTGTGCTGTAAAACTTACGTTCAATATAGGGATGTAAAAGTGAATTATCAAGATTGATTTGGGTAAAAACTGTGCAGGGACCCAAAGATTCGAGGAGGGGGGGTGTTAAGATTATTGTATTAAGCTACTCATTTTATTCTTTGAATAAGCTCTTATTAGTAGTTTGAAAAAGTTTAAGCCTATCTAAGTATCTCCTATCCTATCTAAGTAAGTTTGAATGTCATTAGAATTTCCGCATTTGATATGTTTATATAATCATTACCCATTCATCCTGCTAGATAACTTTTGCTTTGAATTTCAAGGTAGTTCATAAAATATGATGTTGGTAATTATTTTCTGCTTTTTAGGTTTGGATAAAATAGAGTACTTGCAATCCCATGAAAATATGGAAATCTATCAAAAGGCTTTCGACATGATTGAGCATTACTTTGGGTCAGAAGAGGAAGATGCTGTCATTGCACCCCAAGTTGATGCGGGAAATCAGCAGTTTCAATTCAATGCCCCCGATCAAAATATGCCCATGGGGGGCTATAGTTTCTAAGCAGCTAACACAAAATGAAATCCTAAGTTGTAGATGAAAAAGAAAGATATATATATATTAAAGAACTTAACAAAATATATACCAGTGCAGAACATTTTCTGACTGTCCTAGGAAACTTGCAGATGAGCATGATTTATGTGGTCAAAAGTTCTTTTGAATATTTGCTGCATTTTCCTTTGGTGAAAATAAAGGTTCCATTGCTCATGCATAATGCCAGGAAAAGAAAAAAAAAAAAAAAATCTGCCAATACAAGAATTTAAAGACTGCTGAACCATAAATTTATATTCCATGAAGAGTAAATTATTGTTTGCTTTTTATGAAATTGTATATTTTTTCATAATTGCTGCATTTTTACCTCTCCTTTGTATGTAGTAATTTTTTGGACTCGATTTGATTGTCTTTCCTACAAAGCAATTGGCATTCTGAACACTTTTCGCAGCAAAAGAGAGATTGGACCTGTATTATATTAAAAAATGATTTTCTCCCCATGCTCTGTAAATTTAATAAAACATATTTATTAATAATCTACTTAGTTTAGTTATCTTCCATCAAAGAACAGCTTCTTGTATACAATATCTACATTTGAGGTATCAATAAACATTTGTTGACATTTGTGTATGCTCTTTTCCTGGACTACACTAGCCATTTTCAATCTTTTTTGTATTTTGTGGGTAGTGATGAAAAGCATCTTACTTGACTTACAATAAAGTCAACATTTGAAAAAGCCCTTTTTCTTCTTTCTTTGAAATTCTCTTCGATTAGTTTGAAAGGTCAATAATATACATTTTTTAGAGATACTGTTCCATACCCCTCCTCCAAACATCATCTATAATGACAATCAGTACTATCTGTATATGTTAACTTAAGAACTGTTTTCCCAATATCCATAAGATTATCAATTATTATTTAAAAAGTAATTAGTATGAATAAAAATATTATTATGCAGTTAAAAAGAAAAAATTGCCTGCAATCTAAGCTTTTCATAGTTACGACTACATACATCTTAAGTTATGTTGTGTTGTTTGTTTTATTCAAAATTATTTTAAACAATATCTTTAGTAAAACTGTGAGTAGAAAGTGTCTTACACTTTCTATAATTTAAATATCTATTTGCAAAGTTGAATTGTTTTTTCCTAAATTAACTATAAATTTTAAACATAAGATAATTTAAATTATTTTTTTATCCATTTATATACGTGTCTAAAAGATAATTTTGTTTAAAGTTGTGTAAATTCTAAATTTATAAAAATGCTATACTTTTACATAAGTATATTCTGGCAATATTTAAATGGTTACAATATGGAAAAAATGTAAAATTCTAGCAAATATTTAACAAGTTTTTAGCTAATAGCTGAATTGTCTAGTTTATTCTGTAATCTTTTTGTAAGTTCATTTTGATATGAGAGTATTTTATTTCCTATTTTGTGTAATTGTATTATAGTTATTCATAAATTGTATATAAGTGTTTAAAAGTTGCTGTTTAAATTTTTTTCCCCGTAATTAATTCTGGAACTTCATTTACTGGTAACTTAGCATGGCACATTTGTTAAGTTAATAAAAGTCAGCTTAATTTAAATTAGATTAAAATATAATTGTATTCTGTTTTAAAAAGAAAATAAATGTTTTGATATTTGGTGTTAGGTTATTTTATTGAAAGTGTGTTTGGAAATATCTGAATACTTACCATTATGAAATGTTCACCAATTGATTATTTTCTTGGCTACGTAGGATAACATGTTGCATTTTTGTTCTCTAAAGTAATTTTTTCAAAGCCTGTTTAAAAATATGAATAAATAATTATATCAACAGTACAAGTACCGTAGTTTAATTTTATTGTTATAAAGATCTATCCTGTGATTTGTATATAATATGACCATATGTACAAGAGAATTTCTCATCTTTGAAATATAAAGTTCCTTATGTAAAAGACTGAATTATTGATGACTTTCAGTCTTAGAAAGGAGGGGGGTGGGGGAGAATTAGCTGTACCTCCAGTAGCTAGTAGCTTTTGTGAGGTTATGTAAAATTTTGTTTCCTGCTGTTGCATTTTTCTGTTATTTTGCTATTATATTGTTGTGGCATATGTTATTGCCTTGATTTATCCATCCAATGTTCTTTAACTACCTTTTGTTTGAGTTTTGCTTTAATATCTGCTAGTTTAAAAACAATTATTCTTTTGGAATTTGACCGCTCTTTGTATTTTGTTTTCTTCTAACACATACTCACGCACATACAACATAAATTGACAAGAAACACAACATATACATGTTGCTAAACTACACTACAGACATTTTATTAAAAAGTATTTAACAAAACTGGTGGCTATCAAAACATGTTGAATATTATTAAATGTCTTACATAATGTCTGTCTTTTAATTTTTATTTTATTTTTGTTCGTTCATGAAGTAATTGTGTTTTTTAAGTATGTTGTGAAATCCTTCATAGGGTGCATAAAAGTTCACCCTATTAACACTTTAATTGTCAAAGCTGATAACCTAAGTTTACTAACTATGAATGTTCTATATATGTTATTTTAAAAACTATCATTTAAAAAAAAAAAACAAATATTGTGTTAAAATAAAAAACATCAGATGTATTATTTAATAGTTACTATTAAGAGAGAGAAAAATGAAAGTGTGTGCTTCAATGTGTTGTTTGCACTTTTATAGAATTTCTGGAAAATGGATTCAAAGTGTCTTGTGATCATTTTCTTTAAAATTATGATAATCAAAATGTTAAATTTGTTTTTAGTGTATGAAATAGTTTAGATATTAAAAAAAATTACTTAGTGTAAATATACTGAGTAACTAATTTCATATTTTTTTTTAAATGCTTTGTGTAAATTTCAAAATTATTTGCATGCTGAATGTATTTATAATGTATACAGATTTTATTGATTTTGATATAATTGCTGTCTCTCTTTTATAATGGTGCTTTAAGAAATTCTTTAGACTTTGTGAAAAGCCAATTTGAGCAATAACAATTGTTTAAACTCATAGCTGGAGTATTAGCTTGTTTGATATCTCAGTAATTCATGTAATAACAAGTTTTTATTGAAAAGGGCTGTGCAGTAGATAAAATAATAAGAATAAATAACAAAGTGCTGGAAGCTCTATTATATATACCAAAAACAAAATTATCTGGCTACATCAGAAGTAATTAAATATTCTTGTCTAGTGGTGTAATATTTCTTCTAAGAATAATATTTATGATGACTTATCATTAAAAAACATTGATTTTAGCTACAATGATATTCAAAGCATATATAATTATAACTGACCCTGACGATTCCGCAAAATTTTGCCTCCCTTTTCTTTCTGTTTGGTGCATATTATACAGTTCACACAAGCATTAATTTCAATTTACTCTCTCTTTCACTGTATATGAAACAAAGTAGTTATGTGTACAATATTCTTGAGATTTCATGTATGATGGTCCAGCTCAGGGGTGCAAGTAGGATCCAAATATTTAGTGGCATAACCAAAAATTTGGTTGCACCAAATGTTTCCTAGCTTTCAAAATTGCAGAAATAAATGTAATTTTTAGTTGTGCGCGCCAAGTTTTTGATCTCACCATGCAACCCCTAATTTGCATACCTGGTCCAGGTACTGATTGCTTATGTTTTCAGAAACTGGCATATTAATTTATTTGTAAATACTCCTCATTATAAAAGTTTCTTTAAACTGAGTAAATAAGGAATTGTTTGAGAAGATAGCTTTGGACAGCAAAAAATTTAATGTTTTCCTTCTCAGTTTTTTGTTATATGTCAATTCATAGTGTTTCCTAATGTGAAGCAGTCCAGCATCCGTAAAGAAAAAGAGTTAAAATTAGTTAATCATTCTTTTATTCCTATCCCCCCCCTCTTCACTTGTCTTATTTTGTTTGTTTGTTTCATAATGTTAGTTATTTTGAAAATATTTTTGCTTCAATTCAATATCGGAGAAATTAAATAATCTAATAGGAAATGTGATGTGACTATGCTCATTCATTTTTAATGAAAGTTAATATAGTTTCTTCAGAGATTTAAAAAAAAAAAAAAATTCAAACATTTAAATGCATAATTATTTTTGTTAGTTTTTAAGAAAATTTATCTACTTCCTTATGAAGTGTAGTTTTCCTTAAAATTGTGAACTAAAGAGGGAAATGTCATAATGTTTGTATTTTATTTAATTAACTAGTTTGTTAATCCAGTTTATGATCTGTTAGGATAAATCAGCTGCATAGAAATAAATGCAGATTTTCTAGTTGTTTAATCCAAAATAAAATGTAGCTTGCCTAACAAGGGTCGTTGACTCATTTAAATAGGAATGACATTTTCCATAATTCAGACTTTTTAAAAGATTTATTTTTAAAGCTTTAACATACATTTTCAAGTATACTCTAAGGTTTTGATTGTTGTTGCGCCCCCTTTTTTTAAGCTGGTTGTGTTTGTGTTGTTCAACTTTCTCTTTCACTTGTAAATGTTCTTGTATTTGCTTAATCTTTTTACTTAAAAATTTATTTTGAAGTAATTTTTCTTTATACCTGAATATTATTTCAGACTAATATTTCTTATTCTATAATAACAGCAGAAGAACAGGCAGGCAATATTAAATAAAAATAGTACTATTTTTTTATTCAATTAATGGTTAAAAACTGTTAGTTTTAAGTATTAATTCAACCAGGCGATGATTTTAAGAGAAAATTTGTGCATTTTCATAGTTATAAATGAATATTTCATGTAATTTTGCCCTGTTAAATTTTTATTCAACTTTGTTACTTAATATATTTAATGCTAATGTACTTTTTCAGGACAGATATTTTTTTTTTTTTTTTTTTTTTTTTTGTGTGTGTGTGTGTGTGTGTAATTTTTTCATTGTTAATCCATATGTGTTACTATGTAAGAGTAACCCCTCCCCTCCCAAAAAAAATAAAAATAAAAACACGTCTAAGCTAATGCATATGAAAGCTAATAACCTTAAAGTATCAAAAGTACTTGACTTCAAAACTTTTAGACTGTTGAATATATAAGGTCTTGGTAATTGATAAAAAATTTGTGATAGGCATGTTTGCTGTGATTGGTGGGAAGGGTTGTTTTACTAAATTAGTTTTCAGGTTTATCTGTGTTTTGGTTATTTTTTGTGTATGTATAAAATAACACTGTAGCTCACTAAAACACTATTTTTTGTTTCCTGCCTGTTTTAGAAAGTATATAGTTGTTTTAAAGTTATCACTACATATATTATTATTACTTTCTTTGAACTTGCAACCTGTTTGATTTGCTAAGTCGTATATTTATATATTTTTAAATTCTTTTTAATATCTTCATGTGTGTTTATTTACTTTATTTGCTTGATCGTGAATGTATCAAAAACATTTCATATTTAGAATCTAAAGCTCATTGTTTGTAATCCTAAAAGTTTTAGCCAAAACAATGTTGTGCAAAAACTGCTTCTGATGAATCTGAAGTTATGCAATATTGTATGTTAAAATGGACTTCATAGCATCAAGTGGGCTTCTTTTTCGATAAACCAAAGCTGTGATACTTTTATAAAATACTTTTGTATTTACACTTCTTTTAATGCAGCACTGTGAAAGCTGCTCAGAACTTGTGGTATTGGCAAACCACTAATGCTCGATGGTGCACCTCTTATTTAAATATTTCTGTGCCATGACCCCTCTTTATTATTCTAGTCATCAATCTCACCGGTGCCTTTTGTTTCTTTTAGGTTGTATTCTTTTTTGGTGGCAAATATTAACATGCAAATTGTCAAAGCTTTTTTTTTTTTTTTTTTCCCACAGTTAATTGTCAAAATCAGTTTAAAATTTTTAATAATAAAATTAGATATTGTTGATAGGCCTTCAAAAATAACATTCAATTGGAAGTGTGTAAAAGCATTATATTTGCTTCATTAAAGTTAGCTGAATCTTTTAAAAAATGTTTTTATTTAAAAAGTTTATCTAAAGAAAGTTTTTCTATAGAGCATACAATTAACATCAATTTTAAAAGTATAAAAACTGCAGTTTAAATCTTATCAGTTTGATGAATAAATGAGAATTTAACTAAAGCATGAACCTATCACATCTGTTGTAGTTGCATAAATATACTTCTCTCAATTTAGCTTTGTGAAAATAAAGTTTGAAAGAAAAATATCATGTATGGTAAATTATGTATAATTTATTCCTTTTTTATGCATCGAAAATTATTTTATTTATATCATGATATCAAGTGCAGTTGTTCACTGTTCATTTTTCTCTCTTAAAGAAATTGACATAAATCCTTCAACAACAACGCTTAGTTTCTTTTTATCCGAATATATTAGTCTGAAATGTTCTCAAATTAGTGTCAAGTAGTGTGATTTTGGCCCATCTTATTGAGATGATTCTCCCATAATAAGTTTAGTTTGCCACCAGATAGAATATGCTTAATCTTGTTCATTAGCCCTTTCCAGGCGGCTATCAAAATTTGCTGAAGTTACCACCGGTCTGAAACCTGCTACTGTGCAAATTATCCTGTATGATGACAGATTTTCAATGTTATGCTTATTTACACGAAAGTCATGTTTTATGTTACCATGTTACATTTCATATTTTCTTCATGGCCCTTTGCTGGTAAGTTTCCGCTGAATTCATATGCACATTGTCCATCTGGAAAGGGTGAACTAGAGATAATTTTCTTTTCCCCTAAAGCCATAGAAAATATTATTTTTTTCTAAATTACCAATCTTTCATGTGTATATATATTTAAAAAAAAAAAATTCTTCTCAACTAAATTTACCATAAATGAAGATAAAATTTTAGAATAAATTTTAATATAAAATACCGTTGATTTTATATAAAGTTGAGTATTCCAAATAGTGTAAATCTGCATTGATCAGTTTGTTACTTTAGTGCTTATTACATTGCTGATTTAATTTATAATTAGCTGTAAACATGGGTATGCTCCAAGATTTTGGTTTTTGTACCACTCTTATTTTTTAAATGAATTCAGTACTGAATGCATTAATAATTTCAAACACAGATTAAATATGTGTATGATTGTCAAAGATTAATGTTCTAGCAAATTAAATTATCTTTGAACTTGGCTTGTAATAAGCCAAAATATTCTTTCCCTATCCATTCCTATTCACACCTAATAATAGGGAGTGGATTCTTAAAAATAACTTAATTATAATTCTTCTAGCCAAAGCAACTTGATAGTAAACTTCATTAAATAAATTATAAAGTTTGTATATGTTATTTTTATCAGATACATTATAATACAGCGGTGGCAAAAAATCCTAAACACTTTTTTTTTTTTTTCAACTTTTTTAAAATGGCTTCATTTTCCCTTATGAAAATATCATACTGTCTTAAGTATTCTCAATAACAGTAACATGAGTTAGTGGAATATTTAAAATTTTCATTCTGTCATGTTATCACAAAAGAACTTCTTATGAAATTCGTGAAGCTATTCCAAAAAAAGATGCAAATCTGTAATAAAAGCAAAAAGGTACTCTATAAAATTTTGGTGTTCAAACTTATAGTAAAAATGTAATTTTAAAATGCACATTAATGTACCATTCAAAATTAATGTTAAATTCTTGTGTCATTCTACTACTTACACTATCGTATTCTGTATTACATTATTCTGTATGTACTATATATTTTTGTGTTCAGACAGCTGTACTGCAAAAACGACTTGCAGTACTAAAAAACTAAAATTTGAAATAAGCATGAAAAATTACATTATCACTAAAAGACATATTTGATCACACATGCCAAGTTTCGGTAGTTTGGCTTGATTTTATTCTTCACGTTCTCTGGATCAATTCTTAATCATTTCATGCTAATCAGCCTGTGAGCATTTGTTTTGAAAAAAATGCATCTGAAGTTATTATTCTATAAAATATTGCATAATTGAATGCTTATTAGTTACATTCTAAAAATTTAAAGCTGCTTGAAATTAGTAAAAGTATTTTTTGTTAAGAAATCAGATGTTTCACATTTTAGTGTTATGAGATATCTGTATAAATTTTATATATGAATAGTTTATCAGACGTCTGTAGCAGATTCAGGGGAGGGGCTAGGGGGCTTCAGCCCCCCTCCAAAAGAAATTTCTAAAGGGTAACATTCTGCTTCATTATGAAGCAGTAATGAATATGTAAGGTGTAATAGCTTGGTGTAGCAGCTTGAATATGTAAAGTGACCTTTTTTAATCACTTAGCCCCTCCCAAAAGTTTTTACATTGGTTTAGACTAAAATTTTGCTTTATTGTATATTTTGTTTGGATGAAATAAGCTTTTTTTTTCAAAATTAAGCCCCTCCCAAAAGAGAATTTCTGGATCCGCCACTGTCAGACGTGTATTTGTTAGTTGTTTTGTATTTTATGTTATTTCTTTGGCAAATTTTTGAAATTGAATTTATCCTATTACTCGAGTTATATAATGTACTTGGTTTATATGGACACACATGGCATTTATGAAAATATTAATTTTGTGTGCATATTATACTGAAAAGAAATGCGTAAGAAATCTCGGGTTTTAAGTTTGGAAACTTGGCATGTTTGTATGATATATAAATCTGATATTAAATTATAACTCACTTAAGGTAGTATGATAGTTTCCTTACAAAAAATTAAGTAGACCACAAAAATTAGGCAAAAAAGGTGTGTTAAGGTTTTTTTTTCCACCGCTGTGTGTATGTAATTTTAATCAGACTTTAAAAATGCACTAAATTAAAATATAGACCAAATAATAAATATATACGAGCTTTATTTGTATATTTATAAGTTAGTTTGTTATAGTTTCAAGTTTTTCCCGGTTAATATTTTAAAAGCAATCATATGTTTCAGTCATTATTTTACAAACATTCATTGTGTTGTTTTTCTGTGTTCTTTCATTAAGTTTCTATGACTTGCATTGTTAAAAGGAAAAATTGATTGTATTAATTTTTTTTCCTTATTTCTTTTAAATTCGAATTGAACTTCGTGAATTTATTAAACATGTTAAATCATTTGATATTTTCAAAAGTTTTGTTCTTATGGAGGGTTTTCATGAGTGAATATGAAGTTTATATCAATTTGTACATTCTTTCAAATTAAATATTTCGTAATGCAATATTAAGTTTTGGTATTTAACCCATTAACACCCAGAATCCTATTTTTAGGACAGTTCAAAATTCGTTAGTTGCAAAAATAATCATTAATTTATTTTCCTATTTCAGGGTGTCTACCGCTCCGGAAAGATTGGAAAATGGGTCCGGAAAGTCTGGAAAAAACGGGAAATTGTATAATGGGTCTGGAAAATTCACCAAAAGAGTCAATTTTTTTTTTTTTTTTTTTTTTTTTCGTGTCCTTCTTTTTTTTACCCTTTCTCTCTAATTGTCAGACTGGAAACCGAAAGCAATCTCAACACATTTTTCGGACCGCGAAAGCATCAAGTGATGTGTTTGTATAAGTAGTTGAAAATGGGGGCCCATCAATTGTGACTGGCGGGTAAAAGACAAATTAGCTTACTTGGTAACTTATATAGGACCATATTTCCAAGAACAGTTAGTTAATTCTATCAGAAAGTGCGACTACTTCTGTTTCTCAATGGATGAAAGCTTAATCCTGTATACTTCAGTTAAAATTAAAATTGATTTCAGAAGTTGTACAAAATATGCAAATATAAAGACAAGGGAGGGGGCATTGTGCAATTTCCCAAAGTAAAATGCATTGGTCAGGAATTTTTTTCCTGGGACCTCCCAAAAGTCAGGAAATTGACTTTCAGAAATTTGGTAGACACCCTGTATTTCGATTTCTCTAATAATAAATCTGATTTTCACAAAATACGCAGTGATAACAAAGTAAAATACGAATCTTTCACTATTTTATTCATATTTTTAGGGGGGAAATGCATTCCTCATACAACGTAAATTGGAGAATGTGATGAAAAAAAGTCAGGTGCTAATGGGTTAAACTATTGCGATATTACTGTTCTGAACATATTCATTTTGTAAAAAGTGTAAATGTCTCGTATTACACTTCAGGCTGTAAAATTCTAAAGTAAATTGTCTTCTTAGCTGCAAAGATTACTTTGCATAGTTTTGTTGCAATGCTTCTATTTTAGAACATTGAATTTATTCAATTTGCAATTCTTCTGTACTACAGACTACTTTGACAATCTATCAGTTGATATGCTTAACTGCAACAGTATTTGTACTGGAAATTCAGATTTAGCTCATTCTTGCTCTTCTTTGGTTTATTTATACAAATAATTATTTTTCTGCTTTAGTCAGCTATACTGTTTAAAGAATCTTTTTATGTTTCAGAATGAATGATTTGTGTGATTGTTGTATCTCTCCTTCCTATTATTTATTAAAGTACATGTGATAGTTTTGTAACTATATGATATATAAATCTTAAAATCCTTCATTTTTTCCCAATAGCCATTATAGGAAATCAGATTTATATATAACTATGCGACAGTGTTACTTGCTATAAAATGCCACCAATTTTACATTTTAAATACATGTGTCTACTACAGAATAACATTTAATGACACATTTATACAAAAATGCATCCCTTAAAGGGACGCTTTATTTTGTCCCTTAAGACATTTGTACATAAACATTGTACACAAACATGTACATAGTCAAACACTGTACACAATGTATAACACAAACAGTATGTGTACTGTTAAAATTGTATTTCCAGAGAATTTGTTCAATAAATTGTGTGCTAAGTAAAAGATTTGTTCTTGTTTTTTATTTAAATTCATCAAATGCTCTTGTAATTAAATTGTCTTGTTTTATTACTCCTTTAACCACACTGACAAAATGTTGTGTTCATGTTAATTTATATTCATCATTCATTAGTGTACTTGAAAAATTTTCAGAGGAAAATTTCGTTATGCATTTTTATTTTAAAATTTTGAAGTTCTCTAATAAAAAGTTTATTACCATTGGATATGAATCTGTACTTCTGAAAGCATTCCTCAGAAATAAATTGTTTGCATTTCAAATTGAATATTTTGGAGGTAAGAAGAAAGAGAGAGAAAGAAAAATAACAGATTTATAATCAGCCTATTGAAGATCATTTGCAAGTCTGTGTTCATAATCCTACTAATATTATAAATGCAAAAGTTTGTGAGTTTGTATGTTTGTTATTCTTTCATGCTGAAACGGCTGGACAGTTGGGACAAAATTTGGAATAAAGCTAGCTTATACCCTGGATTAACACTAACTTAAAATTCAAATTATTTCAGAAGATATTTATCAAAGAACTGTTGGAATGAGTATCATGGTTGCCATGTTTGGCAATTTTTATACAGAGCTACTACAAGCATACTGAATCCTGTGTATTTGAAAATCACTGAGTAGAAATTATGCCAGTTTTACACAATCCCATCACACAGCTTAGCTTGATTTCTAATTTTTGCATAAAAATGCCATTTTTAAAACTAACTTGAAACTCTAATTTTTAGTTAGTATGAGTGTATAGTTTGTGTTATTTTGTTGCAACAAAATCATTGAATAATTCTGCTTTAAGAGAAACCATGCATTAAAATGCAAGTGTTTTTTTTTTGTTGTTGTTGTTGTTGTAGTAAATTACACTGAAGACTGAATCGCATAGACCATCTCCTTTGCTCAGCCCAGTATAAACTAGCCTTAGTAAAATAGTTAATCTAGAGGTAAAAGATTAAATTTGGTGTCTGCCAAAGTAGTACTAGTGATAAAAATTCTTTGTCAGTCCAAATGAACAAAGAGGACAGTCAGGATAATCTCTCACCTCAGTATGATGAAGGCGTCTTTGAAGATGGCTATGTCCAGTTAAAATTCTAAAATTGACTCCAAAGATCTGTCTGTGGAGGTCCATTGGGATTGGATTAGAAAGGAGGCTTTTCCAGGCCTCACCTTTGTCTTCAGTCTCTTGCATTTTGTGCTAATGTCTCCCTATTGAACTCACAAATGTAGAAGAGGCCTGGTTTTAAGGTGAACAGTAAAGAGGCTGTAGGAGGTTGCAGCCATGTTTAGCAAATGAGAACTGCCTTCTCATTACCATGAATGTCAGTGACTGGGTATCCATTGGAAAGCAATTTTCCAACCAGTGCAGTTGTGATCATATGCAAATTGCAAGTGAATTCGCCTACCAAAACTGCTAAACAATCTTCACCAGACATAATCTAACTATACATCACCTTCATCAATACCGTTCGGAAAGTGTATCATAATCAATGAGTGTATCGTATTTGTCTTCCCTGATCCATAAAACCATCCCATTTGTAATAAACTGTCGCGTTTTCCAGTTTCTAGCCAAATTTGGAAGATATTGCCAAGCTTAATTCAGTTTTGAAGATTTATTTTTTGGTGCCAAAACGTGGCGATAAATTATCAAAAATTGCAAACCTTGGTGCCTTTCAACATTTGATTCTCCCCTCCCCCTGCAATTAATTAAATGTTCCCTAATTAATTAGTAAAAAGTAAGAACATTTCATTAAAAAAAGAAAAATGCAACAGAATTATGTCTACAAAAGATTAATTTTAATAGCACTTGTGACATTAAAAGGTGTTTGAGTGATCATGCAGTTGCCTAACACTTTTTCACTTTAGTATCTGTAATGCAAACTTTGCATAATGAGTCAAAAAATTTAATTTTTTTTTTTAGATTCCTCATTATTGGAAGTAATTCGATTTATGTGTAAGAAATATATTCATTTCTTACCTTGGAAACAACGGTAGGAAATTTATGTATTGCATAGCTAGTTGTTATTTAAAAGATCTTTTGATGAAAATATTTCATTTGGTACGATAACAAAAGAGATTATAAATGCTTAATAAAACAAGTTTCAAAAGTACAGAATTTTACCAGGGAAACTAGGGATAGGATTATGGCCAGAAAGGGTCAGGTTTTGCTTGCGGTATACATGGTGTTCTCCAAAATTGGTTACATGCTTTAATTCTTTATTCATGAGAGACAAGTGAGCAATGTAATTGTAAAATTATTCAAAATAAGGTAGGACAGAAGTTAATTACTTTCCAGTGGTTCTCGAAGAAGAAAAAAATCGCGAATGATTGCAGGCCCTGATTATTGAACATATATACTTGGGAATCGTGTCCTGCAGGGATGTTAATTCTGCGCCGAAACACAAATTCTTGCGCCGAACTGCGCTTTTAGCCGATTTTTGCGCCGAATACGTCATTTTGACTCTTTCACGGTGCGCCGAAACACAAATATTGCGCCGAACTGCGCTTTTAGCCGATTTCTGCGCCGAATACGTCATTTTGACTCTTTGTTAAATTTTTGCCACGCTCATTTATCTTTTAAAGCGTGTATGGAAAGCTAGTTAGCAGTAAAGCAAGATTCAAAGTGCGTACGAAAGCTGCATTCCGAAGCCATTCTACCCGCCCCGGATCGGACCAGTCGGGCTTTGTTAGTCACCTCAATCAGGGCCGGCCAGATGGGCAAACGAGTACCGTAATTTATGGAAGAAACGCCGCGGCGTTTATGAGTTTAAAAGTTAAAAAATAGTAAGTGCTGCGTTTCTACCGGGTGCGGCATTTACAATATTTTTAATTTTTTTAAGCCGATCTTCAACGAAAAATTCGCTTCGTTATAATTTTCTCAAAAGATGGCCCCACCACCGACACGTACTCTTTAGCGTGCACAGATCACAGCGTAGCGAATCAGAATGCGAACCTACCCCCATAGAAAAGAGGTTTGATCTTTGATCCAGTTTTGGAGTCAGAGCACCCTAAGATGGGTCCATGTCCCGTGCTCTGAAGTGGATGGCTTCATACATCCAACCAATGTCTCCTCAATTAAGTAAAAAGAAAAAAAATAGAAGTAAATCTTTTACATCTACATTTTAGAACTATAATTAAATTTTAATGAAGTTTTGAATATATATTTTGAAGGGTTAAAGTTTGTAAAATACCGCAAAAGTGCACTACCCTCTATTAAATGCACCCCTTTTTCACATGCTCTGTGTAAGAATTTTTAAAAATTATAAGAAAAAAGGAAAATTGTGTACATATTTAGCTTTTGGTAAATCATTTATCCTTGTAGACAAGTCAATAAATTTAATTGAATGATATTTATCTTATTATTCTTTCAAGTATTTATTACATTAAACATTTAAGTGTATTGTAGAAACTGAGCTAAGTTAAGTATATTTTATTTTTATAAATTAATGCTTATATATGCACATCATCTCTCTACACATGATAATTTAATTTTGTTAATGTAAGATCTTTAATTGTATATTTAATCATACATTTCATGATCACACACTTTGTTCCTTATTTCTGATTTTATGAGCACGTGCTGTGTTCCTTATTTTTTTCTTGGAAGGTTGGCAGCTATGACTTGGGAATCTTGTCCTGGTACACTCACAGAAATAGATTTTTAAAAAGTGAGTTTGAAGCTGTATATAGGGTTAAATCTGAAACAGCTATATTATACAGGGTGTTCCAAAAAAGGAGGTACCGGGCTTTAATTCTTTATCTATTGAAGATAAGTGGGCAATGTAATAAGGTCGGAATTCCTCCCGTTAACTTTCAAAAAGTTACACTTTTCAAATTTGTGTACAACCCTCATTCACAAAAAATCCCAGTTAGTGAAATGGTGACTCTCGTGATAAAAAAATGACTTCCATCTCACTTTCAACTAACTTTAATTATTGAAAGCAAAAGAAACTATCCTCGGATCTTCGAGCCTCATCAGGGGGACCCTGAACCCCCCCCCCCCCAATTTTTTAGTTTCATCATTGCCATATTAAAACGTTATTAATTGACTATGTCATTTTATCTCTCACCCCTTTTTTATTTTCTTTTATTCTTCCTTTACATTTATTTCATTACTGGAAGTAGGAGGGTTTCCTGATCTTTCCTTGCAATTGCAAACGTGAGTCGATAATAACTGAAGTAACTTATATAATTTTTAGTACCTATCTTAACGCACCAAAAATTTTGCTTTTCGTTATTTGATATTGTTGAGAGAGCTTTAGGCGAGTAGGGTTGCTGTATTTGCCCTGGTAACCGTATTGGCGAGTCATCCAGAGTGGATAAGAATCCCAGGCTGTTAGGCTTATGTTTAAAATTATTCTCTTTTCCACTTTCACATTCGCTAGCCCAGTGCCCGACGCATTTACCTTTTACAAGTTATTCTTGATGCATCTTTAATTTTATGATATTCGGCATTTGTATTCGCCAAGTTCCAGTCGCCATTTTGAGGATGAATGATGCAGCCTTGAAACGAACGTTAAAAATCAGCAAATAAATAAATGAATCCATCTGGTGTCCATAACCTTTTAGAAATGTTAGCAGAGTTATAGCACAAACATAGTAGGCGTTTAACATAACATTTACTTTATTAAATTAGAACGGAAGAAACAGGCACATCACATAACAAGGTAACATGAAGAAGGAAAAAAAGTATAGAAGTAAAAAGAATGCGTGCTCGAGCAAAGTTACAGTTAAGTAGATAAATGTTTATTGTGGGATACAGAATTCAGGAGGATAAGAAATTGCACAGTAAAAAAATAACAATTCAATACTCAACAATTTATTAATGACTATGTCATTTTAATCTCTCAGCACCCTTTATTCAAAAATGTGTCCCAAAAATGCGACATAAAAAAGCGACATAATTTTACATGTATTTAAATACTATTAGTTTACACGGGGCCTTCCCGGTTTACAACAGCTTTAATCTATTGTTACAATATTTCGTAAGCTGTAGAATATGCTTCACATGTATTTTTCTATAAATAGGTTACACTCATAAAAATTTCAACATAGGGTTGACAGGCGAAATACGCGAAAGATGAGCGATAAAATCACATAGTCAATTAATATCGTTTTAATATGGCAATAATGAAACTAAAAAATTAGGGGGTCTCCCCCTGACGAGTCTCGAACAGCCAAGATTTTTATTCTTACTTTTATGTCGCATTTCTGGGACGCATTTTTCGGACAATTTTCAATAAAGGGGGTGAGAGATAAAATGACATTGTCATTAATAATCCTTTTTATTCCCTGATCCACTTTTATCGGCCATTGTAAAATTTTATTATTTCATTCGCGTCTCAAATTTTATGTCTAAGCCTATTAACATAAATGAGTTTCTTATGTATTTTTAAATTACATTATCACCCCCATTGATTGACAGCAGAATGACGTCAATCTCACTTGAACTATTGAAAGTAATAAATAAATAAATCCAACTTTGTTAACCATGCTCACTAATGTACTCAAAATTATAGGGAACCGGTGGATTTCCAGAATTTTAAAGCAGCCTACGACCTCTCCTGTACCGTCTTGCTTGTCTGTGCAAAATTTCAAGCCTATCGGTCGAACGGGGTGGAAGGAGTTCCCGCACAAACGAACAAACATTCAATTTTATATAGGGGAGACGGGGGTACAGTGAGTCAGTTTTTAGATATTTAAATATAATTCTAAAAATATTTTTAAAACAGAATATCAAGCTAATGTATTTTGTTTTCTGATCTGTTGGCTATCCTAATTAATTTTATTTAGATTCTAATAAAATTTTTTGTACAATAAAAACCATTTCCTTAAGTACTTTTTGTTGACCCACTGTACACCATGAAGGGGCAGACTGGGTCAACAAATGCAGTGAGTCAGCTAACGAGAAACACAGTAAAAAAGTTTCTTTCACCCGATAGTGAGTAATTTAAACTTTTTCATTACCTGACAATATTTAGTACTAAGTTATATATTAAACAAGATATCAAAGTGTATAAGATATTTTGAGCTTCATTAAATATAGTTTTTAAGACTGCTTTTTTTCTTGTCGTAGACCTCGAATAATACGAAATCTCTTCAACGTCATCATTAAAATCTTCTACATCTTCAAATTCCAAATCCACAAAAAGTCAGATTCACTAGAAGATTCTTCTCATTCTACCTCCTCTTCAGTTGAACTATTCTTGTAATTCCTTGCAATGTTTTTTTTTTTTTTTCTCTAATGCTGATATCATTAAGTCTTTCACTTTTATTTTTTCAATCATCTCATTTTGAATTATGGTTTCCACAGGTGTATCAGTAAGAATTTCTGATTTTTTTTTTTTAGATTGCCTTAGTTTTTTTTCTCATTTGCATCAGATTTAGAAAAAGGCTCTTACCATTTCTTGTGTCACATTTTTTGTTTTACATAATTTTGAGAAACTGGAAATCCTGTGGCTGATGTATAAGACTTATTTAGATAAATTTAAATCACTCAAGCATTAAAAATTAAGAAGCTTACAGAAATACAATGAGTATATACAGGGCCTCCGAGAGAAATTTTATAAGGCGGGACAGAAGTGTTCTCGCGCCCCCCCCCAACTTGTTTTTGCCTCAAGAAATATATTTTAAATTATGCCCAATTTTACTTTAAAAATAGTTATTAAAATAAAAAAGTTAATATTGTGGGATCATTTTTATTCTTACCTAAATTTTAATTTTAATAATAGTATGTACAATCTGTAATAATGTATTATAAAAAAATGAAGTATCATTACTGTATTTTTATAACCAGATTCCAAAATCTTTTGCCTTGCCACCCTCGCTGTCTAACATGTGTTGCAAATCACCATCATCAACAGTGTGTCATTTATCTGTAAAGGCATCAGTTCCTATTTTGCTATAGTTAAACACACAGTTTCGAAAATTATTTTTTTTTCTTTTAGTGATTTTTATATAGAATGCTAAAAGAAAAGAATGAGTAAGGAAATCTTCATGTTTAGCGATTTTTTATTCATGCTTGAAAAATATATATAATCAATAAATATATATAATCAATATATAAAAAATATATATATCATGGTTAAAAATATATATAAATGCTAGAATTAGTATATTTATTATTTAATTTTAATAATGGCTTTTCGTGCCCTTTTTCTTGCAAAATTTCGTATAACATCATCAAAATTATTAGTTCTGGCAATGTCAGATTCGATGCTTAATCTTGTCAAATCAAATGAGATGCTTAAATTTTTCCACTAAATTAAGTTGTTTGATACCTACTTTAAATAATTTTCTCATTTTAAAACTATTCACTGAACCACGGATATCCTCAATGACCCACTGTACCCCACTCTCCCCTAATAGGTGTACTGGAAATTGGTGTCTGGGGTTAAAATGAGCTGTAAATTTTGAAATATGAATGAAATCTAGATGTTGCCATTGAGAAAAAGAAGTGCGAATTTGAACATGGAGATCGCCCTTTTTGCAAGTTTTATGCATAGCAAATTAATGTGTACGTTAATCGTAAACGATTGGTATACGTAACTTTGCTGTATACGACGAACGACGGCCGAATAAAGTGCAAGTGGGCTTTTTTTTTTTTTTCCCGGAGCTGAACATTTGTAATTGTATATGTATAAATACGTTAAGTAGGTACATTAATATATCCCTATGCTGAGAAGCCACACTCAGCTTGACAAAATAAATTTTTAAAAACAATTTTTTTTCCGCCAAAATCTGGAAAACAAAAGTTTTCGTGATTACAGAACTTCCTTTACTTCGTACAGGGAAGTACAAAAGTATGTAACAGTTGTAATACATATGATTTATAGTAATTTTAAATCCTAAGTAATAAAATAGTAAACACAGAGGCCTTTTTTTAACCTCGACATTTCCTGAAGCAATGCACGGCGCTGCTTTATTGAGATCTCCTATTAAGTACTAATTACCCACAAAACCAGTTCCAGTTTGAATACAGTCTTACTGCCCATAGCCTTCCTTTTAGCTAAGAAAATTATTATTATTAATGATAATTCAATAAAGCCACGTACGTGTTATGTGGGTGGGTGATGTTGTCTTTGCGAGAATTATAGAGGGTATCAATAAAAGAAGAATCTAAACAAGGGGTGAGTGAGAGAATAAAGGTTGAGAACCGCTGTCTTATTGTAATGAAAACAATAAAAGCTTTCGAACAAAAGTTAATTATAATTTCAGTTTTCAGTAATACCTACACAGCATTGGCGGATCCTGAAAAGTTTCAAGGGAGGGGATATGTAGGACAAAGCGAATGTCAGAGATGGGCCACTTGTTTTTCGTACCGGTTCTTTTTCAATTTTTAACCCACGCGATGCTTAACCTTTTTGTATTGTTATTTTGACAATGATAATACAAAAAGACGCAAGGACGAAGACTCTCCTTCTCCGCTGGAACCCAACGATTGCGCTGCGCAATCGCTGGGTTTCGGCGCAGCGTTCAAAGAACCGCTATGGAAAGCAATATCGGTCAGCGAAGAAGAATCTTCTCCGTTGCGTCTTTTTAAATAGTGGTAACGAACAGGTTAAACATAGGTTTAGTAGTGGGTTCAAGTTCACGTAAGGGGGGGGGGGGAGGCGTTGGGTCCCCAGCAGGTTCTGGTTAGACTCTAGTGCGCAGGACCGGAGCTAAGTTAGATGCCGCGCCGGGCAAGCTAATTTTCGGAACCCTTTTTAAATAAGTCTAAGACGTTTGTAACGAACCCTTACTTAACCCTTTGAGGCGCAACCCTTTCCCAATGCTGAACAAAGGGCAGCCGTTGCCATCGCTCGAATTCTCGACCAGCAAGATGGCGGACGATCGAAATGTTCATCGCGTGCCACAGATCTAGAGACCCTTTTTTGACGCAGCTGGCTGTGCGCGGGCACAGCCAGCTGCGTCAAAAAAGGGTCTCTAGATCTGTGGCACGCGATGAACGTTTTTTCAGCATTGGGTAATCTATCCAGCTGTTTTCGCATTCTTCCATTTTTCAGCAGATGTCAGTGCTGTTAAAAATAATCGTGACAATTTTTTTACGGGGCTATGACGTGCTAAAAAGTAAAGGGTTCTCACGGAGCTATGTCACCCGCAACTATTTTTATAGAAATAAAATCTATTCTTCGTGACTGGCAACAGTCAAAACGTCAGAGTTTGGTGTTCCCAGAGTGGGAACACTGCAGCCCAACCGAATCGGAATCAAATCCCAGAGGAAGTCGGAAATACTTTGCTGGTATAATGTTAAGTCTGTGGGAGTATAACTCGCATAAGTAAAGCCCGGTTATATCGAGGGATATTTTTGTGATTTATAAAATTTCTATTGACTTCCATCCCCCAGCTCAGGTAATCTTTAAAAAAAATAAAAAAAATCTTTTAACATTCCGAAGTCAATAGAAACGACGATGATAACGAAAAATATGAAGCAACAAAATAGGCTCATCTGGCCATGGGCACGCGCGACAATCCGATTTTGTATAAACCATGGAAAAAAAAAAAAAAAAAAAAAAAAAAAACAGTTGCCTTCCCCTAAGATCGTTCTTTGATGGCGCCCCGGGCAGCAACTCGAGTTGCCGGTACTTTGCGCCGGCAATGCTAGTGTGTACTCTGGTCATTATATCAGCACTGTGGCCTGGCACGTATCCAGAAAACATTTTGGAGGGAGTCCAAACAGTAAAAAAGGCAGAATTTTTCACAAAAAGATTGTATCATTATCATTTTAGAAGTAAAAATCAAAACTTCGGGGGGGGGATCCGCCCCCCTTAAATATGTCACAGATCTAGAGAGCCTTTTTTCGTGACTGGCAACAGTCAAAACGTCAGAGTTTGGTGTTCCGAGAGCGGGAACACTGCGCGTTAAAGGGTTAAGAAGAAACCCAACCGAATCGGAAGCAAATCCCGGAGGAAGTCGGAAATACTTGGCTGGTACAATGTTAAGTCTATGGGAGTGTAACTCGCTTTTAAGCGTTCATAGCACTAATACTGCTCGCTTCCAAAACTGTGGCTACAGTTTTGGAAGCGAGTTCATGAGTCTGATTTCGTCAACTCTTATCAGCAGTTTTCCCTCGGTTTCAATGAAGTCGACAAATGATTTCAATACTTTAAAATCTGATTTATCAGTCCTAACGAAATAGGGTCCCTACTTCTGTAAATTGAACCTCTAATTTTGTGAGAAGTCATTTGCTACACCTGGAAAAGCTATAGAGTCAAGTGGCGCCGGGGATGGACAGCCCTCCGCCTCTTCTTCCCTTTTTGAGCCACTAAAAGGTTAAAAAAGTTTTATAGTCTGCTAATCCCAACGAGAGATTTCCTGTTAACTTTCAAGCATATTTTAAAGGTTTAGGGCTGGACCTAGTCAGGCATTCAAGGATCAAAGCAAATAAACAACGCTGAAAGTAGAAGGGGGATATCCGCATTGAATTTTTACAGCGGACGGGAGGAAATATTTTAAATGTGAGTTCATTGGGGGGGGGGGGGGGAGGGAACAGAAGCCTATAAACATCTTCCATGCATCCTTGCCTTGTTATAAACCCTCCTAATTTCGCAAATAGGATTTACACCATTCGGGGCAAACGATAATTAACGAGCTCCCCCCTGCTCTGTTGCAACTTTTAGAGGAACTGAAAAGTAATGCAAGTTCTTTTTTTTTTTTTTTTTTTTTCCCGAGTGTAAATATTTTACTTAGCCAAAACTACGAAATTTGGCATGCATGTAAGTTTTTAAGATAAGTGTTAGATTAGAGAGCATTTCCAAAATTCGTAGTCTATTGCGGGTAGGGGACCAAAATGTTCTTTTCACACTTTTCTCTCTATCTCAGTGAAAAAAAATAAAAAAATATTCATGACATTTTTGCTGTAAAATAAAACATTCACAAACATCTAAAAATCAATGGCAAGATATTTTGAAATTCGTACTCCAAGGAAGGAAGAGGGTCACCCTCTCCCTTTTTTCACATCTTTTGAAACTAGAAAAAGAAAATATATATGTAAAATTTTTGCTTTAAAATGTAACAAATATGAATCCTATGTTCAGGCTCAGCTTGATTAATCAAGACTTGTTTAAAACTTGTTTGTTTTAATGTAATATTACTTTCACCAATCCTGCAATCAATAAGTTAAACTTCAATACAATATTTTCTACTAATAGCACTTACTTTTCCATCAAAAATGTCAATATTAAAAAGTCCTTTAAATATCCCTTACCCTTTGGTAGGAAAATATTTAACTATAACTCCTTTTCTAAAACATATAACCCTTCAGAGACACCACCCTGTATATGCAATGACAATCACTATAGGAACTTCACTAATAGGGATTATGGACACATCATTACTGGGGACCTCGCTATCATAAAAGATATTAGTTTTAAAAAACTCATGCAGAAGGGCTCTAAACACCGTATTCCTTCTAAGTCCTCTTTCCGTACCTCTCTTAGTGGCATTGCAACACAATTCACATATTATTTAGATTATTACATATATAATACTGCCTTAAAATACAACACTCCTTTTGAAGAGTTCATTACCTGGAAAGTGAAAGTACTTTCAATCTTTAAACAAAATATTGCTAAATATGTAAAATACAGATCTCCTGTCAATAGTCAATTTCATACTCAAATAGACTTTATAAAGCAGCATTTCATAATTACTTATGTAGATAAATCATCCAATAATTATGCTTTTATTTGTAAACAGTTATATCACAGCTTGTTAGCCTCTTCAATTGTAAATAACAGTATCTATTCCTCTACTAATCTTTCTGCTTTAGTCTGTAATAAAAAAATTCTGGCTTTCTATAAACTTATTAACCTACAACATAACAATCTACACTATCCTTATATTGTACTAATCCCTAAATTTCATAAGTCTCCTTTAAAGTTTCGAACTGTTACAATAGGATGTAATACATATAGCAATGTAGCAAGTAAACTTCTATTAAAGAAATTGTCTATTATGCATGAGTATTATATAAAACGTAATGATTACTCTATACCCTACTAGCAATTTTGCTCGGGCCTTCACCGGCCACGTAGCCTTGAGCCGATGAGAAGAAATCGGGCCGTCCACTGTGAAAGTGCTCGGATACACGCAGTTCATGTCCCCTCGGACGTGGAAACGTTCAAAGTAGTCTAACCGATGAGCTTTCATCGGGTTGAACACGGATTTAAGGAACTGGCCCGTTCACTTTATGCGTGAGGTTGGCCAATCACCAGGGTGAGTATCACTTTTCGATAAGTTCTTATGTGATGTTGACATGCATTTAACCCTTTCTGTCCCTACGATGCAATCCGAATGATAACATTCACAAGTGTTTTACAGATTTCTTTTATTACTTCCTTGTACGTAGTATAAGGAAGTAATGTGATCCCGAAAAATTTTGGGGGCCAAATTTCGACAAAAAATCCGATTTTGACTACCTCTAAATTTAATTTTAAGAATTTTTTCGATGCATCTCATCGTAGGCTAGCATGGACGATCATATTAACGCGTCTGCAACTCATTTTGACCAGCGGCGAGTTTATTGTGGTCAGTTTTTCCATGTCGTCTGTACGTACGTACGTACGTACGTATGTATGTAACTCGCATATCTCAAAAACTATGGGTCGTAGAATGTTGAGATTTGATATTTAGGATTGTACTATGATCTAGTTGTGCACCTCCCCTTTTGGTCGCAATCGAATGAATAGTTTATGTACAGGACCGCACAAAAGATTCGAAATACATGACGCTCTATGGGCCGAAATTCATTAAACTCGCATATCTCAAAAACTATGAGGCGTAGAATGTTGAAACTTTATATTTAGGATTGTTGTAACATTTAGTTGTGCACCTCCCCTTTCGGTTCCATTCGACTGGATAGTTTATCTACAGAACCGCCTAAAAGATTCGAAATACATTACGCTCTATGGGCCGAAATTCGTCAAAGCGTTTTTTAGAGGTATTGGGCTATTTCAAACGACTCAGAAGTGATATAGGCTGTAAAGAGTTAGAAAATGAATTTCTCCATTAAAAAAAGTGTCTTTATCATTTACAGTTCTGCTACAGGAACACTCAAAAGATTTCCAATACATTACGGTCAATGGCAATTTTAGGAGATTCATCCATTTCAAGCACAATACCGTCCTACCACATAAGTTAGGTAATGGTCCGACCACGGTCACGTGCCTCCCTCAAGAACTATGCCAAAAGTCGCCAAGCTTGGCGACTTTTTTGTGTACGTGTGTGCATGTTTAACTCTCAAATCTCAAAAACTATTATGAAATTTCATATATAAGATTGTTGTAACATCTAGTTGTGCATCTCGATTTTTGGTTAAAATCTACTGGAGAGTTTATTTACAGGACCACCGAAAAGAATTTCAGTACTTTAATGTCTATGGACATCTTCAATATAATACAATTGTAGACAGTCATTGTTTGGTACATGCCCAAAATCTCGCCGTCTGTCCTCGACCTTGGTGAGTTTTGCCGAAATGTCGCCAAATTTGGCGATAGTCAGTCATTTGGTCCATGCCCAAAGTATCGCCATTTGTCATCGTTCTTGGCGAGTTTTGGCGAAATATCGCCAAATTTGGCGATAATCTGTCATTGTTGGTCCATGCTTAATATCTCGCCAAATGTCGTCGACATTGACGAGTTTCGCCGAAATATCGCCAAATTTGGCGCCAAAAATTATTTCGTATTTTGTATAACTCTAAAACTTTAACCCGTAGAATTTTGAACTTTTGTATTTAGAACTATCTTATAATATCCAACCGTTTTTCAATATCTTTTTTGACAGCAATCGACTGGGAATTTATTTACAGGGTGAGCCAAATGACTTTAAATACATTAAGGTGTATGGATGCATTCAATTCATTGAAAGTCTGTGGTCAATGACTACTTTGGCTATCCCCAAAATCTCGCAAACTATTTCAAGTTTGTCGGCTTTTGGTGAAATATCGCCAAATAAAGTGTCAGAAAGAAATCTTTCAAATTGAACTCAGCTTGGCGATATCGAAATGTTTGGCTAGAAATCGCTATATCTTACTGTTATTGATATTTTATATCTTTCAAACAAATAAGTTTAGAGGAAGTGCGTAAAAAACATTTTTGATTTAATAGACGTGCAAGGAAGTCATGTGTTGGACACATCAGATTTTTCTTATATGGTAATGCAGTGCAGAAGCAATACAGTATAGAAGAAATACACTTTTACTACGTGACGCATATGCATGCATGTAGGTACGTCGTATACTCCATCTATTTACATATATAGTCGTATTATATACGTAACTATACTATACGTTAACGTACTATAGTCGTATACTCCATCTAAGTATGAAATTATATACGTATGTTACATGTTCGATAGTCCCGCAGTGGTCTGGGCGCTAAACTCCATTCCCATAAGAACACGGTAAGTGAAGCAGCATCCGGCTTGGCCAGTGCTTGGGTCATCTCCCTCTCGGCTCGTCCGCTGTGGAACCGTGTACGCTCATGGGAGCTGGTGCACGTAAAATCCGTCGTGGCTCCAATGTCCTCCAAGTTATTAAACGATACCTCTGGGGGTGCCGATTTCAGGTGGTGGTGGGTCCCTCATCTGGAATCGGTTCAAAATTAGGGACCAATAAGTAGAAGTCCAACCCCCTCGGGGGCACTGGCACCCCTCTTTCCATGGATAGCGTCGTCTATCATGGACACGACAACAACAACAACAACATGTTCGATTTCTTTTAACTAGTATTTGTTTGCATGCATATATTTGTTTGCATAGCGCTCTGAACCGGAAGACGTAAGGTATCTGGTTCAAAACCAGATCGCGTCCGCCGACCTAACCGTTCGGAGTTTTCCGTGGTTTCTACCGAAATTTAGCGTAAATACGGGTTAGGACACCTTAGAAAGACCCCCGACGGAGGGCACCCCATCCACAGGCCTAGGTCCTTCGTGTAGATAATTGGCCTTAATCCCAGAACTCGCTGTAACTAGTATTTTGGTAATGTCTGTACGTATGCATGTTGCATTTTCGATTTAGTTTGATTAAATTTGAGGGACGTCTGCTCGTATGCATGTATTGATGTACATGTTCTTGTATAATTCAATTAACTCAAAGAGGAATAGCCGAAGAAATTTCAAATTTAGGATTGCCTTAAAACATAGTTGTACGTGTCCCTTTTTGATTCCAATTGGCTGAGTAGTTTATTTACAGAGTTATATGAAAGACTTTCGATGCATTAAAGTCGATGGACATGCGTTTCCCATTAAAAATCCCTGAACTATCTCTGTTTAGCTCATGCTCAAAATATTGCCAACTGTCCCGAAGCTTGGTAAATTTAGGGGCAATATTACAAATTTTGGCACTAAAAATAAGTACGTATCTCGAATAAAAATAAAAACTATTAGACATAGAATATTGAAATTTTGTATTTAAGACTGCCGTAATATTTGGTTCTGCACTTTTATTTTTGATTACAATCCACAGGCTACACGCTTAAACCCAAAGAGCGAAAAAAACGATGCATTGCGGAGCGATCCGTTTCCATGGAAACCTACCGATATTTCTGCAAAAGTGCTCTTTGAGTGGTCTTTTTTCAGAGAATTCCCGTCCTCGCTTCCTCTTTTTTCTGAGAACTCCCCTCCTCGCTTATTGTTATATTTCGCTCCGCTCTTGTGATCGAAAAACGCTCCAAAAGGAGAAGCGCACTTTTGAAAACTGGCCCAAAAGTCGCTCCGACTGATCGAATTTTGCTCGTTCGGTTTAAGCGTGTAGGGTCATGCTTAAAATCTTGCCGTTTGTCGCCAAGCTGACGAAGAAAAGAAAAATGCCAATTCTTCAGCCAGGAATAAGTTTTCAATGCTGAAATCTTATCCTGGTGATATCTCTTACGCTTAACGAGATACTGAAGTATCGCATTTCAGTTTCCAATATATTTAAATAGAGTGCATCAAGAATGCGTAAAGTTTAACAGCCATACAAGAAAATTGTGTAGTTCACATCAGGACTTTTTTTGTGATAGGAAATCGACTTTCCGAACTTTCTTGAATTAGCTTACAATTTAAAAAAGATTATTGACCACTGGAACCTATGGAACCTAGCTTACAGTTTTGTAAAATAGGTTTTTTTTTAAAAAGCATAGACCATAAGACATAAGATCGCTATAATAATTTTTAAAATAAAGTAAATTCCAAAAAATTTTTATTGAAATTATTCTACACAAAATATATCATACACATGATTTACAAAAGAAGTATTTTCTTTGAGTTTTCCAGCAGCATCTTCAAGCATCTTACACTGTTCAAAATGTATGTGTAAATTAACGGAAAAAGGACTGGCAGCAAAGTTGCCAGAAAATGTCCGTTCTGTTTATTATTTTTCCGTTTTCTGGACTTGTAACTTTCCGTTTTACAAAAACTGCGAAATAAAAATAGGTCGGCCATCGCTAGGATCGAACCCTGAGCCTACGAATCTGGAGACGGTTGCTTTAACCACTAGACACCACACGACCGATTTCCGGACTGGCCAAAGAGTGAAAGTAAACGTTATTTTAGTTTCCTTGCGGGAGAGGAATTCGTGTGTTTCATGATTTCAAATTCGAGATAAAGTGTTGTCCAGTTATGATCAACATAGTCAACTTATTGCATTAGCAAGAAATTAATTTCGATTTTCACAAATGTATGTAGTTAATAAAAACATTTACTCTTTAGCTATTTGTCATATCGGTTTAGATTTCCACACAGATTGCTGCAAACACTGAAAATCGGGAAAGAAATACATTGGCTGCTAAAAATATAAAAAAAATACACCTTGAATTTTCGTTCTCAGTTTGAAGTAATATTAATAATAATCACTTAAATTATTTTCTAGCCAGTCCTGTACATTTATGATGTGATTTGAAATACTCTCTTTTATGAAAGGGAATTCTATTAAAAAGTAATTAATTATAGTTTAAATTTTAATTACTCATTATAGTTTAATTTTTAATTACTCATGAGAATGATTGGGTGTCAATGTTTTTATCCATCTAAAATGTCCAACGAAAATCCATTTCTCAAAACTACTTACAAAACTTACAAACTAAACCAAAAACGGAAATTGACCGTTGTGACAAGAAATTTCCGAAAGTTGCAATCATTTTTCTTCGTTTAACGGAAAATTACCAATTGTTGGGGAAAGCGGACATTTTCCTGGAAATTAAGGCTGGAATTATCCTGAATTTTCAGATTATTTTTAACAGTGTATTTTATGAGCAGCTTCTACGAGAGAAAAAAAGAAAATTTTTAGAACTTAATTTACACAAGAATAGGAAATGCTGAGTAAGTCTGCTTCATATGTTTTTTTACATAATTTCTATATCAGGGATTTCCAACCTTTATATTACTTCAACTCTCTAGAAAACGTTTTTTTCTGAATAGACCCCTACGTTTTCCCCAACACATCGGTATCTCGAAAAATTTTCCCACTGCACTCACAAAGACAGCAAAACATTAGGTGAAAGAAATTTTTCATGTGTCCGGCAGTAGAACAGTTGGTTAAGCTCGGTTCCCATTGGAACTCCGAAAGGGAAGCAGCACCTGCTTGGCCAGTGCCTAGAAGGGTAAACTCCTTTCTCGACTGAGGCTGATGTAAACTGTGTACGCTGTAGGAATTAATGCACGAAAAATGTGTTATGACTTCAATGTTTTCCATGTTGAATCCATATCTCTCTTTGGGGTACCAATCCAGCTCTTAGGTCATCCAGCTGTCATCTGAAATTGGTTCAAAATTTAGGAGGGAGACCCGGGATAAGTCGGTATTCCCCTCACTGGGGATCAGCAAAAAGGAAGCTGCCCAATTAAGGCCATTTTCGTTTTATATAAAGGATCTGATCCCGCTCTGCAGTTGGCCAGAGTGTTTCGAAGCAACAATAACAATTTTCATGCTCTGCGTTTGCAGAATTTATCATGATTCAGACTGCGGGATGCAGAAAATGACCCCAAAGACGGATTTTTACATATCCCTTCTTTTTTCAACTTTTGAACCCTCTGAAGTCTTATTTCATGTCAGTTTGTTTGTTTGTGTTGTGATGGCAACGGGGTATAAGGGTGGGCGATCAGCCTAGGATGAGGGGTTATCTTAAAATGTAATTTTTAAAAATATAATTCCCAAATTTTGTCCATCACCTCATTAGTGTATGGGAATGCTTTTGTACGAGGGTCATATAAAAATGTAGAAAGTGTAACTTTTTGAAAGTCTTACTTCCGACCTCATTTTGAACACTTTTCTCAATTTACGCTGTCCACTTATCTCTAATAGATAAAGAATTAAAGCCCGTTACCACCTTTTTGGGAGACCCTGTATCAGTCTGGTTTATAGTATCCACAGGTTCTGAAATCATCATTAACCAGTGTTCTACTTCAAAAAAAAAAAAAAAAAAAAAAAACGTGGTCTGCTTTAAAAAAGAAAAAAAAATCACTGTATTTACATATACTATTTCTAAGCTAATCTAAATTCATCAACGCGGGTTTCGAAGTTTATAAAGCGAAACAAAACAGTCGTTTGAATATCAAATCAATGCTGTACAGCTTCTGATTTCCATAACCCTAAGAATCTGCGCTTTATGCCTTTGGAAACTATCTTGGCGAGTAATCGCATCGTTTGGATTTTTTTTTTCTTTTTTTTTTATGGTCAACGGATGCAAATAATCGGTACTTATTTTACCGTCGATAATTCACGCCAACAAGTTTTTTCGCCAAAGGATTGCAATGCACTACATTGTAACAAGGAATCTGACGTATTCCACAAGCACACGGAATCGCTCTTTTTGGCTGACTGACTGTAAAATACATAAGTGCCAAATAAGCTTGTTTTGGTCGGAAGTATGATTTTTTTATTAGATTCAATGAATAATTTACCCGTATATTTTAAAACTAAAAAGCGATTAACTGTATGAACTAGTGTAATTACACACTGTACGCCGTCTAAAGATAGGAAATAGATACTAATAAAAAATAGTGTTATTCCATTAGTGTTATGCAACAGTATCAAGAGAGAAAAAAATAATTACAGAGATGTGAACTTATACTTTACTTATATTAGAATAATACTATATTAAAAATGACAAAAATTTGTTACAAATGATAGTTATACGTACCAATATAGACTAATCACCACCAAAAAACTTCTTCAGTTTTTTTCGTCTCCTATTCTTATGAAAACAAACATGGCGCTTGCCGGTAGATACTCGGATGTTGCCATCGCTCGACTGTTGCATGAACAGAGCGCATGCGCCAATTTTCATCGCATCGGCTGACTGCCGCTCGGCCGTTATGCGGGCCGAAATTTCTTTTCAGGTCAGCGTATTTTGATCAAATTTAGGCATATGGCCCGATAACTCAGGCCGGATATCGTTCCGAGCATCGTTTTATGGGTACCGGACCGATCAGTGTCTGCCGCACACATAACAATCATCGTTTTTAGATGGAATTCCGTGTCTGGGCCGAGTACCGAATTTCGGTGAGCGATGAGTTGCGATGAATGCCGGTGGTTGGCCGAGCAGAAACTGGGAATTGTTGCTTGTAGGGTAGGAAATAGTTATGATCTACGCAATACAATATGTAATATTAGTAATATTACCTCTTTATATACCTACGATTTTAAAGATTTATTTAACAATATTCCTCTTGACGACCTTTACAATGTAATTAATGAATTATTTGAAACTTGTGTTAAAAATATTAAGCTTCCATCCCATGTTGATGTAACTTATTTCAGTTGTCTTTCTAAATTTATTATCTATAATAATTATATTCTACATAACAATAAACTATATCTACAAACTCATGGTATACCACAAGGTGGTTCAGCATCTAGTTACCTTGCAGATCTATACTTATATTACTATGAAAAAGAATACACTAATACACATATCATACTTAAACGATATATAGATGATATCCTTCTTGTAAACACTACTAATAATAATAACATTATCTTCCCAATAAAATATCCTTCTGCTCTGGAATTAATTAAAAATGATATGCATAACAATTCTGTTAGTTTTCTAGATCTAAGTATCTGCATCACTCCTAGAAATAACCTTAGTTTCAATATATATGATAAGAGAAAAGATTTTAGCTTTAAAGTAAATAGCTTTACTCATTTTTCCTCCTGCTTACATAAATCTGTATTCCGCAATATCATCTATAATCACTGCTGTAGAATCAAGTTTCTATGTTCTGAAGATTTTAAAGTCTCCAATTTTAAATCAATTTTTCTGTCAGCTAGACAATACAACTTTCTATCTATTATATACAATTCTTGATAATGATGTGTCTATTGTCTTTGTTAATTTACTGGAGGTTGGGTGGGGTTTTGGTTTTAAGGTTGTAACTGGATGGATGGGTCGGGCGGAGGAAGTTTTTTCTCATATTAAAAAAAAAGTAATATGTATAAAAACAATTTGGATGTGTATATGCATGCATATATATATCTGGAGGGATTTAAAAAAAAAAAAAAAAAAAAAAAAAAAAAAAAAAAAACGGTGGTTCCTATATTGTGATTATTCTGTCCTAAACATTTTTTTATTAGATTAATCTTTTATTAGATTAATACAATAACTTATTATTCATACTTTGTCACTAATAATAATCATTATATTTTTCAAAACAATATGTTATATTTAATTGGCTATACTATCTATTTTATTCAATAATTTTAATTTGTTATTATCTATAATAATAAAAATGAATGTTTGTAAATCTGTCTGTCTGTATGTGTGCGGTCTCCAGACAAACCTACTGCACGCAGAACTCTGAAAATTTGAATATATAAGTCCATGAGTCCGATAATGTGCACCTGAGAATCAGAATTTTAAATTTTTAATTACTTTTTAATTATTAATTAAAAACCGTTTTCAGGATGCCATGCTCGGCGAGTTTCGCCAGCATGATACTGTGAAACAAAATCGCATGCATTGGAAAACATCAAATGGCACGGAAATTTAGTCAGTTTTGTGCCAATCTATATAAATAAAATTAGACTTTTGTCTGTACATTTCTTGGAATTCAAAAATTTTGCGATTTCTATCCGTTTCAAGCACCCGGGAATCCGATGCGACCCTCAAAAAAAAGTTTGTCTGTCTGTCATTCTGTCGTTCTGTCATTCTGTCCGTGACGCTTTTTTTGTTTAAGCATCACGTAAAAACGACTGAAGCGAATGACATGAAATTTGGTGTCATGATAGGTGGTCACTTAACTTAAAACATAGGCGTCGAATTTTTAAAAATCTTGATTAGATTTTCAGATTTTGCGAAAATCCTTTCAAACTGCGTAAATTTGTGTTCAAGCATCACGTAAAAACGACTGAAGCGAATGATATGAAATTGAGTGACATGATAGGTGGTCACTCAATTTAAAACATAGGCGTCGAACTTTTAAAAAATCTTGATTGGATTTTGAGATTTTGCAAAAATCCTTTCAAACTGCATAAATTTGTGTTCAAGCATCACGTAAAAACGACTGAAGCGAATGATATGAAATTGGGTGTCATGATAGGTGGTCACTCAACTTAAAACATAGGCGTCGAATTAAAAAAAAAATCTTGATTAGATTTTGAAATTTTGCGAAAATCATTTCAAACTGCGTAAATTTGAGTTCGCACATCACGTAATAACTGCAAAGGTGAAAAAATGATATTTGGTGAAATGATAGGTGGTCACTCACCTTAAACTATAAGCATCTAATTTAAAAAAATCCATCAGATTTCGAGATTTTGTGAAAATCGTTTAAAACTGAGTGAATCTTTGTTCCCGTATTACGTAATAATGACAAAAGCGAATGATATGAAATTGGGTCACACGATAGATGGTTGCTCAACATAAACTATAGGAGTCCAATTTTTTAAACATTTTTATTAGATTTTTGAGATTTTGTGAAAATTCTCTCAAAGTACGTTTCTATTTCCTCAAACATCACGACTAATACGAATGATACCAAATTTAGTGATATGATAGATAGTTGCTAATCTTAATTTATAGGCGGTGAATTTTTAAAATATTTTGCTTACATTTTGAGATTTTTCGAAAATCGTTTTAAAATGCTGAAAATTTGTTCCAGCATCACGAAATAAAGACTGCAAGGAATGAAACGAATTTGGGTGACATGATAGGTTGTCACTTAACTTAAATTCTAAGCTTCAAATTTTTCAAAAATGTTGATTAAATTTTGAGATTTTGCGAAAATTATTTCAATATGCGTAAATATTCGTTCGCGCATCACATAATTACGACTAAAGCGAATGAAATGATATTACTTAGTTACTCTCTAACCTGTAATATTTTAACAATACATGAAAATTATAACTTCGCTTTCTTTGCTTTGGCAACATACTACATATATTCTGTGTACTCCTACAATGCTGACGAAAGTTCTTGCTTTTTAGAAATTTTCATTCACTAACCCGTCGAGGACGGGTACTTCAGCTATTCTATATCAATAAAAATGAATGTCTGAAAATCTGCATGCGTGCGATGTCCAGAAAAAACTACTGGACGCAGAACTCTGAAAATTCGAACATATGAGCCCATTCCTTCGGTAATGTACACCTGAGGCTCAGAATTTTGAAATTTTAATTACTTTTTAAATTATTAATTAAAAAACGATTTTAGATCGTCATGTTTGGCGAACTTTGGCCTCATGAAAAGATTTATGCTTGAAGTGAGTGGTAACCGCAAAAGTAAAAAACCGTTTTTTACGTTGCCATGCTTGGCGAGTTTCGCCCGAATGCTACTATAAAACAAATCGTTTGCATTTGAGAAGCATGAAATGGCACGAAAATTTCATCAGGTTTACGCCAAATCTATCTATCTCTATAATAATAAAAATGAATGTTTGTAAATCTGTCTGTGTGCGGTCTCCAGACAAATCTACTGCACACAGAACTCTGAAAATTTGAATATATAAGCCCATGAATGCCGATAATGTGCACCTGAGAATCAGAATTTTAAAATTTTAATTACTTTTTTTAATTATTAATTAAAAACCGTTCTAAAACGGAAATTTTCTTACCCTGTGTTACGAATTTTGGGAGCAACCCGCTGTTCTGGGGTTTAAAATAGTTTAAAATTCGTATTCTATGCGTTAAATAGTTAAATTTTGCTTTTTGTTGCATCAATATGGAATGTTCTGGAAATCTCGGGTTCCATGGGTCGTAGGTCTTCGAATATTTCGCGAAAACTCGCCAAGTTTGACGATTTTTCTGTCATTTGGCGCGTTTTTCCTAATGGGACCTTTTCATGAAAATTTTTATGGTACTTTTTATGGTATTTAATACGTTTAATGACCTAACATTTCCTAATTTTAAGAAATTTAAATCGAAAATTGTGGATTTTACAAGATAATTTGCTTAATTGGATGAAATATTTAATAACTCCAGCAATTTTAATGCAAATTACACGATATTTCTGGGAGAAATATGTGACGGCCACGGCAGTGAGTTGTCTTTAGTGGTGCGTTTGTAAGTAGGTACCAGTAACTCGGGAACTATAACTTGCACATTCTGTAAGATAATTGCGACCTAGAGTACTAATCTGTGAGTTGCAGTTTATGTGCTAAAGTTTGTGTATGATGCTAAATTGGCAACAGCGTTTTCAATTTAAACTATGTATTTTTTGTTTACGATAACTTCTGCACAATTTTCTTGAAGTGGTTTGAGTTTTTTTTCCTGTTTACGATAATTTGTTTATATATCAAACAATGCCACCAAGGAAGAAAAGATGTCAAAGATCGATACAGAGAGAAAATAGAGAAAGAAATCGAAGAAGAAGAGAAGACGAAACCTCCCCACAAAGAGAAGAAAGACTGCAAGACATGAGAGAAAGAAATCAAATAAGTAGGCAATTTGAAAGCACCCCCGAAAGGCTATCAAGACAGATGCAGGACAGAGAAAGACAACAAAGAATAAGAGAAGCTGAAAATACACCCGAAAGGCTGTCAAGACAGATGCAGGACAGAGACAGACAACAAAGAATAAGAGAAGCTGAAAACACCCCGGAGAGAGAATCGAGACGGTGTCAAATACATGAAATCAATGCACTAAGGAGAGAAGCTGAAGCCACCCCTGAAAGACAATCCAGACTACTGCAGGTCAGAAGTGGAAGAAGTGCTGCTCGAATGCGCATATGGATAAATTTTGAAAATGCAGCTTTCAATTACGACTCATCAGTAGATTATGCCACTGATCCTTTGTGCATAGTAGGATTGATGACGATTACGTGCCAACACTGTGAAGCAAAGAAGTGGAAAGGTGAAACCCTAGGTATGTGCTGTAGTGGAGGAAAGGTACAACTTCCAGTGTTAATGGATCCTCCTGAGCCCCTACGCACTTTTCTGCTTGGACAGTCAGCCGAAGATAAACATTTTCTGGCAAACATCAGAAGATACAATTCATGTTTCCAGATGACATCTTTCGGCACAACCAAAGAAATTAGAGAGCCAGGATACATGCCGACATTCAAGGTGCAAGGTCAAGTATATCACCGCATCGGAAGTCTACAGTCATTGCCAAACGAAGAGCCGAGATTTTTGCAAGTATATTTCGTGGGAGATGGTGCACAGCAAGCAGACCAGCGTTGCAGAAATGTGCCACAAACACGACAAAAAATTGTTCTTGAGTTGCAAGACATGCTGCATCATCATAACTCCTACGTCCGCAGCTTCAGATCGGCCATGGAAAAGATGAGGCCTGATTTCAAAGTCGTCATCTTAGCAGACAAAACCCCACAGGGTGAACATCAAAGGCGCTTCAATGTACCAACAACATCAGAAGTGGCTGTCATCATGGTGGGTGAAGAACATGGAGCAAGAGACATAGTTTTAGAAGAAAGGAGTGGCACCATCCACAGAATTCCCGAAACGCACAGGTCCTACGACGCCCTACAGTATCCACTCCTATTTTGGCAGGGGGAGGATGGATATCATTTTGAACTGCGACAGAGAAATCCGATTACAGGAATACCACAGGCTAAGAAGATTTCTGCCATGGACTTCTACGCATACAGGATTATGGTGCGCTCTTCTAGCTTCAACATTTTACTGAGAAGCAAGGACCTGTTTCATCAATTCATCGTGGACATGTATGCCAAAATTGAGGCTGAAAGGCTGAGGTACATCCGACTGAATCAGAGAACGCTGAGAGTGGAACAGTATGCACATTTAAGAGATGCAATGATGAACGATGGAAATGTTGAAAACATTGGCCAGTTGATAATCTTGCCTTCAAGCTTCACTGGGGGTCCCAGGTACATGCATGAGCGAACTCAAGATGCCATGACCTACGTCAGAAACTACGGTAGACCAGACCTCTTCATCACCTTTACGTGCAAACCCAATTGGACCGAAATACAGCATGAACTATTGCATGGGCAAAAACCACAGGATCGTCATGATTTGTCTGCAAGAGTGTTTCATCAAAAGCAAAAGGCACTGATGAGTCTCATCACAAAGGGAAAGATTTTTGGTGATGTTCAATGTCACATGTACACGATAGAATGGCAGAAGCGAGGACTCCCTCATGCTCACATTCTCATATGGCTCAAAGATACTGTTCATGTTCACAGAGTGGATGACTTAATCAGAGCAGAAATACCGAATCAACAAGAAGACCCACAACTTTTCACGAGTGTAACAAAACACATGGTGCACGGCCCATGCGGATCCATAAATCCATTCTCTCCATGCATGAAAGATGGAATTTGCACGAAGCGATTCCCACGCAAATTTTTGAAAGATACACAAACTGGACAAGATGGATATCCACTCTATCGCCGTAGAAGCCCACAAGAGGGTGGTTTCACCGCACGCATTCCTTTCCAGCGATCAGAAATTTCTGTAGACAACACCTGGGTTGTTCCTTATTCGCCTCTTTTGTTGAAAATTTTTAATGCGCATATCAACGTTGAATTTTGCAATTCCGTAAAATCGATAAAATATATCTGTAAGTATGTCAATAAAGGATCAGACATGGCTGTGTTCGAAGTCACCAGTGGACGGAATGACATGGATGAAATTCACCAGTATGAAATGGGCAGATACATCAGCACTAACGAAGCATTATGGAGAATACTCAGCTTTCCAATTCATGAACGTCACCCCACAGTGGTTCATCTAAGTGTTCACCTTGAGAATGGACATAGAGTCTACTTCAGGACCGAAAATGCTGCTCAGCGGGCAGAAACACCTCAGGAAACAACACTTACGTCTTTCTTTAAGCTTTGCACCCACGATGAGTTTGCATGCATGCTACTCTACAACCAACTTCCAAAGTACTACACTTGGAACAATAGTAACAAGACTTGGAACCGTCGGATACAAGTACAGGTTGTACCAGAACAAGCAAGAATAAGGTCCACCGATGCACTCGGACGAGTGTACTCCATCCATCCAAACAACTCTGAATGCTTTCACCTGCGACGGCTTCTGCATGAAGTAAGAGGTCCGAAGTCATTCATAGATTTGAGAACAGTTGGTCAAAGGGTCTGCGAAACTTACAAAGAGGATTGCCAACTTAGAGGACTTCTGGAGAACGATGACCATTGGAATAGAGCACTGGAAGAAGCTGCTGCCTCTCGATCTCCAAAGGTATTGCGGAACCTTTTTGCCGTCATGCTGCAAACATGCTCAGTGTCTGGTCCAAAACAGTTATGGATCAACCACAAGGAGAACCTGTCTGAAGACATACTTCACCAAGTCCGTATACAACAACAGAACATGGATCTGGACTACAGTGATGATATCTTCAATAAAGCTCTCATCTATATTGAAGATCAGATGGTATCGATGGGTGGATCGAACCTGAAAAGCTTTGGACTTCCAGAACCGACTCGCAACTGTGATTCTGCCATACCAAGTGAAGAAATGATGGAAAGAATTTACGACACAGATATGCTAACAAGATACGTAGAGGAGAACGAGCCAAAATTAGTCCAAGATCAAAAGGAAGCATTCGACAAGATTACAAAAGCAGTGTTTGAACGGCAGGGTGGCATTTTCTTCTTGGATGCTCCTGGCGGAACAGGAAAGACTTTCCTTATCAATCTTCTTTTGGCCAAAGTTCGTCAAAAAAGCGAGATTGCCCTCGCTGTTGCTTCATCCGGTATTGCTGCTACACTACTCACAGGAGGGAGGACAGCTCATTCGACCTTCAAATTACCACTAAATCTCGCATGCACAGAGACTCCTACATGTAACATTTCTAGAAATTCAGCAAAGGCCAAGGTGCTACAGAATTGCAAGCTCATCGTCTGGGACGAATGTACTATGTCCCATAAAGCCGCATTCGAGGCAGTTGATGTCACTTTGAAAGATCTCAGACGTAACAATTACAGAATGGGAGGCATCACTACGGTCTTGGCCGGTGACTTTCGACAGACGCTGCCGGTTATTCCCCGTGGAACGAGGGCAGATGAAGTGAAAGCCTGCATTAAGTCATCGTACATTTGGAATGGCATTAAAAGACTTGGACTGTCAACAAACATGCGCGTTCATGTCACTGGTGATCCCTCTGCCCGGTATTTTGCAGAAAATCTACTTAACCTAGGAAATGGGGCTATTATTTCGGATCCTCAAGATGGATGCATAGCTATGCAAACAATTGGAAGAGTTGTGGAAACACAAGATGAACTAAAACAGGCAGTGTTTCCAAATGTGGCACGCCACTTTACTGATCACGCATGGCTGTGCCAAAGAGCAATTTTGGCCCCAAGAAATGAAGCTGTCACTGTCATAAATAAGCAACTTTTACATGAATTGCCCGGTAGCCTAGAAATTTACAAATCCATTGACACAACATGCGACATACATGAAGCTGTTAACTACACAACAGAGTTTTTGAACACATTGGAACCACCCGGAGTACCCTCGCACAAGCTGGAATTGAAGATTTGGGCACCAATCATGCTTCTCAGGAATCTGCATCCTCCATCACTCTGTAATGGAACAAGACTTTCTGTCAAGAAACTCATGCCGAACATTATTGAAGCCACCATCATGACTGGCCATTCAGCAGGCGAAGTGTTCATACCAAGGATCCCAATCATCCCTTCAGATCTGCCATTCAGCTTCAAATGCCTTCAGTTTCCCGTCCGTTTAAGTTTCGCCATGAGCATCAACAAAGCACAAGGACAATCGCTGAAAGTTGTTGGTCTCGATCTTACGAAACCGTGTTTCTCCCATGGTCAACTTTACGTAGGTTGTTCAAGAGTTGGAAAAGCCGACAATCTTTACGTCTTAGCTCCAAATGGAAGGACATTCAATATAGTCTATCCTGAAGCTCTGTAAACAAGCATGTTAAGGTAGGAAATTTTTTCACGCAAATACTGCTAAGTGTTGCAATTTCTTTCATCTATGTCTATAATAATAAAAATGTATGTTTGTAAATCTGTGTGTCTGTATGTGTGCGGTCTCCAGACAAACCTGCGGCATGCAAAGCTCTGAAAATTTGAACATATAAGCTCATGAGTCCGATAAAGTGCACTGGATAATCGGAATTTTAATTACTTTTTTAATTAACAATTTTTCTATTTTTAAAGAAAATTTTTATAAATGGTCGATTTTTGACTTAAACATTGAATAACTCCAGTGTTTTCAATCAATATCATGGTGTTTAAACCGTCTAATGATCTACTATTTCCAAATTTTCAGAAATTTAAATCGAAAATCCTGGATTTTACAAGCTAATTTGATTAATTGATTGAAATATTTAATAACTCCAGCAATTTTAAAGCAAATTATATGTTTATTTTTCTTCATCTATATCTATTCCTTTTACAATACCTGGCCAATTTTTTAAAAAAATTACTTAAAAACTGTGGTTTAAAAAATTATTTTGTGAAAAATTGTTCTGCCATTCGAATACTATGCGAAACTCCCCTTCCGTTTTTTCAAATGGGAGAAATGTGTGACGTCACAGCAGTGAGTTTTTTTTAGTGGTGCGTTTGTAAGTACGTACCTGAAACTCTGGAACCATTATCTGCACATCTTCTTATAAATAAAAATGAAATTCTGTTTGTTTGTTTGTTTGTTTGTGGATTTGATTCGTATACAAATCCACAAAAATGGACCTATCGGCCTGAAATTTAGCACAGATATGTAAAATAATATAGAATAAATCGTAGTCCACTTTAAAACTTTGAAAGTCCACCCGTTCCCGGAATTTAAGAGATTTTTTATGCTCTTCACGCAAAAAGCTTTCCGTAATTGTAACCCCTGTAGTGAAAAAAGTGTGAAATAAGGATCGTGGTTGCCATGTGTGGCGATTTTGCCGAATAAAATGTTTTAAATTCTCAAAGTAAAAATAAAAGAATAATAATGATTTTTTTTTTTTTTTTTGTTAGTTTATATTCGTAAGGTTATTTTTTTTTAAATTATAATATCGTGTGCATGGGAAATCAGAGCAGGAATGTAAAGCTTTACACGCAAAACAATAAGAATTGAAGATTTCCGAGGCTAATGTGTAAATTTTTTTAGTTTGGCGAAAAAATAAAATGGCTGAAATATGGATTTTGAGTAAGTGAGTTCTAGCGGTTTGCACAGTTTTCGGCTTGGCGCAATTTATTGAGAGCTTAAGGAAATAGATTTTTGAAAACAAGTGCAAAGGTTTTATTAGAATACAGCGTTAAATTTTAATGATCCGTGAAGAAATAATGCAGTTATTAAGGGATTTCAAGCGATCTAACTTCAGAATTCTCGCCAATGGAGTACATTGATTTAAGTTGGGGGAATTCCGCCAAATTTCAGAAAATTGAAATCTTCTCATTTAGTACATCGGAGTAACGATGAATAAAACACATTATAGTTGATAATTTAAAAAAATTCGGCTGTATTAAGGGATTCCAATTTTCAAATAAATGCGTGCTTACTCTTTGGCGGTCGAACCATTTCCCATATTGATTGCTGCTAAGTCAATGCTTCGAATGATTCCCTGAAAAAACTCTTGCAAAATGGCGTATGTTGGCACTTTGGCGAGGCTTAGATTTGAAACTGGATTTTATTTGAGACTGGTATATATAATAACACTGGTTATAGATAAAAATGAATGTTGGTATGTGTTTATGAGGTTGAAAAACTCCAGCACCGTTGAGCACCGTTGCACGATGAAATTTGGTTCACCTAAGTCTTTTATGATGGAGAAGGTTTTTATGCTATCCGTTTTCCTTAACTTGCCACTTGGTGCCGCAGCACAACGTCGAATTCTATTCCGTTTAGCCGTTTGCTATGCGAATATCGTCCAACCGATTTCGATGAAATTTGGTACACGCGAATATTAGAACACGGAGAATATTTTTCACTATCCATTTTGCTGTAACTTGCCGCTAAATGGCGCTGAAAAGCATCAACTTCTATACCGTTCGACCGACCGGCATAAAATTTTTTATACTTACACATTTGAGCACGAAGAATATATTCTAACTGCGTTCCTTTTGATGTTACTCACCACTAGATGACACTGCAATGCATTATTATTTTAACTCGCCACTAGATGACGCTGCAGCAGGCCAAATTCTTGACCATTCAAGCGGTCGCTATGAAAATCAGTATACTAGCTATACCAGCTATTTGAACAATGAGAATATTTTGGCGTTATCCATTTTGCTATAACTCGCAACTTGACGGCGCTGTAGCAAATCATTACTTTAATTAACTACTAGATGGCCCTGCAGTGTATCACTTCTTGACTGTGCAAATGATCGTTATGAAAATTGGTATACATAGATAGTTGAACACGGTCGCTATGAAAATCAGTATACATAGCTATTTGAACAATGAGAATATTTTGGCGTTATCCATTTTGCTATAACTCGCCACTTGACGGCGCTGTAGCAAATCATTACTTTATTGAACCACTAGATGGCCCTGCAGTGTATCACTTCTTGACTGTGCAAATAATCGCTATGAAAATAGGTATACATAGATATTTGAACACGGGGAAGAGTTTGGCGCTATCCATTTTCCTTTAACTTGCCACTAGATGTCGCGTCAACACATGAACTTCAGGACTGTCCAGCCGATAGTCATGAAAATTCGTATACATCGATATCTGAATGCGAAAAATATTTTCGCCGTATCCGTTTTGCTAAAACTCGCCACTAGATTGCGCTACGCCGCATGGCCTTCTGCACCGTACAAACGATTGCCTTGCAATTCGGTATGCATGATTATTGGACACAATATAACGCGATATCCACTTTGCTATATCTGTTTATTACAATGAATAGTAATCACCACAAATCGTAATATCAAAAAGTCCATTCATTCCCGTGCGAAGAACGGGTACTTCAGCTAGTTCTGTTATATAATTGCGGCCTAGAGTACTAATCTGGAGTTGCAGTTTACATGTCAGATTTTGTAAATCGCATAATTTAAGGGGTTCACGGGCAACGCCGTGCGGGTCTGCTAGTTCTAAATATATTTAATTTTATTAATATACCTGGATACTCTTAAAGTAAAATAATATTACCTTTTAGTATTTGGCAACACCTATACTTTCTTCTTTCCACTTTTACACTTTTATTTTGTGGCAACACCATTTTTCCCTTTTTACAATTCTTAACATTGGCAACACATATTACTTGTTTAAATGAGTTTTCCATGTGCTCAGTCTGGTATATAGGTTTATAATTGTGCTATTTCTATTTTTTGTTATCTTTTTGATTTCTTTTTTTCCATTATATAGTAGGGTAGGGCCCAGAACGTGTAGAGATAATATCTCTTTTGATATGCCACACAACCGAAACCCTACTATTTTATTTGCTTTTAATTATAATCCACTGTTCGTGGTCCCTGAAGATGGTGACAGTGGTTATAATTTCCGTTCCATTCTATTTTCACATTAATTATTGCACTTTATTTGGCTTAGCTTTTATTAATTTTTCAAAATGTGGTTTCTAATTCTTGCTTATAGCTGTTATATTTTTATGCGAGGTATGTCTTATTTACAGTATGTTTTGTGTTTTACTTATTAGTTATATATCCTAACTAATATTATAAATGCGAAAGTGAGTTTGTTTATGACGCTATCACGCCAAAACCGCTGAATCGATTAGGATGCATTTTGGTTTAGATATAGATGGGACCCTGGAGATGGTTATAGGCTACTTAGAATTTTAGATTTTTAATTACTTTTTAATTATTAATTAAAAACCGTTTTTACGTTGCCATGCTTGGCGAGTTTCGCCCGTATCAATCAAATGATTCATGTTTTGAGCTAACAAGAATGCTATTGCTTCAATAAAGAAGCGCGTGCGTGCATCTGAAAAACATTAAATTACACGGAAATTATGCCAGTTTTATGCCAAATCTATCTATCAATAATAATAAAAATGAATGTTCTCCAGACAAATCTACAGAAAGCAGAGCTTTGAAAATTTGAGCATAGAAGCCCATGACTGTGCACCTGAGGCTCAGAATGTTGAAATTTTAAATACTTTTCTAATTATTAATTAAAAACCGTTTTATCGCCCGCACAAAATGATTTATGCTTTTGAAATAAAGCTGAAATTCTATTTTCAGATAAACATGCATTTGAAAAACATGAAATGGTATGGAAATTATGTTGATTTTACGCCAAATTAAAAAGCATTAGAAAGAAAAGTCCAAATGTGTTTCTTAAACTTCATAAATTTCCAAATCCTACCAATAATATAAAAACTCGGCTGTTCGAGCCTCGTCAGGGGGAGATCCCCCTGAACCCCCCTAATTTTTTAGTTTTATTATTGCCATATTAAAACTATATTAATTGACTTGTCATTTTATCGCTCATCTTTCGCGTATTTCGCCTGGTAACTCTATGTTGAAATTTTTATGAGTGTAACCTATTTATACAAAAATACATGTGGTGCATATTCTACAGCTTACGAAATATTGTAACAATAGATTAAAGCTGTTGTGAACTAATAATATTTGAATATATGTAAAAAATACATGTTGAGCATATTCTACAGCTTACGAAATAGTGTAACAATATCGAGACTAAAGATTGATTTAATCTCGATATTAAAGCTGTTGTGAACTAATAGTATTTAAATACATGTAAAATTATGTCGCTTTTTTATGTCGCTTTATTATGTCGCATTTTTGGGACACATTTTTCAATAAGGGTATTGAGAGATAAAATGACAGTCATTAAAAAATGTGTACGTTTGTGTGTTTAGATGTTTTTGACTGAATCACACACAAATTGCTGAACGGATTTGGAAAAATTCGTAATGAAGATAGCTTATGACCTGGATTAACATACAGGCAACCTTTCAAGCATATAGCATAAATAATTCTTTTACAAAAACATTCAAACTAATTCTAATGTATTGCGCTCTATGGAAATTTTATAGCTACTAAACCGATTCTAAAACTTAGTTATAGTATTCCTGAGTATTATTGTTTGTTTGTTTGTGGATTAAGACCGATTGACTGCACTAGGGTCCTAGGCCTATATGGGGAATTCCTCTGTGGGGAACTTTCTAAGGGATCCTAGCCCGTATTTACGCGAGGTTTTGGAGAAAACCGCGAAAAACTGCGAGCGGCTAGGTCGACAGGCTCGACCAGGGGTTGAACCTGGCACCTCCAGCCTTCCAGTTTTGAGAGTAGAACTTCTTAGACACTGGTGGGACCCTGAGTGTTATAGGCTACCTTTTATGCATATATCACAAATAGTTCTTTTACAGGGATACTCATAAGAATTACATTACACTCTATGTGTATCTCTGTAAGTACTGAACCGATTCCAAAACTTTTTTCACTGTTAGTAAGCTACACTATTCTTGAGTATTATAGGCTAAAATTCATGCATGTAGTGCAAATAGTTCCTTTACAGGAACACTCAAAATAATTCTAATACATTACGCTCTCTGGGTATCTCTGTAACTATAGAACCGATTCTAAAACTTTTTCGCTATTAGAAAGCTGCACTATTCCTGATTAACGTAGGCTAAAATTCATGCTATAGCATAAATATTTCTTTCACAAGAACAACAAAAACAGTTAGCAAATACTGTCGTAACTGTATTCGCCAAATGCCTGAAAAAAAATCTAAATTTAGTAACTCTGCTTACTCTCTTATTTTAAATGAAGTATACTACCATGCATTATACTTCATATAAAATAAGTAAAAAGCAAATAATATTTAAATGCAGTTTCTTTTGTCGCAAACATATGTGTTATTCACACATGCTTCATTTCTTTTGGGACCTCACTCTAAAGCCGACGCGGACGAAGTCGCGGGTAGCAGCTAGTATATATATATATATATAGGAAGCTGAATGCTGATTACAATCAAATAAATAAACAAACTAATAAAAAAATACTTTTTAATCATCAAACAAGCCCTTTTGGCTAATACAGCACTTATGCTATTCACACACTCAAAATCTATAGAACACCCCCACTAACTTTTTATATTTTCGCGTAGTTAATAAATTTTGTGCGCGCAACTTTTTGCAATGCATTTTAATGTCTCGTCATGAAATGTCTCGTTTTAAATAAAACCAGTGAGTTTATTGGAGTCAGTGACTAACCTGATCCCTCGATATGTATATATATATAACTTTGTGGTACATCTTATGTAATTGATTTTTCCCCCTTAGTCCAGGGCACGTTCCTTGTTAGTACCTCTCTAGATGCGGTCGTGAAATCTCTGAAGACAAGTTAATGTTCGGCCCTGACGCTTGTATCTCTAGTAAAAGTTCTCTTATTATAAACACTACCTTGACAAAGTCCTTAACCCCTACGGTTGCATAATGATTGCCATTACAGTCAAATCGAGCACATTTGTAGTCAAAGCCTTTTTCCCTTTGCCCAAGTTAAAAAAAAAAAAAAAAAGAACACTTCTAACAATAGAAACGTGTTCGTGCCCTTGTTTTTATTTTTTTTTAGGAGTATGTGGAAAATGGCCAAGTGAACGGGCCACTAAGTTTCCACTGTTTACTTTTCTACTTCGAAAGAAGTAAAATAAAACATTTTGTGTTCCTCGCCTTGAGGGTAAGAGAGCGATGCATAATATACCTAAAAATATTGTCCGGAATACAACATTTTTGAGATAGGCAAAAAAGAAAAAGAAAAGAAATTTAAGAAAACCACTGTTTCGGTACTCTTGCCGCTGACAGACGGACGATCTCTGAGGAAGACTTTGAGCGACCAGTTCACGAGCTATCAGATAACCCCTCGTCGCCTCTTTCTGAGAATTAAACATGGACTGTGAAGAGCCATTCAGATAATCGGAGGCGTTTCTGAAGTCCACATTGGCACTGGATTGTCCGCGAAAACCGGGCATGGAAATCTGAAGAGTTCTTGATATATATATATGTGTATATATTCAACAAGAGGTAAGTGTGGATTCGAAATTTCTCGAACGAAAGCGTTCATAATACTAATGTGATTGTTATGTTCTTTTTCGCACGTTCATGACAGGGATTAAACCTTTTAACGTGCCGTGTCATAGCAGTGAGTGTACAAAACTCCGACATTTTGACTGATTTGATTAAAAAAAAAAAAAAAAAAAAAAAAAAAAAAAAAATACTTGAGGACAGTGACAAGAGAATCCTTCACTTTTAAGAACATTCTTTGCCGTAAAATATATCGATTATTTGTAAAATTGATTCCAGAATTATTTTTGTTAGCGTTAGCATCCTCTGAAAACTGGGGAATAGGATGAAAATACATCGATATAGAACAGCTGAGTAGACTATCCAAAGCTGAAAAATTGCACCCTTTGCCATAGCTCGACTTAACTACCAGCAACGTGGCAACCGATTGAATCGCCCATCGCGTGTCGCAGAGCTAAAGAGCATTTTTGACTCAGCTGACTGTGTCATTTTTGACGCGATGGGCGATTCGATCGACCGCTGTGTTGCTGGTAGTTAAGTGGAGCAATGGAAACGGCTGCCCTTTTTCAGAATGGGGAAATGGTTGCGCTTCAAAGAATTAAGCTACTTCTAATCCTTGTCAAAGTGCTAAACTAATCCTAAGAAAATCTTAGTCATGCAAAAGAAATGGGAGCCACTTTCACAAAAATACACACACAGGGTTAGTGCTCTAAATCTCATTAAAGCTAACATTCAAAATAGAATTAACTTTCGCCATGTTAACAATTTCGTCATAGTAAAAAAACAGGAAAAAAAATAATTAAATTAATTTTGATAAAGCGTTTGAGAAGTGGACCAATTTAAAATAAATTCTCAGATCTGAACAAAAGTATTTTGAAAATAATAAAAATATTTGTTTCAGGCCTCTATTCCTTCTTCGTATATGTTTCCATGAATGTTTTTTCTAACCAGCTTAAAGTGCAGTTATCATTAACTCTTATAAATAAACTGCCATTTTAACATTTTCCTAAAATGGCAGTTTATTCGAAAGATTCGTTAAATGGCAATTTTTTTCGCCTCCATTTCCGGTTTTCTACTAAAGAAATTTCTTCTCTACCTTAAATCCTGGTTTGCATTAGTAATGTGATTATTGTACACTTTTTGCCCGTTCGTGACAGTAAAATCTCAATAAACATCTCAGCTTATTTTCCTTGATATCTTACCATCGATCTGAGATTTTGCAGGGAAAAAGAAAAACTACTTACATGCCCCTTTAGAGACTAATTTTATGAAATTATGTCTATAAAACAGTACAAAGATCTTTCAGAGAGAACAATAATGGACACTGAAAAGTTTAGACTGTTAAAAAGAAACCCTTTTTGCATGATTTCATGAAATTTAATTCACGATACGTGTTTATATATCACAGCTTGATCTTATACTCGCAATTTTTTTCTTTTGTTAGCTGTTAATGAAATTTTTTTATAATAATATTTTAATGTTAACTCGCAAAATATCTATTATAACAAAAACGCTGGAAGTTTCTTAATGTAACATTTTAAGCTAAACATTTCATTTTATTTTTCCGCCAATTTTCTAACAAAGATCATCCGAATATATTATTCAGTAAAAATTTCTGGTTGTAACTTGACAGATTCTTAGAGACTAAAATTTTACCGTAGTGAAAATTAAATAATTTCATTTTAATTTACTGATTTCCCCCCCCCCCTCTCCCCTAGAAAAGACAACAACTGTATAGTAGAAAGTTGCTTAATTACTTAAAACACAACTGCGTTTCGCCATTCGGCGTGCGATTCAGATATTAGGGAAAGCAATGAATTGCGATATTGAAATTTTGCAACATTTAAATAGTTAAGTGAAAATGACTTCATTGTATCAATGCCAAAAATACTGAAGACAGACTTTACGATTTTAGTGGCACTTTTTTTTTTTTTTTAAAGTAATGTACGTTGCCAGGATGTGCTGTAGACTCGTCGTCTTAAAATATTTCTTATAAATCTTATTGTGGAAACTGTCTGGGCGATTTTGCAATAGTACAGAGACTTTCGAAAACGCGTTTACTAACACTCAAAACACTGCCACGTGATATTCAAAAATACCAGTTACTGACATACCATTGTATGTACCGAGTAGAAACTGTTTTAGAACTGCTACCCAGATGTGCGAGGACTGAAAACAAATGACTTTGCAGAGAACTGAATTAACTAACTTTATTAGGAATTGAAGTTTATCTCTCTGCTGGACGCATATTTATTATTCAGATAATTTTAATAGGAGGATAAATTAAAAAGTGGAAAAAAATTGGTTTTTAAAGATGGCCTTTCGCTAAGAAAATCAGCTATTCAAAATCGAATGTAAAAGGAATAATTCATATTTGATATCTACGTATTCATTTGTGTCTTACAAAGTAAATGAAATCCATCTTGCATTCCGTTTCATGCCGCTGTAGTATCAACTTTCCACATTGCATCGGATCATTTTGCTACTGGACTTTCCAAAAATCTTCTCTGTGTTACGGAAATTGAAAGTTAGTTTATAGCCGTTAACAAAAATTTCTGGATTTTAAAGGTTCAGAATTTGTTCTGTCTTCTAAGAAACACACATCGAGAAGAAACTACATCATTATTTGCTTTCGAGCAGTCGTTACAGAATATCTGATCAAGAGGAGTATTCCTTCGGACAAGAGGTTAGAAAAATTAAAATCATTCGCTTGTAGCTATTGCCAGATGCAAAGAGGTCATAGGGAAACATTTACTGTGTGTGTGCATAGAGTGAAGGAGAAAAGATAGGAAATCGTGAAAAATTAAATTAAGTGTCCCGGAATTAACGAGTCATTCGAATCTGCCCTCGCCGTCAATCTCCACGCATCTTTAGTCGCTCGTTCACTGTGCGGTTACGAGACCCTTTACAGTAGAGCCATTTGTAGTAGTTACTTTACTGCAGGTAATAATGTTTATATTGTTCTTATATCCATCTCTTAGGATTATTGTTCTGCATGAATTGTATATTTGTTTAAATTTAAAACTACCCGAAGAACTTCGGAGAAATTCTAGGGCAGGGGTGGCGAACCTTTATGGATCAACATGCCATTTTTACTAAAGAAATGTTTAATGAGGTCATAGACATGCCGTCAAATAATTTTGACTTAGTGACCGTATGATCGGTATATTTCATAGTTTGTTATTTTTAATTAAAATGCAAACCGTTATGAACGAAGGCGTGCCCAAAATATTGTGTCGCGTGCCATTGGTTCGCCATCCCTGTCCTAGGGTATACCTATCCAAGGGTACCGTTCAATCGGGTCAGTGAAAAGGCTTCTGAACTGATCATTTCAGAAATGTTAACCCTCTAAAAGTAAGTCGTGAAATTCCGCTCACTATGCTTAAATTTTTACTGCAGCAAACCTCTTTTCATTGTTAGCTAAACAATTCACGTACCATAAAATGTTTCTCGACTGTAAAGAAATTGTATTAAGATCTACTCTTTTCTGATTAGAGTTGCTTGTATCAAACTTTATTGTTGTTGTTGTCGTGTCCATGGATAGACGAATGAATGGAAAGAGGGGTGCCAGTGCCCGCGAGGGTGTTGGACTTTTACTTGTTGGTCCCAAAGTTTGAACCGATTCCAGATGAGGGACCCACCACCACTGTAGACAGTAGCTTCCTACGGTAATTCTTTCTAATCGTCCGAAGAATTTTATTCGACGTCGCTTCGCCCGATGTCGGATAATACGGAATGTTGGATAAGCGATGGTCGGATAAGCGAGGCTCTACTGTATTTATTTCTTTTGCGTTCTTGAAACATGGATATAAAAATTTATGTGAATAAACACGGTAAATGCAGAAAAAGGAGTTTTACGAACATATATCCATTAGCTCAGCCGAAACATGAGAATTTAAAATCGTCTGCTAATTAATAAGTTATAATAGTGATATAATAGTGATAAGTGATAATAGTGAGCTGTTACATATCAGAGTAGTTTTTTTTTATTATTATTAAGTAATTTTCGGAATCTCTCTGAATTTTCAGTAAGACACGTCTTCTGCATATTAGGGTGAGTGAATAAAATCATCTGCAGTTAAGTTGGTTATCGTATTTGAGCAGAGAGAATAATTTTTTAGTATTTATTTGGCTGTAGCTCACCACTAGATGGCCCTGCAGCACATTATTACTTTAACTCGCCACTAGATAGCACTACAGCAATCAACTTCTTGATCGTTCAAGTGACCGCTCCGAAAATTAGTATACATATAATATACATATTTGAACAAGAATATTTTCGCGTTATCCATTTTGCTATAACTCGCCCTTTGATAACCTTGTAACGTATTATTACTTTAATTCGACTCTAGATGGCGCTGCAGCGTATCTTGACCGTTAAACTGTTTGCTATGAAAATTAGTACTCATAGATATATTTGAATACGAGAATATTTTGGTGATATCCATTTTGCAATAACTTGGACAGTAGACGGCGCTGCACCGAATCATCTTCACCGTTCAAACGATCGCCATGAAATTCTATATGCATGATTATTGAACACAGATAATATTTATGCGATATCCATTTTGCTGTATCTATTTATTATGATAAATAGTAATTACAATAAACCGTAATAAAAAAATCCATTCATTCCCGTGCGAAGAACGGGGCCTTCTGCTAGTATATTATGCACATACTATTTGATATTTAAATAGAAAAAAATGCACCCCAGTCGTTTTCAATGTGTGTGAATACAGAATAAACATGAAACTACACCAAGCCTCTTTTGAGGATGAAAAAAAGGAATGGTTTACTAAGAAAAAGTGCCATAAAAAGAGAAGCTAATTTTGCTATTAAGCCATTCTCCCTCAGAAGAGGCTTGGTAGAGTTTCATACATATTCTGTTTTTGTTTTGACAATGAACGAGGTGTGTTACCGGGTTTTTGCTATTTAAATATTATATTGTTTAACATGTTCCTTTTACTTTTCCCATTGATTTAGTTTCTAATCTTGTAGTTATTACCTTTATTATGTTTTAACTAAATTTTATTATTAGTTTTTTTTTTCTTATGCAATTTTTCTCGCTTTGAAAAACTAATAGTTTAACAGACAAACGATTACGGTTTGCCGTAGCTTTAAAAAGAAACCAGAGAGGGGGATGATAAATCTAAAAAAAAAGTGTAGGAAGTATTGGATAAAAATCTAGCGTCTTCTCTATGATTTAAAAAATGTTTATAGCCCCAAGTGTGTACGATCACGTGTGAACTTTAATAAATCGTAACTTCTGAAGGACATCTTGATATGTGTTGTCTTAGCATCAGCTGTCGTTCATTCATTTTCGCTTATTTGTAAACTGTGGCGAATCTAAAATGTATTCAAGCTCGAAATTATGCAACAGAATTGGTTATCTTGGAAGCCCGCCACGAATTTTGCAACGCTTTATAAACACTCATATTTGTTTGGCATGCTGTTTAACCCTTAGCAGCACAGCCATTGTCACATCGATATAGAAGAACAACTGGGTGCACTGCCCAACGCTGAAGAAGTGCAGCCGTTGATATTGCTCGATTTAACTACCAGAAACACGATGGTCGATCGCGTGCCCGAAAGAATATTTTGAGACAGCTGGCTGTGCGATTATAACCCAGAGCAATAGGGGAAAGGGGAGAAATCAACTTCAAAATTTCACGAATCATCGTTCATATTGCACTGCTACAACTCCATAATAATTTTAAAATAAAAAAATGTTTTTGGATGGTAAATTTTGATCTTTCCTTTATGAATTTGAAAAATTATCTAAGTTTATACGTTTTCCTTAAAAGTATAACAATTTATGAGTTAGTATAGTTTATTATTTCGTAACACTTTTTTATCAAAATGTATTTAATCTAATTAAAAATTTCCAGACTTCCATATTATGCTGCGTCTCATACATGTACATGACGGAACTTCCCTCCAAAAATTTCTTTTCGCAACATTTTCGACTAAAAGATCTTATATTTGGTATAAATAATAAAATCGGGATAATCTAGTTTTGTGGACACGTATTTAGGAAAGCGTACTAAATCATATTTAACCCTTTGAGCGTATTTAACCCTTTCCCAATGCTGAAAAAAGGGCAACCGTTGCCATCGCTCGACTTAACTACCAGCAAGAGGGCGGACGATCGAAACGTTCATCGCGTGCCACAGATCTAGAGACACTTTTTTGACGACAGCCGACTGTGCCCGCGCACAGCCAGCTGTCCAGCTGTCGCTTTTTTTGAATGGATGAAATTATTCTTTTTGAAAATTGTTAAAATTTTATGCCTAAAATTCCCCTCAGCAGATAAAACCAAAATAAATGCAATGCATTTTCCTCGTTGCGTCAGCTTCCAAAACTGATTTTACTAGGGAAAACAAACAAAAACAACTGAGGTACTCGGCTTTTTCTAGAAAAAAAAAAAAAAAAAAATTCTGGCTACGTGCCTGAATGAAGGTGAATGTGGGGGATCTGACAGAAGGAAGGTTAGGAAGATCTGATCTGAAGCAAGGCCAAAGTTTGCGGCTGCGTCTAGACCGGCCTTGTCTGAGATTTAGGAAGCGCCCATTCAAGATAAATTGAGGCCTATTGTGACTTCGGTGGTTTGTTGACGATTGACTCTGTCCGTCCCGTGCTTGCAAAATAGCGTGGCTTTTAAGTGAGACTTTTATGAAGCCATTGAGATCTCGTTACTGGGTCATGGTTGCCTTCGCAGATGAGTAGATGACGGAACGAGCATCTTATTGTTGTTGCTCGGTGACATGGACCGAGATTCTTTGATAAACGGAGCAAAATTAATCTGTGATCAATGCAAATTTTAATAATTGTAAGCTGTAAGTAAATAAAATGACACCTAGATATAGATTACAGAGAACTACTCTTTCAATAGTCACAATTAATATTTCATACTTACCTCTTTGTTAGTTTCAACTGAAGTCCGTCGGCTGGAACATGTTTTTTGTTTATTTGTTTATTATGGCAAGCCAACACGAGGGGCATCTCCCTGCGGTTTGTGCTTTGGTCGGCGGACTTTTTCAGGGGCTCTAATGCGTTTCCACGCTACATCTGGAGGAAACCGACCAAAATTCTAGACCTAGAGCCTGATTATGACCGACAGGGGGCCCGGGCATTGATGAATTTGGGGCCCCCATCTATGAAATTTGTTTTATTTTTCATAAAATTTTGATATAAAAACGAATGTTTCAGAACAACATTTGAAATTGGGGGCCCTTTCGAGCCGGGGGCCCTGGGTAAAGTCCCGATTTGCCCATGCAATAATAAGGCCCTGTCTAGACCGTTAGATCGACAACTGTGCAGCCGGGTCCGAATGCGGAACCCCCACATTTCAGCCATCTTCCATGTTCAGCGGCTTATCCACTCAGCCATGGTGGGGCGTTAGATTGTACGCTTCGCGTTTTAAGTATATGAGTATTTTGCGTTATGGTAAGCTTATACGAGGTGCATCTGCTTTAGGGGGTTGCCTTGGTCAGAGTATTTTGGCCGTGAAATGAATCTTAAAATCACTATACGTAACAGGGTTAGAAATATGAATATTTAGTCAGTGGTCGAAACTACCAGTGACGCCATGACCTCCCTGGTCCCGTAATATTTATCACTAGTCGGACAAACAGAAGAAATTACACTCTGGAACAAAAAAATCGACGCCCCAAGAAGGAGTCGCCCAATTGTAATGAAATTTCGTATGCAAAGACATTCGGACCGAACATGCAAATCATTAAAATCTGAAGTCCAAGGAATGAATAGCGGTAGCGCTAGCGCATCGGAACTGCGCATTTAGAAGGTGCATATAAGGAGCGATTCTCAACACGTTGGTTCAAATTTCTGTTGCATGTCGACTGCGATAGCTTAAGTCGGCTGTAGCAAGAGTTGGGCAGTATCGCAAATACATGAATTTGAAATACATTTGTATTTTGAATTTTCACTAGTAAAAAGAAAAGTATTTTGATAATGTATTTTTAAAATACATTTTCAATGTATCTTGAATTTTCAAAATGCTGAAAATAAATTTTCGATTCTTTCGTTAAATTAATCACAACACTACAGATTACTAGGATTGGAATGCATGAATGAAAATAATAAAATTGCTGGTATTCTCTTTTTCGCCGTCTTAATATAGTTTGTTTAACTATTCAAGTATTACACCTAATTGAAGAGATGTTAGAGTCGCTTGTGGCCTTTGAATTCAGCTAAACAGGAAAAGGGGGAAAATAAATTCACGCTTTTGTTAAAAACACTATAATGATGTTTGGTCTAGGATTTTTTGTATATTACTGGCAACTCATCTATAAATATATAAGAAATGAAGCTAAATGTATTAAAAAATGTTTGTATAGTATAATTTTGAATTTTCGAGGTATCTAGAACTGGGATAGTTGAAAATTTAGTCTCAATTAAAATACTAGAAAATTTTTACATGTATTTTGCATTTTGAGTACATTTTGAAAATACATGTAGTTTGTATTTTATGTTTTTACAATTAAGAAAGTATTTTTCATTTTGCATTTTAATGTGTTTAAATCAATGCATCTTGTATTTTGCATTGAAAATACATTTTCGATGTTTCTTGGCCATCTATGGCTGTAACAATGCCTCGCCGAAGGATTCGTGCACATTACGAGCAGATGTCGGAGTTTGAAAGAGGTCGTGCGATCGGACTGAATGAGGCTGGTTGGACGAATCGAAAAATCTCTCGATATCTGCGTCGAAGCGATGCGGCTATTAGATGATGCTGACAAGAGTGGATCAGCAAAGGGTAGACATCAGCGTCAAAATGGTAGCGGTCTACCGAGGACCACAACAGAACGGGAGGATAGAGCGATTGTCAGAGCAGCTGTCACAGCACCGGATTCGTCGCTATCAACTATCCACCGTGTGACCCGCACACATGTATCCAACAGGACCCTCCACAGACAATTGAGAGAGCGGAATTCACGCTCGCGTTGACCATTACGCCGGTAGCCGGGCACATATAGTCATTAGTGACGAGTCCCGTTTCCAACTGTGTCCTGACGACAACCGCAGATGTGTCTGGAGACGTCCTGGGCAGAGGAGGGATGCTGCCCTGATTATCGCTCGCCACACAGGCCCACGACAAGGTGTTATGGTCTGGGGTGCGATCTCTTTTGATAGCTGGACCCCTTTGATAGCCATTTCTGACACACTGACAGCACAACGGTACGTTGACGACATCTTACGATCGGTGTTGTTACCCTTCCTTTTACGACACCCTGGACTTACTTTTCAACACGATAATGCCCGGCCGCATACGGCACGCGTTGCTATGAATTGTCTTCAAGCTTTCCCTGTACTTCCTTGGCCAGCTAGGTCGCCTGATCTCTCTCCCATAGAGAACATTTGGGACGTTATGGGAAGGGGATTGCAACGATCTCAAAATGTTTCCTATTTAGCCCAACAGTTGGGAGACAATTTGGCAAGAAATTCCGCAGGGCACCATCCGGGAACTTTATCAGTCTGTGCCACACCAGGTGACAAGCTTGCATCGAGGCCAGAGGTGGACCAACGCTTTATTGACTTCCTCCCTTTATAATGGTCAAACTCTACACTATATCATTCAATTGTTCGGAAATTTTAATCGTTTTTTTTATGTATGTTCTGTACATTCACCAACTTTTACCGCAATCGGACAATTCCTCCTTGATGCGTCGTTTTTGTTTAATAGAGTGTTTATGAGCAATATATATTGATTTCCTTTAAGAGCTGAAATAAAAATGTAAAGATCTTTATAAAAATATTAAATAGAGATCAAATTATACTGCCTGTACCTCCTTTAAAAAAAAATGTTGGGTTTGTAAGGTATACTGGGCACCTCTGCTTAGAGTAGCATTTTGTGCCATGGCCTTAAACCCAATAATTTGCAGTTCCATTTAATTGGATGGGCCCCTTTGTTTATAAAGTCAGACAAACCCTTTATGGAACTAAGTTCTTTAGTTTTAAAGTTTCCTAAAGTAGTAAATCGAATGGAGGCAAAGGCATCACACTAATAAATGATGGGATGTGCCGTTTCTTCATTCTTATGGCATTTCTTGCATTTAGCGTCTTGTTGAAAAAGTTCCATTGTACAAGTATGAAGGTGTTTCCTGAAATAATAGTGTCCTGTGATAAAGCACACAATGATTCGTATCTTCAATCTGGAACACCTATGAATTTCGGAAGCAACGTTCGCTGATGATCTAATAATCATATTTTTTTAGCGTGTTTTAGTCCAGAAGAATCACATCAAGTTTTATTCATCGCCTGTTTTTTTTTTCCATTTGAGAAGGATTCCTTTTATGGTCTTCATATTGATGCCAAAAAACGGTTCCGCGCCAATATGATTAGAAAACGATCTCTGTTTTGCCAGTACATCGCCTTTTCATTACCTTCAATTCCTTCGTGTCCAAGCACCTATAAAAGGTTTCCAGTTCCCTGAGAAGGTTTCTACATTCCAGAATAATCCTTGATTTAACTTGGAATGAATTAAGAGCCTTTAGCTGTGCTTGACTGCCACTAAAAATCAGAATCCGCTCACCATGGTAGCTTTTTGAAATATTTATCAATAGGCAGTCAATTATGGCAAGACCTTCATCCTGGAATACAGTGGCATACTTCCCACGACCTCTAGAGAGGTTGATTAACATGTATTAGTAAAATTAAGTGGTGTGTATTAAAGAACTAAATGAGGAAAGAAATGTAAATAAAACGTTACTGGTCCAACGTACCGACAAGTTTTATGTTCTACTGGTCCGTTATATATTTTAGTGGTCTCGAACCAGCGGACCACCGTAATTTCAATCTCTGCGGAGCAAGACTTGGCCCAATTTACTGAAATGTTGAATCGATCGCTTAAACGACTCATCGAAACTTCACTTCTTTTGCTCTATGTGTGGAATAATGAACCCATTAACTTTTTTAAAATAAAATATTCATTTTTTTTTAATCCTCTAAATTTAAATTTTAGTGTTGCCCTTTATGAATGGAAAAACAAACAAATCGCGCTTTCTTGAGCGTAAAAAGATTTAAAACGCACATATGACAAACGTTGGAGAAAAAGATTTTCTTACTGCAGTGAATAATTTACTTCGAAAAGTGGGTCACGTCTTTGAATTCGAGAATACGATTTGAGCATCGGTAGTTTAAGCTATATTTTCGAAAACCTTTCTGCAGTAAATTTGCAACATTACTGAATTTTTGTTGGTTTGTTTTGTTTGCGTGTGTGAGCGAATTTTAGAAATTTCATACCGTCATCAGTGTTAGGGGTTCCCCCTATTTTGAAACTTGCCAATAGTCAAAAAGGGCCGTTCATTTCGATTAAATCTTTTGAATGCAATCGCACACTACCCCTGCTTTCTAACGTCTTTTTCCCCCCCTCTAAGCGCAAGAGCTCCCCAAACCCGCAGGTCTTTTTACCATATCAACTGATATGTAAGGCCGCTCCAGTTTTCGCTTAATGTAAAAAGTTAATTTGAATTCAGAATAAAAAATAATTGACTCACATCTGTCTATTCTTTACCCAAACATCGACTGATTCATAGATATAATGTAGTTATTCTGATAAATAAAATGCTTACGTAGTCGCAAAATCGGACTTCACTTCTAAAGGAAGCAAAAAAAAGCTCACACAACAGTGAGGCTTTTCCATTGTGTCTCTTCAATGATGAGAGCGAACACCTAACATGAGTTCAATAGTGGCTCAAGGGAAAAGTGATTAGTGTTCCTGCCCCCCTTGGATCCGCCCTCCCCCACCAATATTAGAGAGTTGAAAATAAAAACACATTGAAGCCAATAAACCAAAAAAAAAGTTTAAAAAAAAAATAAAAACACATTATAAATTTGACGGATTAATAAATAAATAGAAAGAAAAAAAAATAATAAATAAACAAAATTCTCAGTTGATAGAAAATTGCTTAGAAACCAAGCATTTAGAAATCCATTAGTTTTTGTTTCAATGAAAGTTATCAATGCTTACATCTGAAGATAACGCCCGTATGTTTACTGTTTACGGGCTAGTCTTGATTAATAAGCAAATGATTCCGCATGACCCAATAAACAGTATATCCGTCTTTTTTTTTTTTTTTTCCAAGTTTATTCTTTTCGTCCAAAAGATTCCAAAATGGAATAAAATCTGGAACAAAAAGCAATATTCGGCGAAATTCAGTTAGATTTTTGCTACCAGTGAAGCTTTAATTGAAACATAGTCACGTTTTCCCACATGTAACACCCCCCCCCCCGAATTTCGAACTATTCAGTTTGATTGCACTATTGCATCACTGCTACCTGTACATTTTTAAATATATTTTTCTATTATGTTAAACCATCCTAAAAACAAACGTTGAGACAATTCTATAGATGTGTTGGAAAATGTTCCAACTTACTGCAAACAAGTGCAATGTAAAACAAGAAAGATAAATCGTTACAAATGCAATGATTATAAAACACTTTCCGACACAAAAAGATTTTTGCTCCAAACTTGGCGATGTATTGTACTTAAATCTGACGAGATTATGCACTCTAAAAGAAAATTCAGTGGATTACTAAGAAATATCTTGGAAACAAAGATGCCATAAGTTTTCTTAGTATTACTGCTAAATAAATCTACGCAAATCAATTGATATACATGGCTTTATTTGGTAGTTATACTAAGAAAAGTTATGGCATCATACCAAAAAACCCTCACTACCACCTTTGCACTTGACCATGCCAGCGCGACAGACCTTAGCTCGTCTTGCTGAGAAAGAAGACCCGACTTATTTTTTTTAATAATTTTTTTTTGTATTAAATATATAGATATTTTTATTGTTACAAAGTCGTTCATTTTTTAAATTTCATAAAATTCCAAAAAAGCTTTTTTAACATCTTATGTACATTTCATTGCTAGATCGGCAATAATAATAATTATAATATCTTGATAAAATATTTATGTGTAATGCCTAAAATGTCTTGATTAATTTAGGTTACTAGTTTAAAAGCAAAGGGATTCGGGAACTTCTAACCCTTAGAAACCAAAGCTTGAATTCCAAATCATCTGAGTCCGATCCTATATTTATTGGAAAAATTAGATATAAGGGCAAACCCATTTTCTTCTTCGATGATAGTTTAAACTTTAAAGAAGCATTCGTCCCTAACCTACCCCCCTACACAAATGCTTATTTTTTGTGTGTTATACAGTGTTGGCAAATTCTGCTTGTTTGTCTGTTGTGTTCTGCTTGTTTGTTTGCAGTCTTACATTTCATAGTTTCATAATATAATTCTTCGAGTTACATAACACCATCAATACATACGATAACAAATAACTTAAATAATACGAAAATTAGAATCTAAAAATGTAACATGATTCTAGAATTTCAAAAACTTCTTTCCAGACAGTTTAAAATAATAAAAAAGGAAAAAGAAAAAGAGAGAAAATTCGACATTAGAAAAGATAAAAAGCGTTGATGCAATTCAACTCGACTCTCCGTAAACACATCTGTGACGCAATTTTGCAGCAGACCTCACAAAACTGAAATTCGTCTTAAAAATAGCTCTTCAATAGCTGGCTTTCCACCCACCTCATTTTTTTTGCACGGAACTGAAAGTTTTACTTTTGAAATCTGAAATCGTAAATTGATTTATCTGATCATTTTTCTGCTTGCATTGATTTTAAAAAACATATCAGTGCAATCCGCTTTTGTATGTGAGTGTTTTATTGTGGAATTTTAGAAAATTTTCATTTTTTCAATTTTCCAACCGTATACAAACAAATACTAATAATGATAATGTCAAACGCACTGATTATAAAGCACTTTCCAACGCAATTTCCTTTGAACATATGCTACAGTGTAATGATTATTTCAGTGGCGGATCCGAAAGGGGGAGACGATGGGTCGACCCACTATTGAATCCATGTTTAAGTTGATATAAATAAAAATGTATAGTATAATAACACACATATAATGGTACTTATCGATTAGGGACGATCTTTTCTGCCAAAAGAATCTTCAAGCTCTGAGACTGAGTACAGACGGCTGAAGAAGGCTGAAGATTTTTCAGGACGAAACGATCGTCCCAATCGATGAGTACCTTTCTACGTGTGTTATTATACAACCTTTTTATTTATAACATCTTTTAACACCAGTTTTTTGAGTGTTTTTTGTCATGTTTAAAAGATGTTCGCTCTCATCATTTAAAAAGAAGCAACCAAAAAGACTCCCCCTTCTTTGACCGATGTTGCTTTCCCGAATGTTTGCGTGAACGATCCGCTAGGGCGTAGCGTTTAGGCAAACATTCGGGACAAACATTAGCGACCTCTGAATCTTTGAGAGTTTCCATGGCCGAGTGGAGAAGACGCTAAACTTGGTAGATGGCTGAAGTGGGGAGGTACAGAGTACCACGGGCCTGCCGCGCGGCTGTCGATCTGTAGGTCTGGAGTTTGGGTTCTTTTTCCCCCCCAGATGTAACGTGAATACGCATTAGAAGCCCTTAAAACGTGCTCCGCCCAAGGCACACTCCCCGGCAGATGCCCCTCTTGTAGGTTTGCCATAACAAACAAACACTGTGACAGTTCAAGAGCTACAAATGTTTGATACGCTGTTTACCACGGAGATTATTCTTTTATAACTTCACTACAATCTTAATTTTGATTTGTTTGAAATAACGAAAGTCTCCGAAATGCAATGCCCACAGATCTTAATATAATGACAAACGTTTGGGGTTCTCTTTGTCAAAAAACCATCTATGCTATACCAAGGGCGAATCCAAGGAGAGAAGGGCGATGGACCCTGTTTAGCGTTTTTGTTCTCATCATTTGAGAAAAGCCACAGCGATTGCGCAAGCGCAAGGTTGAGCACCTTCTCTGTGACGCCGGATGGACGATTCGATTGACCGCCATGTTGTTGGTGGTTAAATGGATCGATGGCATCGACTACACTTTTTCAGGGTTGGGATGACCATTCAACTATATGTTTTTGCCACTATCAGTGGAAGCACTTAAATAAGGTGGTTTCACGGCGCAACCACCTCGCATCAAAGGGTTAAAGTATATATAATGACTAAAAATGTACTTTAACATTTTATGTCAGTGACGTGAAGAATGATTTGGACAGCGCATTGTTTTTATCAGTACTTAATAATTTATTTATAATTTCAGGTTTTCAACACTGGTACACATCATGACATCTGCGGGGAAGAAAGAAAACGGCGTGCGACCCGTAGAGTTCACTGACATCATCGGCGGACATGGACGGTGGCAGTTGGGAATATTTACATTTTGCATGTTTTGTGCTGCCCCTCACTGCCTGCACAATCTTATCATGACGTTCTTTGCGCCCAACATTGAGCACTGGTGTGCCAGGCCAGCTGCAGTAAGTCTTTCACGCCTTTAGAAAAACGCAGTTTGAAACATTGTCTTTTTTTTTTTTTGGTACTATGATCTTCAAAGCATTGTAGGCAGACCATCCGACGCAACTCGAAGGTGGCTCTGAGCATACATACGCGGGTGCATAAGAAAATGTCAGGCAATTTTCACATAGTATCTTATTCCCGCATAAGAGGATAAAGCAGTCAGGTCACTTTTCCACCTATGGGTCCTGCACGGAGATGCAGATATCGTGCAGCAGACCAGCTCCTCTATCCCGTCCGCGAATCAGTTTTTGATTACTCAGAAAGCCTCGTTTGCCTAGACTCAAGTCATTTGACCTGCCGACGTCAAAGCAGCGCTTTCATCAGAGCTGAGTAAGGTAAATAGTAGGAGTAACAGACTAACTTTAAAAAAAAATAGCTCATATTTTACCCCTGGAAACAACTGAAGTTTTTTTTATATCTTTACTTAGTTCTTTACTAATATTTTTACATTAGTGAAAAGTCGATAGTTCCAGAACAAGGTTGCACGGAGGAGGTACAAAAAGACCAGGTCAAGTTGTGCTCTTGCGTCTACTGCTGTGTATAAAGCTTGGCACTATCTTAGGATAGGAGCCCCCTCCCCCCCCACACACACCTTCACCACTTTAAACCAGTCTTCGTTGTTTTTGAGTTGGTAGGTGTCTACCAGTTCTGTTTATTCCAGCTCCAAAATGAGTAGCTTTTTCTCGACTGCCCATTCGTAGAACGTCCGCAATATTTTTTGCTTCTGAATGCACTGAAGAGGGTAGTGACGATAACCGTCCACGTCATTTTAGGCTGATGCTAGACTTCTCCCCAATCTTCGTTTATTTTTTATGAAACACAAAATCGTATTTTTGAGTAAGGAAGTTTTAATCAATGAGTGTAGTGGAAACGACACAGCCTGGATGTTAAAAAGGAGTTGCGACGCAACCCTCAGTGAATTTCTTCCCCTTGAGAAATAGGCAAGGGTAAAGAAGCAAGGGTAAAGAAGTACACGTTAAATTACATGCATGCATTTTATTTGTCGTTTTTTTCCTCTCGTTTTTCTCTTTCTTTATAACTAAGAAAACTATGGGGTATCTCAGGTAGTAGTTCTTCACAGAATATGCGAAGCACAAATTTTTGAACATTGCCAATACTGAATATTAAAATCAGAACCCTCCCGAAAATTTGAATTGATCAAAACTTTAGAATTAATGTTTATACTATTTCGCAAATTCATATTTTCATCCTTAAGTTAATTCAAAAATGTTTGTCTCACGTAATATAAAGAAAGACACCTTTGACTAGAAAAATATTATCGGATATCAAACAAACCGCGTGCAGAAATGAGCAATTACTGTTTCGGTAACTTTGTGCAGCTATTTGATTGCGCCATTCTTCCGAAAACTATCTGTTCAGCACACAATTTCTGAAGTTATGATAGGACTGATTTACTGGCACTAGACTAACGCGACATAAAAAATCTGTCAAACACACAAAATGTATTTTGTAGGTTCTGAATTAAGCCTGAGAGTGACTGTCAAGAATTTTACTATTTCGCATAAGAAGTACACAAGTAGTTAGTAACTGATTGTGAGAGAAAAAATGTCTAGATAGAATTATTAATTTTTTTAATTAATTATTATATTCTAATGAAAAGTTATTACTCAGTGAAGGTCAACAAATTTTCTAAAGGAAGACTTATTCTTTATAAATGTAGATATCTCTATTTTATCTCCCATTCTCTCTTTAGAAAATTTACTTTTTCTAAAGGGGCCTAGGCTCCTTCTAGACTCGTAACTAATTTCGTGAAAGTGATAAACTATAAGTTTTTAATGTAATACTATTTTTAAATTATATAATTGTTTTCAAAAGGGAAGTTATAGGGAGGACTTTCTTTTCCCCCTTCAATGATCTAGTTATTTGGTTTGAGTAGTTGGGCAATTCGGACTTTCATTTAACTCTTTTGATTTCATATTCTCAAGACTTCAATGCATACAATAATTACGTTTCAGAAGTCCGATACTGACAGCAATACTATAAGACCAATGTATTTGTATCTCTTTAATATAGGTAATATCTGCCAATATATCTGCAGAACAATGGAAAAATTCCAGTGTCCCGATGGTCTCCAAGTATGGAGGTGGCTTCGAGCGGAGTAGTTGCACCTTCTACAACAATTCTTTCACAAACGGGACGCTTCTGTCACCATTTCCGATGGAAGAGGAGCCCATAAGTTGCGAATCCTGGGAATATGATGCAACTTTCTACGAATCTACCATGGTAGACGAGGTACGGTGTTAGAATTCTCGAAATAAGTATTCTTTATTCATTATTTTATTTAATAAAAAAAAAATGTTTAATTCTCTGAAAGAGAGCATTTCCATTACATTCTTATAGATTTCGCAAATGCTAGTCCAAAAAAAAAAGAGAGCATTTTAGTTTATGCACATAATTTGTTATTGTAATAACGATGTTAATCTTTTACAGTGGGATCTAGTATGTGACCGTGAATGGCTGGTCTCCGTAGCTAAAACTGTCTACATGGTTGGTTTTCTGGTATCCGTTACAGTATGTGGTCAGCTATCCGACAGGTAATAAATTGCTAAACATTACTATAGGTATTATTTATGAAAAAATCTTTTTTAAATAGCAAATTTCTTTTAAAAAACCTTGAACAAGAGGAGATTTTTCTCGGCAACAAAACACTCATTTAACCATTTAACGGATAATCACTTTTATTTTTGCTAGCATTTACAGATGCCTGGCTGATGAATTAAATTCAGGTGTTAATTTGTGAACAATCGATGCTCTTTCTTTAAAATATGAATACAGAATATAAAGCAAAAAACAAATCTTATTGATTAGTGTTTAACGCTTTTCAATGAAGTTAAAAGATTCTTTTAGGGCTTCCGTTTGTCTGTTTGTCGGTATTCTATAATTGCCGTAAATATGAATCGAATCCCAAGAAATTCGTATCGCTACTATGAATTATACCATTTACTCCATTGAAAATGGTGCATCTTAATATACAGCATTAGTGGCTTCTGACAGGGTGACCCAAAAGTCTGTCACTATATTAATATCTGTGGGCACTCATTGTTAAGGGCAGTACATTTCGCAGACGTTCCTCTATTTCAAACAAACCAAAATTAATATTTACAAAGTGGACAAAAAGTTCGTAAAACTAGAAATTCATAAAACCCGAAAAAATAGCCAAAATAAAAAACGGTTTGCAGGTTTAGCATCGATAAGTCAGGGGATTGTCTCTCTTCCCAAACTTCTGTATCAAGAATTCCTCTACTGGAATATCAGGGTGACTTATTGCTGCATCTTGCATAACCGTAAGAGAAGGCACACCTTTTTCAAGCAAACATCGTGTTTGTACCAGCGATATCTGTCCTCTGTTTTTTGATTTTTTTTTCTTATCTTAAAAAAAAAGAAAGAAAAATCCCGTGATCTATCAGTGCTAAATCTGCAAACCGTTTTTTATTTTGGTTATTTTTCGGGTTTTATGAATTTTTGAAGTTTTTACGTACTTTTTGCCTACCCTGTATTAGTGAAGTTATAAAAGAACCATCTCCAAGGAAAATGGTGTACGCAACATTTATATCTCTGAAACTGTCGTAGATTTTGGTTTAAGGGTCCTGTTCCAAGAAACGAAATCTCCCTCACGGAATTTATGCATAAAGGAAAATAAACTCATTGCGCCAGAGATTCGAAAAAACCTTGATACAGTTTATCATTTAGTATTATAGTGTATAGTACAGCTTTTAGAGAGGTATTCTAGAAATACTGAAGGAACTGACGTAATTAGTTTATTTGTATTTATGTATCGAAATCACATGATTTTTTTCGAAATACACTGTTAAGACATTGATGGGTGTAAATACTTTAACTTATTTGCTTTAATCTGTTCACTCATATCCTAACAGAGACGGTTCCTATCCGGTGCCCATTGTTGCTTCCCGGCAGAGTTTTTACAAACCTTCAAGTTTTCAAGCACATGCCTGTGAAACTACTTTTTCTGCATAAAGAGTTAAAATGCAGTGAAATATAAATAGTGACTGTTTTAGAACAAATGATACGTAACAAAGTTTGCTGGGGCATAGGCAAAAATTTTGCTTATACATTATAGTTAGCCAGATATCTACATATTTATAAATGTATAAATGCTACTAAAATTCAAAAGGCTGAACAGAGCAACATTCTTGGTTGTATTAATAATAAAAAAATGACAATTAATGTAATTTTTAATACAGTATAAACAACATATTTTTCAGAGGATAAAATTTTTATGCATAAAATTTATTTTTACAAACAAGGCAAGGTTATATTTTATAAAACATATTCAATGAATATGAGTGTAAAGAGATGTGAAATCAAATTACACATACTAAAATTACTGTCATTCACTGGAACTAAAATCAAATATCTTTAAACTTATAAATCTGAGTAACGCTCAAGTTTAACTTCGAAATTCTTATTTGAGAGAGTAAACATAAAAAAATGTAAATGATATCATTAAAAAGACAAAAGTGACTAGACACACTTCACTGCACCATACATTGTTATGCTTAAAAAAAAAAAAAAAAACTATAAAGTGAAGAAAATTCATGAAGTACCTTCAGTTACAATGATGGATTTTTAAAAATGTCAGTTTTTAAAATCAATTTGTCCGATTAAAATTCAAATGGCGGTCAAGAGTAAAGATCTTATTTGTAACAAAAGACTTAAAAATAATGGTTAATGTGATTTAATAATGAAAAAAAAAAGGTTTACATTTCACTGCATTTTATCTCTTTATGCAGAAAAAGTAGTTTTACAGGCGTGTGAGTGAACACTTGAAGGTTTCGAAAAACACTTGAGACTTTCAATGCTCCCGTCGTGTTGACCAAAGGGGAATTGTTACGATTGGATCTTTCCAACGAAGATTAACCATTCATTAGTCTAGTCAATCGTGTGTGTGGAAATAAGATTGTGTGATAGAGCGCTTTATAATCGATGCGTCGGGCATGATTTCTCTTTCTTATTAGGTTTAAAATAACAATAATCTTTGTAGTAAAACACATTTCGTTGCATCGTACAGTAATAACTATGCATTCTCTTTTCATTTCTTAGGTACGGTCGTCGGCCTGTCGTTATAACCTGCTTGTGTGTCTTCCTAACTGCAGGAATTCTCACGCTAATGTCCACCAATTTCCTGATGTTCACCGTTCTGCGGTTCTTCGTGGCTCTAGGGCTAACAACTGTCTTCACGGTGTCTTACGTCATCCGTGAGTTTTCTTTAAGATTATTAAGACTCCTGCGATTCATCGATTTTGAACAAACACTGAAAAACAGTGTTGAAAATCTGCTCAATATTTTGGACAGTTTGTCTGTCCAGTCCAGTGGCAATTTACTCTTGCAGACACTGCGTTCAGTGATTATGTACTAAAACGGTATTTTATAAAAGCTCTCATGGAAGCTATCAGCAGGAAGGTCTCAGAATTTTTTTCCATAACTCCAACTGCTGGGTTATTCCCAGCACATCGGAATAAGAGATATGATATATTCAGACTTGATTGAATAGTTTTTCTTTTGATAATATATTAAATTTGTAATTCAATAGAGGTAAAATAAAAAATCTTAATTATTAAACTTTCGGGGATTTTTCATTTATGTGCACAAATTAGGACATCCATCCTATATAGTATAGGTAATATTTGTGTCCCCAGTTGTAGACGCAGGGTTTGAAAAGGTTAAAAAAGCATATTCTTGCCTCCTTGTTCTCGATCCTAATGAGGAAAATACGCTTTTTGAAAACGTGCTCGATCTCTTTGTAAATGCATTTTCGGGATCTTTTCGGACTCGATACTGATATCAAAATTTCTTGGGAATCCCCCCCCCCCCCAAGCTCTCTCGTGCCTGTTTTTTTTTTGGCCATCCGCCCTTATATCCAATAGATACGGTTATATTATGAAGAAATGTAATACATGTTAGTGACACTCATTTTAGCTTTTGGAAAGTGGTCTAGGTACTGTTTATAATTCTTTACAAGGGCGTAGGTAGGGGGGGGGGCGAATTACGTTAATATAAACTGTACATCGTTCAGAAATCTCATTTACTTATTCGCAACTTATTTCATATCCCCCCCCCCTCCCTCATCCCTGGTTTCGTACACGATTCTGTTACAAGGCCACATAAAAGAATTCCAATACATGTATTATGCATATAAGAACAGTTTTTGTTAGAAATGCGTTAGATCTATTTCATTTTATTTCAATGAAATGAAAATTACTCTTTTATGCTTTCAAGATAATGTAAAGAAAGTATGAGTTCGGTTTCTACTTACATTTTTCTGTGATGTTGTGATTTCCGGAAATATGCATGGATTCTGATGAAATATAAGTATGTTATTGACGTAATAGCACACACTTCATAAAGCATTCATTAAATGAATTGTTTTAATGAAATTGGACGTATGTTTGGTATTGTTTATTGTTCTTGTTATGAAATACTCATTGATAAATTAAATTAAGATCAAAAGCTATACAACTCATCAGAAATGATCGTCTTCCGACAACATTTCTTTTCTTTTTTTTTTTAACGTAAGAGGTTACTTCAACTTTTGACCAACATCCCAGTTTAACCGATTTCAACGTAATACTTAGTCTAGACATATGACACAACACTAACGAGAGCGCTAGAGAGATGTTACAAAATGCGTACCTAAATAAGAAAGTACTGTGTTTTGATATAGATGTAGGAACTACGCTCGAGACTATACTTTGAAAGAACAACATGTATGTAGCTCTTCAACAATTCAAAAATAAACTTATTACATTAGTCATTCAACACGCTTGAATATTTCATCCCACGCTTAGCTTTCCTAGCCTATAATTTTGCAAACTTAACGTCCTTAAAAAGCAATGTTAAAAAAAAAAAAAAAAAAAAAACCTGTAACGTAATCTTCATTTTTGGTTGTCTGGAATAGTTCATGGTTTCAATTTACGTCAATTAAATCCGGAGAAAATTAATTAAAGTTCCAAGCTCAAACTATCAGAAACTATTTATTAAGTGTCACTATTTATTTAGTAACGAAATAGTAAAGAAGAATGCCTTTATCGAATACAGATAATGCACCGTATGAAAAATTTCGTATGATAAACATAACCGTATTTACCTGTAATCGTGCATGAAGGCTGCGCATCACGTGCGGTGGCCCCAGCCCTAATAAGGGTATCGAATGCATAAGAAACCAGATGAATTTCATTTCAATTTTAACCCTTTAACGCTCACCCATTTTCAAATCCATATTATTACCAATTTGTGTACTGCCCAATGCCGAAAAAGTACTCCCGTTGACATATCTCGAGTTAACTACCAGCAACACGGCGGTCGATCGAATCGCCTATAGCTTGCTACAGAGCTAAAGCCCTTTTGTCCGCCGCCATGTTGTTGGTAGTTAACTCGAGAGAAGGCAACGGGTGTACTTTTTCGGCATTGGGACCATTTAACCATAGTTTTCGCGACCAGCAGTGAAAGTGCTGAATTAAGTTGGGGTATTTTTTCCCGGCAAAACCATCAGTGTCGAAGGGTTAAAGCTGAAGTTCTGGAGGGTTCATAAAACTAGCGGAGAATTAAGGGTTTCACACACAAATATGACACTGATGGTGAAGACTAATATTATGACCAGAATCAATACAAATGTGACCTTTAAAAAACTAATCAAAGTAAACAAGTAGTAGTATGCTTTTTTACTTGATGTATGGCCACAAAAGGAATGAAAAATAGTTCGAGTACGGAATTTAAATTCAGTTTTGAGTTGGATATCATTCTCTGAATTCGAGGTCGAAGACCATCAAAAAATAAGAACGAAAAAAAAAAAAAAATTACTGTCATGTATTGAATTAGAAGAAGTGGGTCGAGCAATTGAAGCACGTTTAATTATTTTAACGCATTATTTTATAAGAAAATATATTTTCAGTGATGGAAATCATCAGTGCCGAGTATCGATCCATGTACTGTTTTACTTTCAAGTTCGGTTGGATATTCGCCTACATGGCACTACCCGGAATCGCCTGGCTCATCCCCAGTTGGTTCTGGCTCCAGTTCACCATTACCATACCCTGGATCACTCTCCTCTGCGTATTCTGGTCAGTAAAATTGTTATTGTTATTATTCTTATTTTGTTTCTTTGTTTCACATTGATGAGAATGAGTTTGAGAGTTTATTGAGATAGGAGGCTACTATGTGTTAGGCCTTGATCTCTGTAGTTCCTTGCATACAAATTGGTGTTTTATTTCCATTTTACCATTAGAATATTTGGACAAACGCACATAGACCTTAATTCAATTCAATGTAATTTTCAATATAATATACCTGCAGTTATATTGTTTGGGCTATGCACAAAATCTTGGCAATTGTCATCGAGCTTGGCGAGTTTTGCCGAAATATCGCTAAATTTAGCATCAAAATTAATTACGTATCTCGCACAGCTCCAAAACCTTTAACCGTAGAATATTTTATTTTTAGTACTATTGTGACATCTAGTTGTGCATTTCTTGTTTAATTCCAATCGGCTGGGTAATTTACTTATAGGGTCACCCTAAAGACTTTCTATTCATTGAGATCTATGGATACCTTCAATTCATTAAAGGCCTTATTCACCAAACACTTGACTCGCGGATTAATCCTAAAACTCATGTTAAGTCATCGGTACGATATCTTACCGATGACTTTAACACGCGAGTTCGGATTAATCCGCATATCAAGTGTTTGGTGAATAAGGCTGTTATTGTTTGTGATCAATCACCATTTGAACTAAGTCCAAAATCCCGCAAACTATTGCCAGGCTTGACGACTTTTAGCGAAATACTTTCATACTAAGCGCCAAAAATAAATCTTTAACACTGAACCCAGCTTGGCGATATCTCTTACATTTGTCTAGAAATCACTATACTTTAATATTTTTTTAGTATTTCATCTCAATTTCAAATAAATTTAGATGAAGTGCATCGAAAATATTTATGATGTAAAACGCGTACTAGGAGTCCAGATCAGATTGTTTTTTCTAAGGGCACACACTTGATTATCAGTCATTCGCCACTACTATAAGCCCGAGGTATTAACCATTTTTTGTTTGTTTGTGGGGGCACATAGCAGGCCATCATCGTTAACTTCTATGAAGAGACGGACAAGTTAACACCCAAGATCTAGCGGGAATCGAACTTGGACCCAAAATGTGGTAAAATGGCTCTTTAGCCATCCCAACAACTGTGCTGTGTGTTAATGGGAATCGAACCCAACAAACACCGTACTCAAAGGCGATTAACAAGAGAGAGGGAAGCGTTCCATGCTTCTCGGCTACAGGTGTCCTACAAGAACAAGAAACGGTGGATTATTTGTAGAATGATAATTTCCCGATTGTGTGAAAGCTGTGCTGTCCTCATCTTTTAATTTTCTGAAAGACATTTCGTCCAGTAACTTTGTCGTCAAAAAGGGGGTATATCATGCATCAAATCTGGTAGCTCTGACTTTTTGATGAGTGGTTCGTGATGGGGACCCAATCAATATTGCATGTTTTCGACCTCTGAACTCGAACGCAACTTTGTCAAATAGTATCCAAAGAAAAAGCGAAATTTTTTACATATTTTCCGATTTCTCCGATTTTGACCACAAAGAACTATTTTTTTATGGTAATTCTTATTTACATTTTTCAGGTATACTAAATTTTCTACGATTTGATACCAGAATGGTCAATGTAAGTCTAATAATTTCTAAGATACAGCCTTTCGAATTTTCCCTTTTTTGGTTTAAAAAAAATCTTTTGTCATTTTTTTCAGTTTTTTGCCATTTTTGACCCTAAAGAACAAATTTTTCAGGATAACTCTTATTTATCAGGATTACTCTTAGGAGTCAACGATCCTAGACTCGCTACGCTCGCTTTTCGTATGAGGCATTCGACCTCTAAGGAATAATTGCTATACGAATAAGGCTTATTCGTAAAAAAGGAATAATTGACAAACCCCAAAAATTGGATCTGATAGAATGTTACCGAGCTACAAATCCCTTGGGTCATGCATGTTCCTTGGAGCAACTTCACACTATTTTTAACTGTGTAAAACCTATTGAACACATTGCGTATTTGCCATTCATGGAGATTTTTCATAATTTGGCGACTTACTTATACGTATAGTTAATAATTATTTCTAATAAAACAGTGCTTCATATGTTTTCCTTGATAAAAACTACGGAACAGCTATTATATCATGCTACTAATGGCGACTTTTCATTATTTGACGATTTACACATGCTCTGAACCGATAATAATTGTTCATGTAAGGTTGATGTGAAAACAGTTATCCATACATTCATATACATAATCCTTTGCAGATTGGTTTATTTAACACCAAAAAAATATATTATCTCGCCACACGGGCAATTATCAAGGCTGTATTTGCTATAATGGTACACTTAATGCCGCCAAATATTTCTACGGGTGGTAAATACCCAAGCTGAACCTAACCGGCATTACTATAACATGCATTTGAATTATTTTTCATTTTCAAAATACTGTGTGCTAACATTGCGGAACACACGCAGTATTTAGATTCACCCTGCTTGTGGTAGCGTTTTTCCAGATCGTACTTGATGCCAAAAGGGCGCTTTTTAAATCAGTTGCAATTATTATTAGAAATGCAGAAATGGGCGTCCATTTTAAACGCATGTTATCTAAGAGAACTTACTAGTTGGAAATTGTGAACTTTGTGTAACACACTTTGACTTATTTATTTCACTTACATTTTAATTTGGCGTAAAACTGGTGTAATGCTACTTCATGTTTCCTAATTTCACGCTGGAATTGCTTTGTTGCAAAGGCATGAAGGATTTTATGCTGACAAAAATTGCCAAGCCTGGCAACCATTATACTTATTTTTTTCAGTTTTTTTATTAATATCTTCTAAAATAATTGGAATTCCAAAATTTAAGTCAGCTTATCAGCTTGTCCGGAATTTTCTGAATACGTGGACACCCTCGACGAAACTCATATCCCAATGTTTTCGGAGGAAATAGAAGAACATTGACAGCGGCGGCCGTTACTTTTTCTTAGAAGAGAGAGATGAAACAGACTAAAATTTGCCACAATTTGATTCCAGAATGGTCACTGTAAGTCCAACAGTTTCTAAAATAGATACAACTTTTCAAAATTTCCCTCATTTTTATTTTTATTTTTTAGCACTGAAGTGCTATTTTGTTCACGCCGGTATTTTCTCTCGACATAATTTGTGGACAGATTTGCGTCGACCCGTTTCCGTTGCACCTTTCAACAGGGTAACGGTGCATGCGATTGAGCTCAAATTTGATATATATATTATAGATCACCGTCTCACAACCAGTATTGGATTCTGATGTGTATAGGATTTATACTTTTTTTTACAGGGCTACGAAAAAGATTTTTTTTTTTCTTCAGGGTCAATGGACGGAAATTCTTGAAAACGCACTATCGTCTGAACGTTGCATTGGACGTGTATAATAAAAGGTCACGGTCACAGAATCTAGATAGATTTTTATGCATTCAGAGCTGATAGTTTGCTCACGCAGTTGCAAAAAATAATTCTTATGCATTACGGCCTATGGAAGCAAATCATTTATTAAAATGAGCTAGTGTCTAAATATTGCATTGACTGAGCTCAAATTAGGTACGGATATGATAGGTCACTCTCTTACATACTGTATAAAGTTTAGAGAACATACGTCTTACAATTTTTCACAGGACTACAAAAAAATATTCTTATACTTTGTGGTCTGTACGTCAAATCATTTTAAGTGCACTAGCGCCTTAATACTAGATCCAATTAAGTTGAATGAAATTTATTTAAAATCTTGGTAAAGATCAAATGTTTGGAAAGTCGAGTGGAGTCACTTCAGATTTTTTTAATTCTGCAAGGGGAGAGCTAATTTAAGAAAAAAGTGGGCTTTCTTAGTTGGAATTCATATAATATTGCTAAAAATCACGGAATTTTTTTTTTTTTTGGGGGGGGGGGAGGAAATTTTGGAAAGCTGTATCTAAGGAACTGTTGTGCTTGCAGTAATGATTTTGATATCCAATTGTAGCAAATTTAGTCTGCTTTAAAAATGCAAATATGAGTTGTCATGAAAAAATTATTCTCTCTGGTCAAAATTGGTAAAAACTGAAAAAAAAATGCAAATGATTTTGGAAAAAAAGGGGGGAAAGTTTGAAAGGCTGTATCTTAGAAACTATTCGACTTACAGTAACCATTTTGGTATCCAATTGTGGCAAATTTAGTCTACTTTAGAAGCGTAACCGATAGTTGCCATGAATAAACTGTTATTATGGGCCAAAACCGTTAAAAATTGGAAAAAGGAATAAAATTTTGCGGTTTTTGGAGATTTCAAAAAACTGAGTTCGGCTTCTGAGGTCGAAAACTTGGAATATTCATTGGGTCAACATCAGAAACAACTCAGCAAGAAATCAGAACTACCAGATTTGATGATAAGTTCGATGTATAAAGTTACTGGACTCATTGGGCCATTCACTGGCTATACATAAAGCAGAGTTAACTGCACAGTATTTTTAGGACTTTCCATGAGACATCTGTCAAAGTGGATGCAATTTGCTGTTCATATAACGATATTAACCCTCGAATATTACAAAATGACGTTACTAAAAACACGTTACGATATGACGTTACAAAATGATGTTACGAATAGAAATAGCTGCGGTTGTATGCAGGGGCAGATCCAGAGAGACCATATGGGGGGGGGGGCTCCGTTTTTCATTAGGATGATAACATTGATTTCCCAATATTTTTTCTCCCAATATATAATTAGACAGGGTATATCACAACTAAATAAGTATGTTGTCTGCTGCAAGAACCGTCGAAAGAAAACTCGGAAGGGAGGGGGGGGGGCAGAGCTATCGTGCGCCCTATATCGATCAAGTTAAAGCCGATGCTCATAAGCCATGTGTTTTATGCGTTTCAATGGACGACGGGTCTGAGCGGGGAAAAAAATGTTCCGTTGCTCTCTCCATTCTGTGGGGGGGGGGGGGGACACGTTTCAGTTTAACACATTAATCTCTTGTTGATAGATCCTGACTGGCCATTAAAAGTCGTAAATTTCGCCAGAAAAATGTCGCCTTAACCCTTGCAGTGACGACAAGACGTAGCTAATCAGCAACGACCTTTATTCATGTTGTTGTTCGCGGGCCCTACCCATTAACATTTTAGTGTGTACAGAGTATACTTGCTGAATGCATTATTGAACCCGTTTCACAGCCACCGTGCAATATACAGTGTTCATCGCATACATTTTCGCATTTTAGGATGGCATTAAGTTTTCCAGATTAAGTAATTCCCATCCTTTTCTGTGAGGACTGTAGAAAGCCAACGTCAATTGCTATTTACAACTATTACCATTATTATTACCTGCTATTTACAATTTGAGCTTTCTTTTTAAAACCAGACCACCTATACATTGCCAGGCACTCGCTTTGTCTGATATCTTAGAATATGTTTTACTTTTATAATGAGGATTTGTACCCATACGTCTGGGTGGTGTGGACAACTTATGAGAGCAGTTGAAAGAATGAATGCTGTATAAACTGCGGAGGGTTGAATTGTTCGTCTATGCTTCAGCATTACTTGATTGCCGCTGCGTCTAACGTGACTGCAGTGAGTAAGAGGGCATTCTCGTCGCAAATTTTACGACTTTTTAATGGCAATTCGGGGTCTACCGATAAAAGATTTCTGAACTAAACCGCAAACTCCGACCTCTATAAAATGGAGACAGCAACAGAGGATTTTTTTCCCCGTATCAGTGTGCCGTCGTCCATTCAAATACGGTGGAACCTGCTAAAGTGACCACCTTGGTCAAGCGATCTTCTGTCTATAGTGACAACTTTAATGGAATTTCGCTTTACAACCATCACACTTTACCACCTTTGTAAGGTGACCGTCTTTATAAGGTGACCAGTTTTGCTCTTCCCAAGGGTAGTCCCATTAAACATTTCCACTGTACAAATAAAACTGGAAACTGTGCTCCAGCCACTGTGGTGAGAGCGAGTCAATAAAATTTGCCCCTCCTTCTGTTTAAAAATAAAAGCTCTATCATTTTTGTAAATAGAGAAATTACGTTTAGTCCACAAGGATTCAATAAGTATTGATGTAAATATTCTTGGTATATGTATATATATATATAATTCGCTCTCTGTTTAACGACTTTCGAGGAACCGTGAAAATACGAAAAATCGTCCTTAAATAGGGATCTTCCATAAACAGAATTTGTAAAAGAAAAACATTTCCCTTTACACTTTGGAAAGTGCCTGGTTCAAAACCAGTTCGCGTTCGCCGACCTAACTGTTCGGAGTTTACCGTGCTTTCCTCCGAAACTTAGAGTAAATAAGGGTTAGGACCCCTTAGAAAGACCCCCACGGAGTGCACCCCACCCATCGGCTTAGATACCAGGTGCAGATAATTGGCCTTCATCCTACAGCACCAGCACCAATCCTTTACATTTTACATTCTTAGGATTGTGAATATTTTTCTTGATATATTGGCGTGTTTAATTTTTTTACTTTTATTATCATTATATTATTTTATTATCCACAAAAAAATATTTTAAGTTACCTTTAAAAAAAGTAGTAAAAACAAGCAATACAATAAAATTAGGTTTCATGAAAATCAAAATGAGTCAGTTGTTTCATTTTTCGCCTTCCCGTTATTCTTTCTTCCAAATTTTCTCAAATGTGAAATGCGTTAGCTTCCATTTTATGAATTTTTCTAGCTAACCAGCCGAAGCCTGAAAAGTTTGCATTCCAAATTTTTCTGCCAGAATAACAGCCCAGACAGAATAGCAAATTTGCATCAAACTTGCAGTAAGCTTGATTTATCAAGTCAATAAGTTTGAATTAAGCTTGAAAATTTCAACCGTGTAAGCTTAATGCAAGCTTGAATCAAGTGTTCAAGTTTACACTTGCCCAACTTGCATTAAGTTTGACATAGCAAGCTTAAATCAAACTTAAAATTTTTTCCAAAAAAAAAAAAAAAAAATTCCTGAATACATCGACGAATCCGCCCCATGAAGGGAAAATGCGTGGAAAAATAAAATATGTGGAAAAATAAAATATTAAAAATTTTTCCAAAAAAAAAAAAAAAAATTCCTGAATACATCGACGAATCCGCCCCATGAAGGGAAAATGCGTGGAAAAATAAAATATGTGGGGCGGATTCGTCGATGTATTCAGGAAATTTTTTTTTTTGGAAAAATTTTTAAGTTTGATTTAAGCTTGCTATGTCAAACTTAATGCAAGTTGGGCAAGTGTAAACTTGAACACTTGATTCAAGCTTGCAAGTTTGAAGTGACTGTTATAGTTGTAATGCCGTTTTTTGGCGAGATTGATCAGTGGCCGTTGCCGAACTGCTTCTTTTATTTTTCCATGGGATGAATCAAAATTAAAATAATGTTATGTGCGTTTTATAGACTCTACTAATAGGGAAATAAGCATAATACAAACTTAACAGCTGCTCATGTTTTAAAACTTTCAATATCGCAACACTCATGTTGGGCAATATTGGCCAAAATCGAGACAAACGACTGATTTGGAAATCAATTTCGTAGTATATTTGTATTTTATTTTGAAGAATTTCAATATTTGGAAATATAGAATCTTTTTTTTTTTTTAATTCTATGGTCAAGTACATTTATGACTGATGTTAAATTATTTGTTATGTGGATGTGGCTTTCCAAATGAAGCAGTCATCAAGTTGTATTCAAGCTTGACAGTTCAAATGACTTAAATTCGGCGGGAAAATATTTGCTGACTCATTTTTTTGTAATATCCAAGCTTGCTGCAAGCTTAAAATGAATTGAACTGTCAAGCTTGTATTAATACTTCAAATTCCAAGAAATTTCAAGCTTGATTTAAGCTTATGTGCTGTCTGGGAGCACTGCAGTAATTGCTTGATTTTATTTTATTTTGGCAATACGAACAATTATCCACATGAGGGATCTAGGCCGAGTACGGGGTGCCCTACGTGGGGGGTTTTCTAAGGGGCCTTAATCCGTATTTATGAGAAGTTTCGGGGAAAGACTCCAAACGGCTAGATTGACGGACGCGACCTGAGTTTGAACCAGGCACGTTTCTTCTCCCAGTTGCGAGCGCTATGCGCTCAGCTATCGGGCCTCCAGAAATTGGAGTTATGCGTTATGTGGCAAGCCTATACTAGAGGCATCTGCATTCTGGGACGGTTGCCTTGTTCGGAAGATTTTTTCAGAGGTTCTAACGCGTATTCACGTTAAATCTAGGAAAAACTAAAGATAGTTAGATCGACAGCCGCGCGGTAGGCCCAGACGCGGGACCTTCACACTTCAACCGTCTTTATGTCGAGTGTCTTATCCACTCGGCCATGGTGGGGCCCAGAAATTCGAATGTTGGATGCTCTTGCTTCATGCAACCATTTCATGCAGAAGTGCCTTGGCAAACTCTTCCAATCGGCCACATTGACTTTTCGGCCGTTTGGATTTGGATCCCGAACTAAATTTTTGTGCTGCTTCAAGAATTTTCTCTTTGCTTCTAAAATACCTTTGAGAATACACTCAGGTAGTTGAGATTGCCTCCCGAATTGCACTTTTGACATTCCCCGACACTTTTTCCTCACTCTTAAAAGGTTTTTCCCGTGTTCCTGTAGCGTAAGATTAAAAAAAAAAAAAAATCATTGTTAAACAGAAACGTCGTCGTCTTTGAATAGAAATTTTTTACGTTGGAGTTGCTGGGACTTAGAAATATCGTCTTTGGAAAGAGATCGTCGTTAAACAAGGAGTCAACTGTATATGCAGTGCTACTTTTTTAAATTTCAATTCATATAAAAATTTACATTTTTTTACTTCCTTAATCCATAGTGTATTTCTAGTTCTGGGGAGGGGAGCTCGAGCCCCTAGAGCCCCCCCCCCCCCGTGGATCCGCCACTGGCTGTATGTCGATATGACTAAGCACGCCGTATCCACCAATTTTGCTGTGTGTGCTAAACGTGTCAGAACCATAATAATTATCAGTTTTTAATTGTGTTTCAGTATTATTTTAAACTTATTTCTTAATAGCTACAATGAAGGGCGAGAGGGGTCAATTTATCGTAAAAAATGTTACGTAATATGTGAAACTCCCCCCTCCCCTTTTGTGGTTTAGGGAACGTCATTCTGTGATTTGTGGTGATATATCCCAAATTACTTATCTGCTACTTGTAATCAAATCACATGGTGATCATTTCTCTTGTGTAAGTAATTACTTCGTCCTACAATTGTTGTTGTTGTGGGATTACGGCCAATTATCTGGTTCATCTAGGACCAAGGCCGGGGGGGGGGGTCTTTCTAAGGGATTCTAACCCGTAAATTTCGGAGAAAACTACGGAAAACTCTGAACAGTTAGGTTGGCGGACACGACCTCGTTTTGAACCAGGCACCTTCCGTCTACCATTACAGAGCGCTATGCGCTAGGCCACTGGTGGGACCAAGAAATTCCACTGTGGACTAGTCTCTAAACTCGGAGAGTGGGGCAGCACCCGCTTGGGCAGTGTTTGGGAGGGTGAACTCCTATCTGGGCTGGACTGGTATGGGACAGCGTTAGCTAATGGGATGCTGGTGCACGTAAAATCTGTTTGTGGCTCCAACGTCCTCCATGTTCAAACGGTGCGATGGTGGGGGAGGGTGCCTATATCAAGTGCTAAGTCTCTCATCTGGAACTGGTTCAAAATTAGGAGAACCTGAGCTTAGTCGGTCTTCCTACTTGGGATCATTTAAATGGAAGCGGCTCCCTTTCGCCCATCGCCGTCCTATATGGAGGATCTGGTACCACTCCCCGGTTGCCGCAGGTCATTGGTAACAACACTACTTCCTTGTTTAAAAGTGACAAATATTCCTGCTGAATACCCTAGATGCCCCTGTCTGTAATTAACAATGTTTTAACTTAACTTCAACAGAATTCCTTTGCAGGGTTGTGCCCGAAACTCCTCGCTGGCTTTTGACTCACGGCAAATTCAACGAAGCAGAAGCCATTTTGCTGAAGGCTGCCGAAAAGAACGGGAAGGACATGAAAATAGCCAAAGAGGAGATAGCTCACTTCATCAGGCAGCAGTCAAAGGTAGGAAATAAACTACCTGCGAAGAACAGCTGAGAGTGTGAAAATATAGGTATATGCTTTGTGAAGTTCATAATGAAATTGAGGGGGAAACATGGTTCGCACATATGCCTTAAGAGGCCTCTGTAGTCGGCTTGCCCACATAATTCCAGTCCCAATGCTTTGCTATGGAGAAAAGTGCCTGAACGCCTAATCATTTTTCTCAGAAAGTATTCAGTATTTTTAAATGAAATTTTCCTGTGTGAATCTTGAGAACTATTCCAAGGATTGCGCTATTCAGATTTCAGTTAATTGAGGCGAAAGAGATTTTATCGCAGTCTGAAAAGTAACATACATTCTAGACTGCAATAAAATCTTTTTCGGCTAAATTAAATCAAATATGATTCGCGCAATCCTCGCGAATAGTTCTCAAGATTCACATAGGAAAATTTCATTCAAAAATACCTATTACTTTCTGAGAAAAATGATTAGGCGTTCAGGCACTTTTCTCCATAGCAAAGCATTAGGACTGGAATCTCCGCAAGCCGACTACTGAGGCCTCTTAAAAGTTTTCAAACTTAACGTGAGATAGTTTTATAAATCACGTAAATTTCAACGATATGTTTTTTTTTTCCTTGTTTCTCTGTTGGGATCTTTTAATGATCAAAATCACGATAAGGGCGATGAACTAGAAAAAAATTTAACGGTAACTAAGACATCCAGTTTAGCAAAATATATCGAGAAATTCAGGAAATACAGAACTGGAGATGATAAATAATATTTTTTTAATTTCTTTTTCGGTTTGTATGGGCTTTAAAATAGTATTTAAAATACGTAATAAGTTGCAAAATCAAAATTAGCTGAATATTTAATACGCAAATTAATGTGGTTTACATGAAAGAGTTTTATGAAATATTAAATTTAATTTTCATGCTCGGCACGTTCTGAACATTCATTTTTTTAAAAGGGGACTATTCTTGATCATGTTCTAATTATATTCTGTCGCTTCATCAAGCCGAACTCGAGCAAGTGAAGTTGAATTATGCCGTTGCGACTATCCTGAGAATAAGCTCATATTCCGAATTAAAATAAGAGAAAAAAGAAAAAAAAAAGAATTCGAGTTTACGGCCCTGATTTTAAAAGGGGGGTCACACTTTACATATCCAACACTCTAAGCAACTTTATATTTGTCTGAAAAGTTGTAAAATCTCTCCCTTTTTCTTTTCCCTTTCTAATGGCCAGGTTAACGGCCGCTGCGAGGGGCGCACACATTGTTCAGGAGTAATACATTGGTAATAGTATAATTGCTAGTTTGTGTATTATATATCTTGTACACGTATTATATAGGTATAGTTACACAACTGCTTCAATCCCAGGGTTTTAGCTCTCTATGTATCTGAAACGCAAAATTGCACTTACACTGACATCCAATTTCAATTGGAACGCACCTACACTTTTTGGTAACCAAAATATATGCTATAATTTTTTTTTCAAACTTTAGAGTTTCAAATCAAACTATTTTTCTCTTGATGAAAGCGGCTACTACCCAAATTTGATTTTTTTAGTGCTGTTAAATATTCTACATTGAAGCTTCAAGCTTTCAAGATGTGAAAGAAAACAAAGTCTTTGTTCCTGAAATCGTTGTTTTTTCAGAATGTATGATTAAATTAAACCACGTGTCATAAAAATACAGTAAGGCCGAAAACTAAAAGAGATAAATCTTTTGAAATCTTTCTTTCTTCCATTAGCTGTAGTCAATGGAAGGAAGAAAGATTTAAAACGAATACTTATATAGGTGTGAACACAGTGAATTCTGCTGAAATGAAAGGATTTATAATACCCAGTGGCGTAGCTAGGGAGGGGTGTAGGGCTCCCCACCCATAAGGAATCCCCCCCTCCCCCTGAGGAATTTTTTGCCATGCAAAATGTATATTCTTAACTCCCTTATCAAACACACGTATACATATATATAAGTTGAAGTAGTCATAACCCCTACCCCTATGAAAAATTTCTGGCTACGCCACTGATAATACCGCATGCATTACTGTGTACTCCTAAACTAATGCTGTTTAAAATTACTCTTATATTTTAAAAGCATGAAGCTAAAAAAATTGTAAACTCAAAATTGTATTTTTTAGCGGACCCATATTCAATAATACCGTGACATTAACCATAAACTTAAAACGTTGCCTTGAAACTTCCCATGCAGCATTATGACGCCGCAACATGCACGCATATTGGTCACGCTGCATCATCTCATGTTGTTAAACTCCGTGGCTGACGAGATATACAGGCTACGGTGCGGACATTTTGGCCACACCCTTTGCACCCGAAGAGTCATGTGATCAAAGGGGTATGACCATCTTAGTTTGAAATAACCCCAGTAAAACGGTCATCCCCCCTGGCCTATAGGTCACATGACTCTCCGAGTGAAAGAGGGTGTGACCAAAATGTCTGCACTGCAGCCTGTATATCTCGTCAGCCACGTTGAACACGAAGGTACGTCACAGAAAACGTGCATTTACATCACATGTGCGATGTGACGAACGTGGCGAAATTGCTTCAACATTACTGGCAACATGATTCATGTGCAATGGCGGATCCTGTGCAGGGTTTCGGGGCTTCAATCCTTCCCCCTCCCCCAAAAAACATTTCTAAAAAGTAACATGCTACTTTGTTATACACGCCGACCGGATGTATGGTGGGTAAAGGGCCGTACTACGGTTTCGTGTTTAACTCCCGGCTGTCGGGGTTCGATCCCCGACTGGGCGTGGTTGTCACTTGTCCATCCCTTCTGGTCGATTTTGGTTCACCTACTAGGTGCCCTCATAATAAAGTGGCCAACAATTCCGGCCCGTTGTGACCAAAGCCTTCCAAGGCAGCTGCCGGCCACTGGTGAAAAAAAGCTTTATTATACACTTTGGATAGCTGAAATTATATATATATATATATATATATATGACACCCTCCTAAAGAATTTCGCATTAGTTTAGAAGAACGCTTTCCTTTATTGTTCCTTTTGTTTTAATTAAACAAGCTTTTTTCGCGAAAGTTAGCCCATTCCAAAAATAATTTCTGGATCCGCCACTGTTGTTCTGAGTGGGTGTTATTTTAATGAAATTATCAGCATGTTCATTTTCTTAAAACCATACCTTTTGCTAGTTTCTTACAGTATGTTTTTTCCTCCATCTATTTTTGCTTGCCCTTTAATGAACGACGTTCTGCTGAAGTCAGAAAAAGCAAGGAAAGAAACGATATTCGATTTACTGCGTACTCCAGCGCTGAGAAGAAACACCATCAATATGTATTTCTGTTGGTATGCGAGAATTAATTTAATATTCGTTTATTGCTTGTATTGCTTTTTGTTATGCTAACTCAGTGGCGTACCTAAATAGAGAAGCGCCCAGGGCAGACAACAGAACTGAGCGCTTTCCCTAAGTAAAAGTGACACCGATCACTTCGTGCGTATGTTAAGCCTTAACCCTTTACCGCGCAGTGTTCCCGCTCTGGGAACACCCAACTCTGACGTTTTGACTGTTGCCAGTCACGAAGAATAGATTGGATTCCGATAAAAATAGTTGCGGCTGACAGAGCTCCACGAGAATCCTTTACGTTTTAGCACGTCATTTCCCGTAAAAAAAAATGGTCGCGATTCTTTTTAACAGCACTGACATCTGCTGAAAAATGGAAGAATGAGAGAACAGCTGTATAGATGGCCCAATGCTGAAAAAAGGGCCGCCGTTGCCATCGCTCGACTGAACGACCCGCAGGATGGCGGACGATCGAAACGTTCATCGCGTGCCACAGATCGAGAGACCCTTTTCTGACGACAGCTGGCTGTGCGGCACAGCCAGCTGTCGTCAAAAAAAGGGTAAACAAAAGGGTCTCTCGATCTGTGTCACGCGATGAACTTTTAGATCGTCCGCCATCTTGCGGGTCGTTCAGTCGAGCGATGGCAACGGCTGCCCTTTTTTCTGCATTGGGTAAGGGTTGCGCCTCAAAGGGTTAAGCCTTAAAACGTCTTTAGAATAACCGTTTTAATAGGTTTCCGTCTGGAGAGATCACAATGCAAATGAGAAAACTATCATTGATTTAGGCTGTAAGGACCATGAATCAAAATAAATATTTTAGTGTCTTACTGTACTTTAACCTTTTCGCTCTCATCGTAGCAAGGACACGACGACAGCGGTTCTCTCTTCTGTACCCTTGATTGCTTTCCGGCATGGTTTTTGAATGCCCCTCGGAAGCAACGATGGTTACAAAAGGGAGAATTGACATCGTTGCGTCCTTGCAACGATGGGAGAGAACAGGTTAATTGCTTCCTTCGTCTCATCAATCTTGCATGAGCATATGTAAGGTATAGCTGGTAGAGCTCGTGCAATGGAAATCTGCGTTTACTTCCAAGTGTCTTCCATCGCACGAGCTCTACCTGCTATACCTTACATATGCCACAGAAACGATAGTGAAAATAGGCAGTGCTTTTGACACATACAGTGATAGCGGTTTTAGGATCGGGAGTTTTTAGGATCGGGATGTCATGCTTATTACATCACGACGTGTTTGACGAGCATCATCTGGAACATCATCGAAACATCATCCGAAAAAATCCAAAAGTAACCCCCCTTTGGCGAAATCACACTAACTTGTCGAATAACCCACATTTTGTGAAGTTACCGATCGAAAATTTAACCGTCTGGTTCATACTTCCATTATTAAAATGAATAACTGATTGTCGAATTAATTAAGTACTGACTTGAAAGATTTTACCACGTTCGTGGAATACAATGCGCTTAAAACCATTTGCCAGCTTGATCTCGTGTAGTGAAATTTTCTTTGTGAACTGAAAACAGAAAATGCTATAGTATTTTTTAAACAATCAAAAATAAATTAGGGCAATATAATAATGCTTAAGGTAAAATAAAAACAAGATATTATTCTAATTATTCAAAGCGAAAAAATTTTTTTCATGGTCTACGAACTTGTTGAAATTGTAATCATTTAGATAGTTCTCTTTGCTGAGAAAATTTTCATTGTTGTTAAATCTTTTGCAGGTGATGAACCTAAAAAAAAATATTAACACTTTGTATTAGAGATGAATGTACAGATGTTTTATTACATAAATGAGAATATATATATATATATACACAAGCTGTGTACCCATTCTTCGTGCGGGATATATTTGCCTAACACGTACGTACGTAATTAAAAAACGTAACGTGGAACGTAATTTAAAAAAAAATTATTACACTTATAACTTACTATTTCTATCCCAATAGCTAGTTTTTAAAAAGTAAATTTAACTTCGCTTTGCAGACCTATATTGTTGTAGTATGTACGTCTTTGTCTATGTCGTTTTACACATGTATGGAGAATTCCAAATCGATCAGTAGAATGGTATAGATTTGTACACCACGGTTTAGGATTTCAATAGCTTTAAACTTTCTCCGGACAACAGGCATTATTTTTGCAAGAAACCGCTTTAAAAACGGACCCTTAATTTTTAGTTAAAGGAAGAAAGACCGATTTCAACATTCTGCTGTATACATAGGTTAAAATTTTCAGAGGATTAAATTTGAGTCAATCCAAAATTTAAATATTTATACGGACCCTGTAAACACAAAAAAAGAGAAAAAACCTCTCATACATACTCTATTTGTGCCGGTACTTAATTATGCATATAAGTACATTTTCAAGATAAAATTTCATTATTTATGTTTAAAACTGGAGTTCAATTTCGTAATCTAGCTTTGTACTTTTTGTTTCACTTTCATGTCACGAAATTTTAACTATGAATGAGATATTAATTAAAAATAATCCTCGAGCTCCTAAAAATACCTACCGAGATCCTAAAAATAATCCGGAGCTAAATAAAAGCTCCGGATAAGACAACTTGTTATTCAAGTTAAATTGCTGAAATATTAAGAGAAATTGTACTGAAAAGTTATTTAGTGAATGAAAGTCAGAATAATGTTATTTTGAAAACTTTATTTGTTAATATTTTCTTTGATTCAATATGACAGAGATAAAACTAATGTTAACTATTCAAATTTTAACTATTTTATTAGCATCAATGATTCTATTTACAAATATTTATTTTTTCTTGCTAGGTTTATCATTTCATACATATACTACGCCCTGTCCTGGAATACAAATGATCTTGGAGGCAACCCCTACCTAACTTTCTTCATCTGTGGTGCTGTGGAATTGCCTGCCACAATTATCTTCCTGTACATAAGCAAAGCCATAGGGCACCGTATTGCCCTGCTGATTGCCAATGTTACCGCAGGGCTCTGCCTTTTACTTATGATTCCAGTACCGGCCGGTAAGGAACGAATCTTTTGCCCTTTCTTCCAATATAACTTTATTTAATAACTAAAGTTACGTCTTGCGTCTGTACTTCATTAATTTCGTTGTCGAATGAAACGCGCAACCATTGGCGTAAATAGGCATGTAATATTTGGGGGGTGGGGGTGCTTCCTATTGTAGGAAATAATGTTTTCAAATAGGTAACACCTGAATTTTCTTGAATTTTAGAGGGGGGAGCAATTATACATGAGTTGTTTGCTTTACTGCTCTGCTTTGGTTTTGAAGTAGAACAAAATCTGGAGACTGACATTAACAGTAGTAATTCCTCTTATAAGGTCGACAGTCAGTTCTCAATGAACCTGAACCAACACCTTAGTAAGTTACGCCTATGGGCGCTCCTAATATACTTTTCATGTAACGTTTTATGAAGATGTAGGTACTTAAATATTGATGAAATTAGACAGATGCAAGAAATATGTGCATAATATATATTTATATAATAGAAAATGTGCAATTTTCCCCACAAAGGATGGTCTATCTGTATAAACTGGACACTGATGGAAGACGAAATGGATCGTGTTCTATAAACCATTAATCGAGTATAGATTTAAGGATCTTCTTTTATTTGGGACTTAAAAAGAGCTACGTAAACTCTCTGAAATTCTTTGTCTTTAGAACACATTAACACATAGTATGGTAATATATTAATATCAAAGCATGGTAATATGTGTATTAATAATTTCTACAAGGCGATTCAAGAACGCGAAAACATCTAAACATAGCGATCTTAGGAATTTAAAATTGAAAAACCAATCTCTAAAGCGCCTAAAATGATTAAATATCACTAATTATGTCTAAATAAATAAATATAATTTCATGTTTATAGTACAGTAGAGCTTCGGTACTCTGGATGTCAAAAATCCGGACAGTTGATAATCCTGGTTAGATTCTGGTGGGGAAACAAAATTGAAGTGATGCACGAATATAGATAAAGAAACCCATTGCCAGTACTTACTGTGTGTGTGGGACGAGAGATTTTAATCACTTTTTCTCAACTTCTTATTTTGTTGCCTGTTTGTTGCCATCAGCAAAGACAAAGAGTTTCTTATTAGATACAAAACAGCTGTCTGCTTCCTTTCATTATATATATTTTGGCTTTTTTTTCATGCCTGTATTTTGCGCTAACAAAAGAAAACACATAAAATACGTATATTCAACTTCATACGTATATTCAACTTCAAAGTAAACACATAAAATACGTATATTCAACTTCAATCATCCCAACTTCAAAGTTGGGAGTTTTATTTAGTTTTTCTTTAATTACTATTATACTTTGACATAAGATAGTTTTATATTTAGGGATGGGCGCGAGACGATATTTTAGAGACGAGACAGAGATTTACAGCATTTTTTGAGAGACGAGGCAGACATTACATATTTTTAACATTACGATAAGGAATTTTGCGAGAAGAGACATAGCTTTTAGGCTGTTTTGCGAGGCGGGAGACGCCAATTTTCCGTCTTGCTTCATTCCCTATTTATATTGTTTAAACTGCAATAAATTATGACAATGCATTAGCTGCACAGTATTCCGCACATGGATATGTGCGTACATTTTGTACATTGCGTAAATATGTGTGTTCTTTCCTTACAATACATTATAAGTTCATATTAATTTATATATCTGCTCTAATTATTTAACCACTAAAATGAATTATTAACAGTTTTAGCGATCTTTCTTTTTGTTATGAACTCAAAGGACAGGGTCCGGTCACAACTAATTCCGATTATCAACGCATTATTGTATTACTATTTTTTCTGCATTTTTGTGTATTATTTATTCTAACGTGTTCTATTCTGCTCATTATTGCTATTCTACAGGATGTCCAAAAAGGATCTTAACATGCTTTAATTTTTTAAGCATTACAGATAAGGTTGTAATGTAAATTGCAAAAAAAAATGTTCAAAATGAGGCAGGACAAAAGACTAGGTTAAGAAAAATTTTCTCTCGTATTTGTATACGACCCCATGCAAAAGGTATGTTAATTAGTCTAATGTGCTCCATACACCAATGAGTTGATGTAGATATTGCAGTGTATTCTATTGAGATCACACAAATTAAAAGAATTCCTAGAAATACTTATTAATTGTTATTTTTTAAAGCTATTTTAAAACTACCAAAGTATGCTTTAAAATGCGTATTTTCCGGTACACTAATGAGGTCAGGTACAAAATTTCAGCCTTTCATCATAAAACGTCTCAAAAATACCTTTAAACAAAGATAATCAGGGGCTGTACATGAATTTGATTGTTAAACGTTTATCACTAGAGAGCAAAAAATTGCGTTTCCTAATTTCTGTACGATCATCCAATGTGATTTTTTTAATTCAAGAGCCATGGAAAGTGGTTTAGTCAGTATAAGTTTATCTTGATATCTCTCACACTTTTTAGGATATAATTCTCAAATTTTGCAGATCACCTCATTATTTTGTAAGATACATTTTATCAATCTGATTTTTTTTGTATGGGAGTTGTATACAAATCTTTAAAAATGCCCCTTTTTTAAAATTAACGAAAGACATTTTTTCGTAACATTATCTTTTTTTCCTACCTTATTTTGAACATTTTTCAAAATTTACAAAGTCTACTTATCTCTAACAGATAAAAAATTAAAGCGTATTACCATCTTTAGGGAGCACCTTGTACTTGTACAGGATGGCCATAATTAAACTGAAAGTGTTCAAGGGGTGCTGTAGAGAAAACTACCGAGAATATTCCAGTGAAATTTGGTATCTACACGTTTCAGAGCATGCGCAAGTCAAATATGCAAAAAAAAAAAAAAAAAATCGTCATTTTCACCCGATAGATGGCGCTGTACCGTATTTCAAAGCTCACCGGTGGCATATACAACTTCCAAACCGATAGACAGAGCATAGTGACATTCGAAGAGGCATATAAACAATATAAAAAATCATGACAGTTTATCAAAATTCTATACAATTTGCTTCAGTAATTAAATTTTTGCAGTAACATGTAATCAAAAATTAACGTAAATTAAGATCACGAATTAACCAATTCATAAAGACGCTTTGGAAAACAATTAAACCATTATTTATTCTCATTGACACTCATTGGACCTCTTCTTAATCGTTCCGGCGGTATTCTTTCAGAGTAGCTGAATAATGGCTACCCTACTGATAGAATATCTTCACTAACAATGCACGTTTCTTCTTATTCAGAGTCGTGATTGACCATTACTCAATGTGGTCTTGTTTTTACACTGTTCGATGGGCTTAAAATTTGCATTTTTGACGTCTATAAGCATTGAAACACGATATAGCGCCAACGATTTTTTTTCGTTGCGTATTTGGCTTGCGCATGTTCTGAAACGTGTAGATACCAAGTTTCACTGAAATATTCCAGGTAGTTTTCTCTCCAGCATCCCTTGAACACTTGCAGTTTAATTATGGCCACCCTGTATATTTATGATAACGTAAATATCTATATTATAATTGTCTAACTGCTGTCACGTTTCCGGGATGGACCGCTCTCGTTTCTTGCTGCGGCCATGGTGGAATTTAAATAAAAACGACATTTTATCTCTAAGTAAGGCAGGCGCTCTTACCTGCGTCAGATGTCAGATCCTGCGAATGCGCTTTTGAGGCAGGTTGATCTTTCTTGATCTTTGGAGGCAGGTTGATCTGTCCGTTTCACAAAGGCAGATTTTAAAAATTTTTTGGTCAAAACCTATAGATGGATTTAAATATTTAACAAAGCTAAAGAAATCTAGAAAAACATGATTGGCATAGAATAAAATCACATAAAAAGTCATCTGTTAAATCATACTCAACACCCCCCAAAAAAATTTACTTTGCCGACAAGATTTTCAAATCTTTTATATCTTTTGAATTACAATCTCCATTACATTCAATTAATTTTCTACGACATATGACGACATTCTCAAAAGATTTTTAAAAAAAAATAAAAAATTAAATTAAATTAAAAAATAAAAATAGTTTATTGTTTTTTAATTTTTGTTTTTAGTTAACTAATTATGAGGAGAGTAGCAAATATTACTTCTGCATCTCAGTTTTCTGAAAGCCATACATAATCCCTGTTCTTTATGCATTCCAGAAATGGCCTGGCTGTCGATCACGTTCTCGATGGCTGGGAAGTTCTTCAATTCTGCTTCCTTCGACATTGTCTACATCTACAGCGCTGAAATCTTTCCGACTGTCGTCAGAAACGTTGGCGTAGGTTCCAGTTCGACGTGGGCGAGGATAGGAGCCCTAGTCGCACCTTTCATTAAGCAGCTGGTGAGTTTTAGAATTTCGCCACAAAAAGTATAACTGGATAGTAAAAATACGAAAAATGTTTTAATATACTTACATGGAAATTATTTTTTTAACTTTGATAAGACATGATTGAACATAGCAAGCGAAAATACTTAACTTTCACATATGTTCAATAAAACAATTCAAAACTTTTATTGCTGTACTTCTTTGAATACAGTTTTGTAAAGGTTTTTTCTACCGACTAAAGACTTTGCGTTCACATTTTATATTTAACTTTATAAAAAAAATCTGATCTGGACACCATATGTCTTCCTTGTACGTCTATTAAATCATAAATATTTTCAGTGAACTTTATCTCAACTTGTTTAGTTTGAAAGAGAATACAATGCTACAATAATACTAAGATTAAACGATTTCTAGCCAAAGATTTAAGATATCGTCATGCTTGATTCAATTTTAAAAACTTGCTTTTGTCAATTAATTTAGCGATATTTCGCCGAAAGCCGCCAATGCTTGAGATTGTTTGCGTGATTTTGGACATAGCCGAAATAGTGATTGGCCACAGACTTTTAATGAATTGAAAGTATCCGCACATCTTAGCGTATTAAAAACCTTTTGCGAGAACTTGTAAATAAATTACCCAGTCGAATGCAATTAAAAAAAAGAGAAATGCTACAATATTTCTAAATATAAAATCTCAGCATTCTACGGTTAAAAATTTTAGAACTATGTCAAATACATAGTTATTTTTGGTGCAAAATCTGTTGTTTTTCGGAAAAAGTCACAGTCGATGACGGTGGGATTTTGGCCATGGTCCAAACAGTGACTGACTATAGAGATAATATGTTAAAGATGTTTAGAGAATTTAACGTATCGAAATTCGTTTGGGTTCCCTGTAAATAAACTATCCAGTAGAATGGAATCAAAAAGAGAGATACACAATTAGGTGTTACAACAATTCTAATTGTAAAATTTCAACATTGGGTGGGGATAGGAGCCCTAGTCGCACCTTTCATAAACCAGCTGGTGAGTTTTAGAATTTCGCTATAAAAAGTATAACTGGATTGTAGAAATACGATAAAGTTTTAATACACTTACACGGCGTAATTATTTTTTAACACTAATAAGACATGATTGAACATAGCAAGCGAAAATACTAAACTTTCACACATGTTCAATAAAAAAATACAAAACTTTTCGGAAAAAAGTGTTTCTGAAATAGTTTTTGAGATATGCGAGTTACATTCGTACCTACAGACGTCGGGAAAAAACTAGTCAAAAGGGATTGTGATGAATGGTTGCGATCATACATACATGCGTGCGTTGAGATGTCTTCAAAAGCTCCTCAAAGTAAATTTATAGGTAGCCAAAATCAATTATTTCTTCAAAACCTGTCTGCAGAAAAATTTCGCCATCACTATACTTCCCTTTACTTCGTACAAAGAAGTAAAAAAAAAAAAAAAAAAAAAAAAAAAAAAAAAAAAAAGGAAAGAAAGAAAGAGAGCTAAATCATGCCAAACGCATCCATTATAAAACACTTTCCGACACACACATCGGTTAATTAGAGCGCGAGTGATGAATTTTAAAGATTGCCATCGAAATCATCCTTTTTATTACCACATTAGATATTTTTTGATTTCCCGCCAAATAAGGAAAATATCGCTAAGCTGGGTTCATTTTACGAAATTTTTTTTTCTGGCCGTAATTGTCCATTTGTCGCCAAACTCGCCAAAGTTGGCGACTTTTGGTGCAACCCTTGAGGGTGGGGGTATTACGTAGTATTACATAAATAGCACAGTATTGTGTTTTAAATGGTTGTCTGTCTCTAAACTGCCATTAAACGTAATAAATTGGAATTATTTTGAGTGCTCCTGTAGAACTGTTAATGATACAAAATACTATTTTCACTAGAGCGCTTTATCCTGTAATCCGTAATAACATATCTATTTTGTTTCATTTCAAGCAGCCAAATATCTCTAAAATACATTTTAAGGAATAGCTGTTCACAGAGCGTAATACATTGGAATCTTTTGATTTGTCCTGTACAAGAACTATAAATCTACGAGAACCCTTTTCAATAAGATACATGGTGCAGTACGTAGAAACAGCATGTATAAATTTCGTAGTAATCGATGCATATTACGGGAGTTAGAGCACGGACGGACAGACAGACAGAAAAACCGAAATCATAAGCACTTTTCAATCTTGTTTGAAAGTGTTAAAAAACTGTTTTCGAATTTCGCGTAAAGGCGTAATGTTTCAAAAATTATCCTTTTCAATGGCGAGGATGGTGTCAAAAGTTATTTAATGTTTAAGCATGACACGTATAAATTATTCTCGTCTTAACTAGGCTTATAACTTGCATCGAGAATCTGCGTTTTATTCTGTTTTGAAAGATCTTTTTCAGGCGTCTTAGAACATAATATTGCTCTTACGGCTTCCACAAGGGCACCGTTAATTACTTGGAGATAATCCAGTACGTACTCAATTTCAGCTATTACTTCCTTGTACGTAGTATAAGGAAGTAATGTGATCCCGAAAAATTTTGGTGGCCAAATTTCGACAAAAAAACCGATTTTGACTACCTCTAAATTTAATTTTAAGAATTTTTTCGATGCATCTCATCGTAGGCTAGCATGCACGATCATATTAACGCGTCTGCAACTCATTTTGACCAGCGGCGAGTCTATTGTGGTCAGTTTTTCCATGCCGTCTGTACGTACGTACGTATGTTCGTACGTACGTACGTACGTACGTATGTATGTAACTCGCATATCTCAAAAACTATTGGTCGTAGAATGTTGAGATTTGATATTTAGGATTGTTCTATGATCTAGTTGTGCACCTCCCCTTTTGGTCGCAATCGAATGTATAGTTTATGTACAGGACCGCCCAAAAGATTCGAAATACATTACGCTCTATGGGCCGAAATTCATTAAACTCGCCTAACTCAAAAACTATTAGGCGTGGAATGTCGAAACTTCAAATTTTGGATAGCTGTAACATCTAGTTGAGCACCTCCCCTTTCGGTTCCATTCGACTGGACAGTTTATCTACAGAACCGCCTAAAAGATTCGAAATACATTACGCTCTATGGGCTGACATTCATCAAAGCGTTTTTTAGAGTTTTTGGACTATTTCAAACGACTCAGGAGTGATATATGCTGTAAAGAGTTAGAAAATGAATTTCTCCATTAAAAAAAGTGTCTTTATCATTTACAGTTCTGCTACAGGAACACTCAAAAGATTTCCAATACATTACGGTCAATGGCAATTTTAGGGGCATTCATCCATTTCAAGCACAATACCGTCCTACCACATAAGTTAGGTAATGGTCCGACCACGGTCACGTGCCTCCCTCAAGAACTATGCCAAAAGTCGCCAAGCTTGGCGACTTTTGGTGTACGTGTGTGCATATTTAACTCTCGAATCTCAAAAACTATTATGAAATTTCATATGTAAGATTGTTGTAACATCTAGTTGTGCATCTCGATTTTTGGTTCCAATCTACTGGAGTTTCTTTACAGGACCACCAAAAAGAATTTCAGTACTTTAATGTCTATGGAAATCTTCAATATAATACAATTGTAGTCAGTCATTGTTTGGTACATGCCCAAAATCTCGCCGTCTGTCCTCGACCTTGGCGAGTTTTGCCGAAATGTCGCCAAATTTGGCGATAGTCAGTCATTTGGTCCATGCCCAAAGTATCGCCATTTGTCATCGTTCTTGGCGAGTTTTGGCGAAATATCGCCAAATTTGGCGATAATCTGTCATTGTTGGTCCATGCTTAAAATCTCGCCAAATGTCGTCGACATTGACGAGTTTTGCCGAAATATCGACAAATTTGGCGCCAAAAACTATTTCGTATTTTGTATAACTCTAAAACTTTAACCAGTAGAATTTTGAACTTTTGTATTTAGAACTATATTATAATATCTAACTGTTTTCAATATCTTTTTTGACAGCAATCGACTAGGAATTTATTTGCAGGGTGAGCCAAATGACTTTAAATACATTAAGGTGTATGAATGCATTCAATTCATTGAAAGTCAGTGGTGGTCAATGACTACTTTGGCTATCCCTAAAATCTCGCAAACTATCTCAAGTTTGTCGGCTTTTGGTGAAATATCGCCAAATAAAGTGTCAGAAGGAAATCTTTCAAATTGAACTCAACTTGGCGATATCGAAATATTTGGCTAGAAATCGCTATACCTTACTATTATTGATATTTTATCTCTTTCAAACAAATAAGTTTAGAGGAAGTGCGTAAAAAACATTTTTGAATTAATAGACGTGCAAGGAAGTCATGTGTTGCACACATCAGATTTTTTGTTCCTAAAGATGCTTCTGGATTGCACGCATTTCTATTAAAGAATACAGAGTTTGTAACAAGTGTAAACAGTTTGGAGCGTTACTTATCTGTTAATACTGTAACTTCGTAGAAAGAACAAAAAAAACAAAAAAAAAAAAAACCTCAGTATTACCATAGCATTAAAACGTGACTCTTAATTATGTGCCAGTATTAAGAGTTCTTTTTGATTTACCTCCTGTTTGAAGTATTTTGGCTTTATTGTAAAATTTGCGATTGGTATTGTGAAATATCTCGGCAAAATATTGGAAGAAAATAATTTTGCGAGTTTTGTAAGCAACCGAATTCATATTCAAAAGCATTTGAAAAATATTCACCGATGAAAATCCTGAACAAAAAAGATTTTGAATATAGCCATACGAGATAGTGCTTTCTAAATGACATAGCAGTCCGCTGCTGGAAAGTCTTTTTACTTAAGTACTTGTGTAAACTGTTTCTTTATATGACTAGGGGCCAAGGCCCCCAGACTCGCTACGCTCGCTTTCCGTATGAGGCATTCGGCCCTTAATAAGGCTTATTCGTAAAAAAGACATAATTTCAACAGACAAAACCCGAAGATTGGATCAGATGGAATGTTACTGAGCTACACATTGCTTGGTTCTTGCATGTTCATTCGTACATAAAAATTTAAACTTCACACTACAGTAGATCCCTTCCCCCTCATAACACGGAAGATATTTTGTTATGGGAATCCGTGTTGTACGGGTCCTGAGCTATACTCCACCTGGAGTGCGGACTCCGCTTATAATCGCTGGAAAAATTATTTGCACTCCTCAGAAACACAATGATATTTAATGTTGCCATTCAAAAGTTATATTAATTAGGAGCTAAGCATAATAAAATCAGAACATTTGTTTCAGCTGTATTTTTAATAATGTAAAACCCATTGGACACCTCGCGAATTTGCCACCCATGGCTATTTTTCATTATTTGGCGACTTGCGTACATGTAAAGCTAATAAAAGCTACGGAACAGATAGGATAACTTGCCACCCATGGCGACTTTTCATTATTTGGCGATTGACACATACTCACAACCTATAATTTCTGTTCATTTAAGGTTACCGGAAAACCGTTATCCATATTTTCATTTACATAATCGTTTGCAGATTGACGTACTTAGCACCACGAATTATACCATCTCGTCGCGCTAGCAAATATCCAAAGTGTACTATAATTGCTATAATGGCATAGTTAACGTCGCCAAATATTTCTACTGGCAACCATTATGTTTCTGGCAACCATTAATATCTGGCAACCATAATAATAATAATCTGGCAACCATTATGTTTATTTTTTCAGTTTTTTATTAATATCATCTAAAGTAATTCGATTTTTGAAATTTAACCCAGCGTAGCAGGTTCCTCGGAATTTTTCGAATCTGTGGGCACCTTAGTCGAAACTCAAATCCCCACGGTTTAGGAGGAGATAGGAAAACAAGCTTTGACAGCGCCAGCGGCCTTTACTTTTTTTTAGAATAGAGAGAAAACATTATTGTATCAATGAATGCAGAGAAAATTAACAGAAAGATAAAACAATATTTTTTGTTTTGTTTTGTTAGATGACAACACATGCCTATTCGCTCACGTTGCGTTCACTTATTTAACATTCATTTTGCTTATTATTTAATTCACTTAGTAGTAATACTTAAATTTTTAATAATATAATGCATTTCTTGAATAGTGAATTATAATATGCGTTACTTATTTAGCGAGAATATGTTTAAGTAAAGTTTTACTTAACCTAAAGCTATACGTATCTAGATACCGAAATAACACAAACTAAATAGGTAAATATGTATTTGTATTTATTTAATTATCTTGGATTGGTTATTTGTTTCTTTGGGTTGGATTGGTTATTTGTTTCTTGAAATATGGCTGAATTGTGACTCTCTACTCATCCATTGGAGCTTTTGATAAAGTTATATAAATAAGAACCGTAGTTTGGTGCCAGATATTCGACGACAGAAAAACAACATATGAAACATTAACGAAAAATAATAGAAACGGAGACTAAATTGTTAGAGACTTACCGTCTTCAGCATGAAAATTTGGTCAATCAGAGCGATAATTTTTTTTTTCAATTATGTATTTGGTTAGTTTTGAACGCATTATTTGTTTATTAAGTTCGTGAATATGATCTTCAAACTGCATGTTTTATTTCGTGTTATTTATTGCTACTCACTGGCAAAGCATTTAATGTTGCAGGCGAACGTGACACATCCAGTTGTACCTTTAGCCGTGCCAGGAGCTTTGTCCATATTGAGCGGATTCTTGCTTCTGCTGCTGCCGGAAACAAGGAACCGAAAGATTCCAGACACATTAGAAGAGGGAGAAATGTTTGCCAAGTACTGTTCAGCTAATTATTTTTTATAAACATTACACTGCATTAACTAACTGAGAAAGCTGGTTCAAAAATAAAAATGTTGCTACTCATTGTACAAAATGCAAAACTAGTAAACCTGTCACCAAAATGTTTTTGGTAAGAATTATTAGGTTGTAACGAAAGTTTTCCGCCACTGCAAGTATTGCCTGCACAAGCAGTTCGCGTTGGTGTCTTTGCCAATATTTTGCCAAACGATTTTTGTTATTTGAAAGAAAAAGACTTGTTTTAGAGCACTGTGTTGTGAAATCTGTAAAACAATATCGTTATGATTAAGTATAAGGTGTCTGAAATGGAACTATCACGCTACCAGATTGAACCATCATTTACTCTCAGTTCTGTTGCAAAAAGTCAGCAACAGAATGACAGCGAATCATGTGTACAGCTTAAGGTACTACTGTTGTATCCTATGACACTGTGAAGATTTGGTACCGAAAGTTCAAAAACGAGGACTAGGACATTAAAGAAGCAGAGCGCTCTGGCCAGCCTGCTGATGTTGATGAGGCCCGTCTACGAGAATGTGTGGAAGAAGATAAAATATTCATCCACTCGAGAGCTAGCTAAAGGAGTTAGACTTTAGTGCCATGTCCATTAGTCGCGCTAAGCATCGCATAAACTTGGCATATAAGGTCAATAGCTGGGTACCGCGTGAGCTGACTCAAGCAAATCTGGCGGAAAACTTTCGTTACAATCTGATACTTTCAAAGGCCTGTGTACTAACACTACGATTGTACCTCGCAGCTCTTTTAAAAATAATAATAAATGTGCAATGCTATTTTTTTTCTTTCAAGGAATCCCTCGCGTAACTCACTCACGAAATGTAATCATTTAATTCAGTCACAAGTACTTGAAAATGAGAGGCTATCTCCCTATAGAAATTGAGAAAATAAATGTTGGAAATTTGTTAAATTCGCCGACAGAGCTAGTTAGTTGCAAAAGTTGCAAAGCTCAGACGAAAAGGACCTCTAAACAATTGTACACAATGTTTGCTTTAACGTGTTAGATTTCAACGTATTGGATTTTAAACAGCTGCCAAGTCTTTTGTTTTTCTGTTGGTTAAACTGAAATTCTACAATATATTCTTGCTATTTTATTTCTGAAAGTCACAGCAAAAAGAGCAATTAACCTTACATTTGTAGAGTCACATTTCAAATTGCAAATTCAGTTTATGCATAAGAGAGGCATTTATTTTTATTCTGAAAAGTAAATTCTATTTATATCCTCGTGAGGATGCGCTGAAGCAAACGATAAATTCATTTTTCGCTTTACGAAGAATTTACTTCGAAAAATAAGACATTGCCTCCAAACACAAAATAAAAATAAGTCTCAAAAAACGAGCTCTCGAAGTTTTGTAAAATTATGGATAAGTAAATGCAACTAATTTGGAGCGAATAAAAAAATGCTTATTACAAACATCTTTTTAAAAAGCATGTATGAAAGAAATTAGAAACTGGCAAATGGTGAAGAGACTTTTTCAAAATCTCTGATAACCCAAACTCATTTTCTATTAATAACTTTTAGCGTTAATCTGAGAAGACAGCTGTTAATTGTTTACACATTAGGTTTCTTTCGTCCCGTAGTGGTCTGGGCGCTAAACTGCATTCCCATAAGAACACGGTAAGTGAAGCAGCATCCGGCTTGGCCAGTGCTTGGGAGGGTCCACTTTCTCTCGGCTCGACTGCTGTGGGACCGTGTACGCTAATGGGAGTTGGTGCACGTAAAATCCGTCGTGGCTCCAATGTCCTCCAAGTTGTTAAACGATACCTCTGGTGGAGCCGATTTCAGGGGGTTGGTCCCACCTCTGGAATCGGTTCAAAACTAGGGGACCCCGAGCTGAGTCGGACTTCCTCCCACTGGGGCTCATTAAAATGGAAGCCGCCACTTCCGCCCATCGCCTGCCTGCATGGGGGATCTGGCAACCGCGATTAGCAACAACAACAGGTTTCTTTCAGCGTGTACTTAGGACTGAATTAAATTCATTGTATAGTGAACTTCAGAGAAGTTTCATTTTGTTAAGCCGAAGTAACTGAGCTCAGAAGTTTGATGGGTCGATGACAACGGCTGCACTTTTTCAGCGTTGGGCAGTATATCCAGCTAGTCTTCAATATTGATGTGAAAATGCCTACGCCTCAAAAATGTTAAGCATGGATTCAATAGTGAGTTTAAGTGCGCTGAAGAAGTGAGCGATTACCCTCCCCCCCCCCCGTCCTCCCGAATTCGCCACTGTATAGTATATAACAAATTATTTGTTCTTTTCATGTTGGTTATTTGATGAAAGAAATACTTTTCATTCTGGAAAAAACTCGCAGAGAGTGTCACATGCCAACTGGGGAAGACAGTTTTGAGAGCCAGCCAACGGGGATAAAAAAAGAAATTAAATGTTTATTTGGAACATTTGAATAACCTTGCTTTTGAGAAGTGTGGAAATCTCTTACAAACAAGCCACGTTTCTAAACACATTGTTTTCTGAAATGAGATAAATTAAACTACTGCAAGAGTTTTATGGGTGATGAGGAATTACTGGACACTACAGAAACCCGAATCCGTCAGTCTAGGAATTTTTGCATTTTTTATTTCTCTGAGGATTTGATTGTGTTTTAATTATTTAATTAGCATATAATAATATATGTAAACTTTTAAATGATGAATTTCCCCCCCTCATTTTTTCAGAAGGATAGCCAGAATAATTAAAATGAGAATAAGTATAAAAATAGTATAATAATATTGGAGAGATTAATTAGTGACACATCTTAAAGTGTCAACTGTTTTTGAAAACTAGCGGTAATTAAATGCATGCTTATATATACTTTTGCCAAAACTTCAATGCTACAAGTTATATTTGCTTTAACTATGTCCTGTGAGTTCATACGATGGTTGATTCAGAACTCTTGTAAAAAACATATAAGGAGTGGTAGAGGGAGCCAAGATGGTTCAAAATCATAATGCAATGTAAGGTCGGAAACGTCATTTTCATATAGCTGTTAATAATAAATTTAATAATGAATTCCTGTAGTCAGTATGTAACCAGTACTTTAATAATCAATCCTTTAAATAATAAATTTTAGTCAATTCTTTTTGTGAAAGATTCATTAATTTTTGACGAACCGTGGTCGGAAAATTCACTACTGTTCCAAAATGATTTTTAACAAGTACATGAAGACGACGTTGCTCAGTGATTCTGAACTTGGTTCCCTCGAACACCCCTTACATAATTTTTACAAGAGTCATGAGACCCTCTATCTCTTCCTATAATTTGTAATGAAGTGAGAAGTTTTTATATTTGAGTTTGGATTGCTGTGATGTTTTTGATGAATATTATTTTCATTTTAATATAAATGTAATAAAAGTTTCGATGTCAATCAAACTAGGTTTGGCCATTTTTCGCCAGATCGTTTATTGCTAGTAATGTTGACTGCCGTAGTAAATTCTTCACTATAAAAATTGCAAAAAATTTTAGTCATGGTAAATGCTTAACTGACGAATTGCCTGTTCGTTCACTGAGATTGTTTAATGTAATTCAGAAGAGATAAGCTGTCTTGAAATGCCTCTAGCTCATTTCGCGGTTGTTTTCTTTGAATAATAATTGTTATTTGCCTATCGAAAAATTAAATATTTTCTGAACATTTATCAGACCCAGATTTGCCTAACGGCAGTGGCGTAGTCAAAGGGGGAGGGAGATAGGGGTTCACCCCCGCATGCGGAATTTTTTTGCCATACAAAATGTATATTCTTCACTTCCTTATCACACTCTCGTATACGTTTATGTGAGTTGCAGTAGTCGTAAACCCCTATGAAAAATTTCTGCCTACGCCACTGCCTAACAAGTATCCAAAATTCCCGGTTGACCAGGTTTGTTGTCCTGTAAGCTGACTCCTATATTTTCTACTTTCTTTTACTTTTCCATTCACGTATCCTTAGATGATTAAATTTTAGCATGTCTTTGTCCGTATTCATTCATAAATTTCTGGGCCGTATCGAATTTTGAATTAATTATGACAATTTAATCTGGACTATAAGCAATTTATTGAGCAATAGGGATAGTTGCGTGACGAGACGGAACAAGATTTGCAATTGCTGAGCGAGACGGGGCAGGACTATTACCCATTACCACATAGGGATTTTCAAGACAAGACATAGAAATTTGCAGTTGCTATGCGCGGCGAGACAGGCCTATTACATCTATTACTGCACACGTATTTTAGAGACGAGACACAGATTTGTAGTTGCTATGCGAGACGAGAAAGGTCTGCTATCCATTTCTACATAGGGATTTTTAAGAGGAGACAAAGATTTGCAGTTGGTTTGTGTGATGAGACAGACAGATCTGTTACCCACACTGCATAGGGATTTTCGAGACGAGACAATGCTGATGTTACGTGAGAAAAAAAGGTCTCTTCTCTTCTCTTGCAGTACGGCCGAAACTGTTATTAATCTCATTTTCTAGTTCTACAAAACTTTTATAAATTGAACTTTGTGACACAACAGCCCATATAAGACTCAAAGCCTGCTACGCCTTTTCAATCCTGGACCCTGGAATTCAGAATACATATACTCCCCACTACATGTACCCGCATTATTTTTGTATTTGATATTATCCATTTTTAAACGTGTTCGCAGACATTAGTGCAGATCCTCCGCTCTTCCTTAAATAAGTGTTTCTCCTCGAAGTCTAGCTCTTGTCTTTCACTGTCCTGCGCATGTCCTTTACGCATGCGTGAATTGATTGTCGAGCGATTTCAAATTTCATTCGTTCTGAGTTTTAACAAACATGTTTTATTAAATAAAAAAGCATTTTGTTAAATCAATTTGGTTGAATCAAACAAGCCTTTGTTAAATCAACAAAACAGGGCTACCTAACTACTTAACCAAACAAGTTTTGTTAATTTTAGCAAAACTCTTTTTAGAGTGTAAAAGTGCATAAAAGTGTGTGTTTTTCATGTTCGTTTCTTGTTCAAAGTTGCAGAACAATTCGTGTAGCATTTCTAAAAGCGCGAAATATAACGAAAAGAGATATGGTCACACAACAAGGTCACGCCATATTCTCAGTGAATATTTTAAAACGAAGACGTTACCCCCTACATAAATTTCTTGGACCGATGTCATTACCCGGCCCTGACACTTGCCGTGTGCCAATGCCATTTTCTTTTTACATTTTATCACGTGACAATACTGTTTTAGAAGCTCTCATCACGTGAAAACGTTCTCTGGAGGTTAAAAAAAGTCAGCGTCTCTGATTTTCTTAGAAAGCAAACGTGTAAATGCGAGCAGGCTGACTTGGATAGGCGAAAACCCGAGGCCTTTAAATATGCAGGCGACATGAGGCTGGAAGAAACCCAACTAGGAAACTGATAGGTACGGAAATTCTTCTCAGACACGTAATGTGCATCAAAATAATAGAACTTGCCAAAATAAATTATACAGATACTCCGATTCATGTTTTGTAAATGTGCATTGAAGTTTATAAGAATAGTTACAAATAACCTTGTAATTTTTTTATTGTCATTATTTCATTACAGAAAGTGGAGATCTTACAAGGTTACAGACACATGGAACACATCCAGTAACGGAATAAAATTGGAAGAACGATAACATGTAAGAGAACAAATGGTAGGCGAACTGCCTTACTACAAACTTTTTTTTTCAAAGAGAGTAGTAGTCTCATGACTACGTAAGAAAAAGTGATTCATAATTGCCAAGAATAAGTGGTCCAGTTTGGAAAGATAAACTCTGAGCATACTGATTTAAGGATTTTTCAGCAACAATCCAGCATGTTTGCTGCTAACAAATGAAACATCTTTCAAAAAGCAATGTTTGGACTGTTTTACTGTAAGAATAAACTCAATGTTTATGTTAAGAAATAGCTATGTACAGTTGGTTAAAAAAATGTAAGGAACAGTATAATTGGAGCTTTTTATTATAAAGATATTTTGCATTTGCTACAACATTAAAAATAAAAGGATTCAAGTGAAATTTCTTATGGTTGTCGTGGATGATTTGAATTAGTTCTTTCAAAAATAAACAACTGTGGAAATATTTGAAGAATCTTTTATAATAACTAATGTATTTTTTAAGACCTAGACATTATTCCCAAAACCAAGGTATACAAATAATGTCTAGGTCCTAGGTCTACTGAAAATTAAACTCACTCTTGAATACTTTTATTAAAAGTGTGTAATTATGTTATGTGCAATATTTGCACTTTATTTTGGGCCTTATCCAAAAAAAGAAGAACCGAAGATGACACACAGAAAGTGGATAGACGCAAATCGCATTAATTGATCGAAACAGACAATAGAAATTTTAAGCAGTAGTAAGGCACTTCAAAACTTTTAATTCCAATTCCTCTACTCTCTTGGGCTGTCACTGGTTCGTTACAATAATGTTCTTCTCCGCAAAAGTTTTATGCCGCTAATTTTTGCCGTACGTGTATCGTTCCAACGCCATTTATGTTTTTCAATGCGCTGATCAACTTTCGCAGGAAAAAAGTGGGATTTTTCTTTGGAAAATTTCGACAGTTTTTTTCACTTGTAACCGTAATCGTGAGAGCGCTATTAGTTTTAACAATCCCATTCTCGCCTTTAACCCTTTGAGGCGCAACCCTTTCCCAATGCTGAAAAAAGGGCCGCCGTTGCCATCGCTCGACTTAACTGCACAGCCAGCTGTCGTCAAAAAGGGGTCTCTAGATCTGTGGCACGCGATGTCGTCCGCCATCTTGCTGGTAGTTAAGTTGAGCGATGGCAACGGCTGCCCTTTTTTCAGCATTGGGAAATCTTTCGAGCTGTTCTCGCGTTCTTCCATTTTTCAGAAGATGTCAGTGCTGTTCAAAATAATCGTGACCATTTTTTTACGGGAAATGAACGTGCTAAAAAGTAAAGGATTCTCGTGGAGCTATGTCACTCGCAACTATTTTTATAGAAATCAAATCTATTCTTCTTGACTGGCAACAGTCAAAACGTCAGAGTTTGGTGTACTCACGGCGAGGACACTGCGCGTTAAAGGGTTAATAACTATATGTGAAATCTCATCTCGATTAGTTGAACTCGGGACGGAGACTCGAGGTTCATATATTGGGAATTTTTTTTTTTTTTTTTTTTTAAATGATCGCCCTGTTTATGAAATGTTTATCCTTTAAGGGACTAATAAACAAAAAATGAAAGTAATTATGCACCTGTGATTTCGTTTAATTGTAATTAGCGTCTGGTGTGTTAGAACTGAAAAAAATGCACTTATATTTAACGTGGTATTATGCAAAACACCTTGTACAAAAATACGATATGTGACAAACTAAAGAATAGGCAAACGAAAAATTCTATTTGTAAATTAAATCAACATATTTTGTATTGCGTGTAAGATGCATTTAGTTTTGTAGCTGGTAACTAAACCTGCTATGAAAGTAAGGAATACAGTTAAAATATTTCTTTAACCGACTGTACTTATTTTTATTATGGCATTTTCTAATATTTTCATTTATATATGTGCGTGCGTGTTTTTAAATATGCTCCTAGCAACTACTAATAGACATATCTGTAACTTTCTAATTTTTTCTTAAAATAGATTATGTCATTTAATCTGTGATGTTTCATTTTTATGTTAAAAATAACTTATATTAATGATCCAATTTTTTAGCATAGAATTTTTTAATTCCAGGGGTGAATGTATGTATTGAAGCAATTTTGTGTCTCTGTAAAATAACAGTGAAGTCTAAGCACGCCATTTTTAATATGGAATATCTTTGGATAAACTCAGTAGTGTGTATTATTTTTTTATTCTTTGAAATAGAGAGTCTGTAAAATTCTTTAAACAATTTCTGCTCACCGGCCCTCATGCATTAGAATTCTTTTGTGTGCTCAGATGAAAGAATGCTAACTGCTAAATGCGCCATTTTTAATGAGGACTACAGTACAGAATGTAGCAGTGACATAAACAAATTTTATGTTTATCGATGAAATTACATATTTAAAGTGATTAAAGAATGGACATACACACACAGAAATAATAAATAGTATTTAATTTTGTTGAAGATTGTTAAGAACTCAGCGATAATGTAAACGTTGAAAAAAAGGAAAAAGAATAAAGAGGTTGAAATTTTTAAAATCTTTTATTTAATAAAAATTTGACGAAAAGTACAATTTAAAAATATGTTTTTTCATGACATGATGTTAGCTGAACGTTAACATACAATATAGTAGAAACATGCGATAATTCTCACTTTTAATGCTGAACAAATACCTCTTAAGGTCATGATTTTTTATTATTATTTCTTTTTTTTGTGAAGAATTTTGTAGGTAGAAATTTTTGTTTTGAAAAGTTAAAAAATTCATGCTGTGCTACACTGGATAATTAAATGTGATGAATATTATATGCAATCTAATCGGAGGCAAGCCTAACGTTCTTATTAACTTATATGTATTTTTTTTTTTATAACTTTGCTTCTAAACTTTTATGTAGTGTAAATTTTTGTGTGAATTCTGCTTTGTAAAAATTAATGCTTGAATTAAAATAGATGTAATGTTTTGCTAATTCTTTGTTGTTTTATTTTATGAGGAATATCAAAAATAAGATTAGCCTTTTTTTTACGAATATTAAATATAATTGAATACCCACCTTTCATTAACTTGAATTAATAAATCTTTTCACTTCTACGTACCATTTAGAATTTTATTTAAGTACGAGGATGTTAAGAAAGAAAGTTCCGTCATTTTTTGAAAGCGAAGATAGTTACACCAGGTGAAATGCACAATCGCCATCCACTCCAATTGCTGGTTCAATGGCACTGAAAAAGAGTGAGTAGCAGCAGATCGGCTTGACCCAATGGCGTACCCAGGCCCTACGAGAGGGGGGGGGGGGCAGACGAGGCGCCGCCCCTGGGCCCGTGCCAGTTAGAGTGGGCGCCGTGTTCAGCTAAAGTGATTTTTTTCAGAATGTGTTACGAATTTCATTTATAGATCGGTAATTATAATCTTTTTCTTTTAAATAGACTAAATTTTGAATACATAATTCTAGAATGATTTAGATGGCAGAAATGTTAATTCTACCATTTAAATATTAGTATTTTTCAACCTTCGCGAACATGAATTAAAAGTACCATTACATATAAGGAAAATTTCCCTCCCACTATCTTTCCTTTTCGCAATTTATATAAAAAATCATTAAAAAGAGCAGTTTTACAAAAAAAAAAAAAGAAAGAAGGAAGGAAAGAAAAGAAATTCCTTCTGTCCCTCCTGTTTTTTCGAAACTTTAGTGCTTTACGATAGGGGCCTGGAAGATTTTCGCCCCGCCTTATAAAATTTCTCTCGTAGGCCCTGGGCGTAGCTGGGGAAGGGGGGAGTAAGGAGAGGCATCTGCCCCGGGCGCAGCAACCAAGGGGACCAAATTGCACATAAAACCTTCTCCATTGCATTTGGGGAATTAGGAGGGGGCACAGAATCTTCAGTTGTCCTCGGGCACTGAAAACTCTAGCTATACGCCTCTGACCTGGCCAAAGTTATTCGAGTGACTATCAAGATGGTAGACACAATGTGGCCATCAATGGAAGTGCTTGCGGTTATCCTACATGAATGTAGTCAGTGGCCGACATCGTAAAACCGCAAACATAAAGACTGACACAAGATCAGATTTGTGCCTTCGGAAGGAAGAAAGCGGATCACCCATAGCTTAAACCCTTTAACGCGCAGTGTTCCCGCTCTGGGAACACCCAACTCTGACGTTTTGACTGTTGCCAGGCACGAAGAATATATTGGATTTCTATAAAAATGGTTGCGGGTGACCTAGCTCCACGAGAATCCTTTACTTTTTAGCACGTCATTTCCCGTAGAAGGTCACGATTATTTTTAAAAGTACTGACATCTGCTCAAAAATGGAAGAATGCGAGAACAGCTGGATAGATGGCCCAATGCTGAAAAAAGGGCAGCCGTTGCCATCGCTCGACTTAACGACCAGCAAGAGGGCGGACGGTCGAAACGTTCATCGCGTGCCGCAGATCTAGAGACCCTTTTTGTTGATGCAGCTGGCTGTGCGCGGCGGCTGCCCTTTTTTCAGCATTGGGAGAGGGTTGCGTCTCAAAGGGATAAGACCTTATCTTGCCGCTTCGGACTTTCACTGTTCGCCGCATTGAAAGTCGGTCTCTCGGGAGGCACTTCCAAAGCAATTTTGAGGTGAAGCAGGTTGTAAGGCAATTCCTTGTATCACAGGGCACCGTGTTATGCCAAAGTGTTTTTTTTTTTTTTTTTTCAAACTTATTGGACTTTTTTCTCTGGGTGTGCAAGTCAAGTGCCAACGCCCAATCAAAAATGGAAAAAAAAAAACAAGAATTCATTCATTAAATCGAATCGATAGTCAGAATAGTCATAATTCTCTATTTTTCCCGAATGAGACAAATATTAAAACGTAGTGTACCAAAACACTCCACGATAAGCATTCTAGAAAAGCCAGGTGCTGCAACTGAATGACTTATTCTTTCCTACTATATTGGATGGAGCATATACGCAGCAAGGTTTCTACCTTGAGTTTACGAGAGCCCTAATTCCAACGTCCTCAGTCGTACATATCCAGCTGCTTCCCCCTCCTCCCCGCCCCATATTTCCTTTCTATGATCCTTCTTGTACACCCTTGGTCTAATCTAGTATTTCCCCGTTGATGACTTGTACAATTTTTTAAGACGACCTAATCGAACTGAATTATTCAAACATTATTGCTGTTCATCAGCCATGCCTAAATATCACAATGTCAACTAATGTGAAAGGCATAGGTACTAGTTTACTAGCAAAAACGAGATATATTAAAAAAAAAAAAATTAAGTGAATTCCTACTTAGGCCAACTAAGAAAAGTTTTATTTTTATTAAATTTAATTAACGAATTAAAATTTGAAAAAAACTATTTGAATTTGAGTGGATGAATAAAAAGTATTTTATTAACGACTGAAAATTTAAATAACATATATAAGTATATATAGGGAGAGTGTGAACTAATGGAAATAATTGGGGGAAAAAAAAGGAGATGCACAGTTAGATGTTACAATAGTTCCAAAGACAAAATTTCAACATTCTACGGTTAAAAGTTCTAGAGTTATGCGAAATGCGAAATACACTGGGGGACAAAATTAAGAGAAGGAAAGCATTTTCACACATTTCTCGGATAATATCACATAGAACCTGGACAGTTGGTTGCTATATAATGTCACTATGGCGCTGGTATCGCTGAATTGAGTTTATGTATTTTTGTGGGCGTTGTTCAGCAGCAGGAGGTATAAAAGTCTGCATCCAGCTGCTCAGCTCATTCCAGTCTACACAGTAGCGGTTTTTATTGTGTTTCTGGAATAATCTTGTTGTTTTTTGTAGATCTTTAGGTGAAATGAATGAACATCATCGCTTAGAGGAAGGTATGAGGTGGAGAATTGTAGGTAGACTTGAGGCAGGACAATCCCAAGCTCAGGCTGCTAGTGAATAGGGTGTAACTCCTGCGTTGTTTCGAATTTGTGGAGCCAGTTTAAAACAGTGGGACAGTGTCCAGAAGACCAAGACAAGGTCGTCCGAGAGCAAGAACGCCCAATGAAGACCTGTATTTGATGCTTACAGCCAAGTGTCAGAGGACGTCTACAGCGACTAAGGACCTCGCTGCTGCCACAGGAACATTAATTTCAAGGAAGACAGTTGCCAGGAAGCTCGGTGAAAGAGGGCTGTATGCCAGGAAGCCCGCCATTTGCATCCCACTCACTCCCGCCCACAGAAAAGAGCGTGTACAATGATGCATACAGCACCAACACTGGACACAGCTCCAATGGGCTAATGTTCTCTTCACAGATGAGTCCAGATTCATTTGTGACTACAACCGTCGCAGATGACGGTTAGTCACTGTGAAGACTAACCGTCTACAGCCGGTTAGTCTGTACCGGTCTACAACCTGATTCTCGGCGAATATTCATATGGAGGGAACCTGGGACCCGATACCATCCCAGCAACATCATGGAAAGGGACCAGTATGGTGGTGGAGGACTGATGGTTTGGGCAGGGATCATGAAAGATACCCGCACACCGCTCCATGTGTTTGACACTGGTTCCGTGAATGCCCAGAGGTACAGGCAGGAGATCCTAGAGCCCTATGTGCGTCTTTTCAGGGGTGCTGTAGGCCCCGAATTCGTTTTTGTGGACGATAATGTCCGACCGCATAGGGCTCGCGTGGTTGATGAGTATCTGGAAAGCGAAGATATTCATCGAATGACTGCCAGCCAAATCTCCTGACCTTAACGTTAACTCCATTGAAAATGCTTGGGATGCTCTTCGGAGGGCTATTGCGGAACGCCAACCCCCGCCCAGAACCATTCCGGAGTTAAAAACTGTTCTGGTAGAAGAGTGGGAGGGTCTTCCGCAAGCACTCCTTAACTCTCTTATTCACAGCATGCATACTCGTCGTGCATGCTGTCTATCTGTCAGAGGTGACCACACACCATACTAAAGGCAACTACACACCATACAAGCCTCGTTTTCATTGCCATCTTTCATCATGAAATTCAGTCCACATTGGACTGTTGGCAATGATTGTTGTCAATGAATGACATTTTAATTTTTGCTTTGCACACATTATTGTCATACGATAAGTTATATCCATACCAAATTTCACTTATTTTTATCCAGTATTTCTCGAAATATTTGGGAAAATGCTTTCCATCTCTTAATTTTGTCCACCAGTGTAATTTTTTGCGTCATATTTCGACAAAACTCGCCAAGGTCGACGATAAATGGCGAGGTTTAGGGCATGGACCAAACAATGACTGACTATCGCTAAATTTGGCGATATTTCGCCAAAAATCGCCAAGGACGAAGATAAATGGCGATATTTTGGGTATGGTCCAAATGACTGACTATCGCCAAATTTGGCGATATTTTGGAAAAACTCGCCAAGGTCGATGACAAATGGCCAGATTTTGGGCATGGACCAAACAATGACCACAGATGTAATATATTGAAAATGTACAGAGACATTAATGTATTGAAATTCTTTTGGGTGGTTCTGTAAATAAACTCTCCAGTAGATTGGAACCAAAAATCGGGATGCACAACTACACAATAAAAAAATTCAGAAACGTTACATACTTATAGCGGAAAGGTTTCCGAAAGTATAGCGTAACCTACCGATGCTCTACTCGAACTCACGATTTCGAAAACATAACCCATATTTCGGGGTAAAGTATTTACGGGGGAAAGGAAATCTTTATTTGGCACTTCGCGCGCATGCGCCAAGTGCTAAGAGACAGAGGGATAAGAGTGAACGCGTCTTCCCTAATAGTGACGTCACAGAGGGTCACAATTGTCACAGGACTGTCACATTGTAACTTCTTGCACAGCTCGATTATGACAAACAGGGGCCCCGGGCATTGATGAATTTGGGGGTCCCCATCTATAAAATTTGTTTTCTTTTTCATAATATTTTGACATATAAAAGAATATTTCAGAACAAATTTGAAACTGGCGGCCCTGGGCAAAGTCCCGATTTGCCCATGCGATAATAAGGGTCTGGTAACTTGTGAGTGATGTAACTTCACTGTGTGGTCACTGTGAAGTTTATTTGTGACCAGTCACCAGGTGACGTCGCCGGATGAATACTTAAATAAAACGGATGAATACTTAAATAAAACAGCACATTATCTCCTGAAAATAATTTATGTGGAAGAAAAAAGATTTAAGATTTTTAATTTATATTTATTAATTATGGTATTTTCTCTCCATTTACAAAATACTTGAAAAAAATTTTAAGTTTCCAAAACAAGCCGTACCACAAATAACTTTTGCAGCAGTCAGTTTACTTTTAAAGCAAAATTCGGCAAGAAAACCGCAGCGTCGTGGTACCGTGCTCCCTTCCGAATGCGAAGGTCCAGCGTTCGATTCTGGTCGCTAGTCCTGACCGCTCCTTCCGATAGAGTTTGGTGCTGCCATCTCGTTTAAGATACTCGAAACGCTTCATCTAGAGCATGCTACTTTTTCTGAAAAACTCGGAAAGGTTACTCGTTAATTCGGAAACCTTTCCGAAATACACGGAAAGGTTACTCAATATTTTACCAAAATATACAGAAACGTTACCCATCTTTTCCAGAAACCTTACCTAAAATGCAGGAAAATAGGTAAATATGTTTCCAACATATGCAGAAACGTTTCTAAATACTCTACCCGCATGGTTCGGAAACGTTTCCGCAATTTTAAACTACAAGAGCTACCCCATTTTTTGGGGTAACGTTTCCGAATTTTTTTTTACCGTGTAGATGTTACAACAATGTTCTATATGAAATTTCAACATTCTACGACTAATAGTTTTTGAGATTTGAGGGTTAAATACATAAACACGTACAAAAAAGTCGCCAAACTTGGCGACTTTTGGCGTAATTCTTGAGGCACGTGACCGTGGTCGGACCATTACCTTGGTAGGACGGTATTGTACTTGAAATGGATGAATGTCCCTAAAACTGCCATTGACCGTAAAGTGTTGAAAATCTTTTGAGTGTTCCTGTAGCAGCACAATAAGTGATAAAGACACTGTCTTCGATGGAAAAATTCATTTTGCAACCCTTAACAGCATATATCACTTCTGAGTTGTTTGAACTAGCCCAGTACCTCTAAAATACGCTTTAATGAAATTCTGCCCATAGAGCGCAATCTATTTAAAATATTTTGGACGGCCTTGTAGATAAACTATCCCGTCGAGTATGACCGAAAGGGGAGGTGCACAACTAGATGTTACAACAATCCTGAATATAAAGTTTCAACATTCTACGTCTAATAGTTTTTGAGACAGATATGCGAGTTTAATGAATTTTGACCCATAGAGCGTAATGTATTTAGAATCTTTTGAGCGGTCCTGTAGATAAATTATCCAGTTGATTGGGACCAAAACTGTAATAACATCCAGTGTCAACCACTACAAGTTGAAAAAAAATGTATTTGAACTTGAGTGGATGAATAAAAAAGTATTTTATTAACGATTGAAAATGTGTTCAAGATATATATAGGGAGAGTGTGACCTAATAGTAGGAATTGAATAATAATCTATGTAAATATAAATACGCTAAGGAAAACCTTTATGTCCCTTTTGCAGCACATTGAACGAACGGATGAGCGCGAAATTCAGCACTGTTAAAGTTCGTATGAAGGGGGTTATGCGAAAGTTAAAATTCTTATGTAAAATGCTATTGCACCGTAAAAAATTAGAGAAATAATTTGGCACGCAGTATTTTGCGTCAAGTCGGGCGATGGTTCCATTGTGGTGTCAATTTTGAAATGACGACAGTAAGTTTCAGCAATACTATAGGGTTATAGCATTACAACAAAATTTGCAAAAGGTGAAATTACTCCCCAGTTTGGTGAAACGCTAATGACTAAAATGTGCTTTAGCCCTGTACTTGGCAACTTTTTTTAGACGGTCGATAAGTGCGCGAAGTGTTGTAAATTGCATGTTTCAAAGCTGTTGAAAAACGAACCGAATAGTGGACGAACCGATAGCTGGCTGTGCGTGCACAGCCAGCTGTCGTCAAAAAAGGGTCTCTAGGTCTGTGGCACGCGATGAACGTTTCGATCGTCCGCCATCTTGCTGGTCGTTAAGTCGAGCGATGGCAACGGCTGCCCTTTTTTCAGCATTGGGCAATCTATTCAGCTGTTCTCGCATTCTTCCATTTTTCAGCAGATGTAGGTGCTGTTAAAAAGAACTGTGGCAATTTTTTTACGGGCAATGACGTGCTAAAAAGTAAAGGATTCTCGTGGATCTATGTCACCCGCAACTATTTTTATAGAAATCAAGTCTATTCTTCGTGACTGGCAAACAGTCAAAACGTCAGAGTTTGGTGTTCCAGAGCGGGAACACTGCGCGTTAAAGGGTTAAATCGAAATTTCAGTATCAATAGGGTTTATTTTTTAACACCAGGTGAGCAATTTAATACTCTACTGGTACACTTCCTTCGCATTATTAAAAAAAAATTGCTACAACTTTTTAAAAGTACGTTATACTTAAATGAAACACTTTAAAAAGAATTGAAATACAGAGTTTTAAAAATGACTGCGTACCGAAATTAAAGAGAGAGCAAAAACGAAATTAAATAACGCGATGGGAAAAAGAAAATAAACATATTTTAAATATTGTTTCATGCGTTCATTTTTATTGCTTAATTAAGGCTTCAGCCGATCACGAGAGAGGAGGAAAATACATATCTATTTCATGTTTGAAATTTTCATTTAAAAAATACTTCACTAATGATTACAGACTATCATTTCTCAAGCTGAAGAATATGGCTTTATATGCAAAGTGATTCCGAAGTCTCATGAAGATATGTAAAAGATAAGTAGACAGAACGAAGGTGGTTCGAAATCTCAGAATCATATAGCACAGTTGCCAACTCTTCCGCTTTTATCGGAATATTGTCCCCCTACCAGTTTGCACTTAGCAATTTCAGTTGAAAATAAGTAAAAAAATTTTTAATATAAAATAAAACTTTTTAAAAATTGTGGCTGAAAATCTTCCGGTAAAATGGAAGAATCGGCAGCTATGGCAGCAATATAGGTCGGAATTGTCGTTTTCACGAATTTGTTAATGTTCACTTTAGAATAATAGTGAAGTTCCCGATCATGGTTCGTCGAAAACTAATGGATCTTCCACAGTAAGCACTTAACTAAAATTTATTAGTAACAGGGTGGATTATTCAATAGCGGATTGCATACTGATTACAGGAATTATTATTAAATTGATTATTAATGTCAGTAATAACAGGTAAATGAAAAGGCAGTTTCCAACCCAACATTGTCTTGCCAACAGATTCTTGTATTTAGAGAGCAATTTTTTTCTTTCTTTGAGAATAGATTATTATTTTTAAAAATCAAATAATAAATCAGCACAAATTTTATTAGTGCTTTTTTATTTAATATATCAAAAAAAGGTTACAAATTGCTTTTCAAACGAAAACCGCCCCCCCCCTAAAATTGCTACTTAAAATAGTAGGACGGGGGGCCTCGCTAAACTCGGCTTAGCCACTGGTAATTTTTGTCTTACCCCGCCACTGTCTATATCCACCACGGCATTTACGATCCACTGACGGCTACACCATGTGTACATGGACGTTAATCTATGGTTCCAAAAGTTTTCTTGGAAGTTGCTGACTATTTCTATAAAGTATGCTAAGATTCAGAAGTCTCTGCTTTCTGATGAGGCCCCAAATAACTGCCCTCTCGTGGCAAAAAAAAAAAAAAAAACCTGGGATCAAAATTTCCCTACATATTAAAGGGGATATTTGAACTTTGTTCCAGCAGGCAAGCAGAAATACATAAAAGAACAAAGAGTAATGTTTTGGAAAAAGTTCCAGATTTTTTGAATTCCTTCCCTTGTGCGTTTGTGCACTATTAGCAGCGACATAGCGAGGTATCCCCAGGCGCGCCCTGTGTAGTCCCTCCGATTTTAAGAACAATTTTTTCAAAGTTTCAGTATTCAGGGTCTGTAGCTGTAGTCCCTTCATCTGTGCTTACAGCTTGCCGCGAATGGAGGCCGGAAGGTTCACAACTAGATGTTACAATAATCCTAAATATAAAGTTTCAACATTTTAAGACCAATAGTTTTTGAGATATGCGAGTTACATACATACATACATACATAGGTACAGACGGCATGGAAAAACTGGTCAAAATAGACTCGCGGTCGGTCAAAATGGGTTGTACTTGCATTCATATGAACGTGCATGCTAGCGTAACGATGAGGTGCGTCGCAAAAATTCTTACAAGTAAATTTAGAGGTAGTCAAAAACGGCTTTTTCGTCGAAATCTGGCTCCGGAAATTTTTCGCGATCACATTACTTCCTTATATTACGTACAAGGAAGTAAAAAATGACCATTGCATATCCCTATCAGCTGTTGCGTGTATGTGTGGTGTTTGTGTGTGTGTGTGTGTGTGTGTGTGTGTGGTGTATGTGTGGTGTGTGTGTGTGTGTGTGTATGTGGTGTTTGTGTGTGCGTGCGTGTAAGTGTGTGTGTGTGTGCGCGTGTATGTGTGTGTGCGTGTATTTGTGTATGTGTCTGTGTGTGTATGTGTGGTGTTTGTGTGTGTGTGTGTGTTTGTGTGTGTGTGTGTGCGCGTGTATGTGTGTGTGCGTGTATTTGTGTATGTGTCTGTGTGTGTATGTGTGGTGTTTGTGTGTGTGTGTTTGTGCATGTGTGTGTGTGTGTGTGTACAGTAACAGCTGACAAGTGCATACTTCCAACCAGGTCCTCGAGTAGGTGGCTGTTACAGAACCTTCGAACTCTCGACTGTTGAGAGCTCAGTGTCTTTAACCGAACAACCACGCTACTCCTGTTCTATTACACCTGATTCTCCTATGGAAAGTTTCCATTCTTGAACAATATAGCAACGGTTTTGCAACAATAAGACAACAATTACTTCGTCGACTTAGCCAAACAGTTTGTTTAAAAGTTCATTCCATCGTGACCAAGTGGATAAGACAGTGAACATGGGAGATGGCTGAAGTGTGAACGTCCTTGTGTTCTGGCCTACCGCGTGATAGTCGATCTAACAGTCAGGGGCGTAGCCAGGGGGGGGGATATCGGGATATATCCCCCCCCGAAATGTTTGGATTAGTGATGAAATTCCGTCTATTTATACACATATAAGTTAATATCCCCCCCCCCGGAAAATTTTTCCAGGCGCATATCCCCCCCCCGAAAAATTTTCCTGGCTACGCGCCTGCTAACAGTCTCGAATTTTCGGCGTTTTTATTTCAGCTGTAACGTGAATACGCATTAGAGCCGACTGAAAAGTCCTCCGCCCAAACACAATACACAGTTCTTCATCTTTTTAAGGATAATCTGCGAAATATTTTGTTTCTTCTGGACCTTCCCGTATGAACACAGAAAGTGAGGATGTAGCGGCTTGGTCAATGCTTGGGACGATTAACCCTTTGAGGCGCAACCCTTTCCCAATGCTGAAACAAGGGCAGCCGTTGCCATCGCTCGACTTAACTACCAGCAAGATGGCAGACGATCGAAACGTTCATCGCGTGCCACAGATCGAGAGATCCTTTTTTTGACGACAGCTGACTGTGCCCGGCACAGCCAGCTGGTCATTGTCTGGTCACCTTGTGACCACACTGTAGGGTCACAAGATGACCGTCACGAGAGTAGGGCACATTTATCTACCAGTGAGTGCACTTCGATGTCGCAATGGCCGCTCGTGACCGGATTGTGACAGTCACTTAAGGGTCACATGGAGGCTGCCGTGTTATCACGGTATTAGGGAGACTATGATTCTTCCTGGATTAATGCAGCTCTACTCTAGTGCTGTAGCGACATTGCTAGCTAGAAAGGAAACCATCTGCAAGCTACTGAACGTTCCGACTTACAACTATTTTTAAATGACTTCGAGCCTGATATTAACAAACTCGTCCAAATGCACCAGATTCATTCATGATACTAGATAAGTTTTGAGCTCAAAGCTTTATGTTAATGTTAATGCAAGTATTTCTAAGTATGATTAAGTATAAATATTAATTCCTCTAGTCAGGGGCGTAGCCAGAAATTTTTCATGGGGGGGTTACGACTACTACAACTCATATATATGTATACGTGGGTGTGATAATGTAGTGAAGAATATACATTTTGTATGGCAAAAAATTTCTCATGGGGGGGATTATGACCCCCCTAACCCCCCCCTTGGGTACGCCCCTGCCTCTAGTTGAAACCATCTTTGATCTCAGAATTAGGGGATGGGCCACATCCTACCTATCATGCCCAAAAGTAATGATGCATGATTAAAAAGTACATTTGTAATAATTGTTTTTAAGATGCGCAACCAGGTGGTATGGTAAAAAGGTATGGGAGAACTTTTTTTTAATAAAAAAATGGGTAGTAGTCGAAAAATTTTTGAGAACCTGTGATGTATATGAACTCAAAAAAAAAAAAAAAAAGTCTCCTTGCGATTGAGTTACTTGTGTTATCTTTGGAAATGAAAAGAAAAGAAATTCTTCCAAACAGAATTCTTATCTTTGAAGGATATATGTTTTAAGCCTGTGAAATGAAATGCAAACACGAGAATAGAGGCATACAGACTACACGAAGTTTCTTTTAATTCTGAACGGTCATTCTTGTTTTTGTTTTTTTTTTTTAAGATTTTTTTTCTTTGTGTGGAGTTCATAAAGTACATGACACAAACTAAGATTTACCTTTTGAAATGACTGCTGCACAAAGTAGATGAAGGGTTTCTGTTATGAGACACACTTTTAAAAATTAAGATTGAAATATAATAATCTATTAGATGATATTTATTATTATCGCTATAATGTGAATGCAATCTGTATAAATTATCAGGAATTGGTCAAATTTGCAAAACTCTAAAGCATTCCAGTTATATTTCAAAAGGTACAAATAAAAAATCTGCAAAATCTAGTTAATTTGTAGTAATGTAGGATAGTGCAAAGACATGAAGATGTAGCATAAAAAATGTATGGGCACCGGGAAATTCCGCCATGGTGGATGCTATTTTGCGGTAACATCTTCTTTATCAATGATGGAACAGTCAGCTTCTTGTGGGAAATTAAAATTTTTTTTTCTCTTAATATCTCGACCCCAAGTTAAAATGAGGAAGATAAAATATCCCTTTTCACTGTCCCATCCCTCCATCTACACAGCGTCTCAACAAAATAACTTATTCCTAAAAATATGCAGCTGTTAGACCTAACTGAGCTGCTAATTTATAAAAGTGATGCGCTTAGGTCTATGAAGCAAGAATTTTACTAGTTACAATAAATGAGACTGAAAACTTGCATCAAAAGTATAAGAAGTTATTTTACTTTTGGGGTTAGAAATCACCTTTTTTTTCGTACATAAACTCTCATAAATTTCTAAATGGAATTATTTATAGCAATAACTATGATGCTATGGCTACTAAACCTGGTGGAAAAATCAGAAATTAAAAATAATGTTTCCTTTAGGCATAGCTGATAGTGCCCAATCCCTCCCACTGTTCCAACCCTCGTTACTTTTATGTAGACTTTCAGGGCCGGCAGGAAGTGTGTGCGACGTGTGCTGTCGTACTTGCGAGTTTTGATAAATGCGCCGGAAACAGAAATAATATGGTGAAATTAAAATTATATATATGAAATTTTGAATGCAAATTAGCTGTTTGAATATGTTAACAACTTTGCCCAATAAATAAAATGTTACTTGAAAGTGTAGTAAAGAGAACTGATCCAAGAGCTCCGCTCCATTGTCATGACAGAACTGATCATTTGTAGCTATAATGAGTTACAAGTCATGCACTCTGCTTATTAAATTTTAATATCATTAAAAATATTTCACCTTTTTCCAACAAAGGAAATATTAGTTTGAATTTAAAAGTAGAAGTATAAAAAGAAATAACTCTACAATGTTTATTTAGCTCAGGTCAAAAAAGTTTGACTAATTTTTTGTTTCATGCCAAACGATTTTACCCAAACCCGTGATGTCATAAATATAAGACCATTCTCATTGTTAAAATTCTATGGGGTGTGGATTTTGTTAAGTTTTTATTTAAAAGGGGAGCCAATGATCATTATGATGGTTAGTACAAATTTTGCGCTGTGCATATGAGAGAAATATTAAAATCTTACCTGAAATGTATCCGCATAAGTACACCACTAAATCTTAAAATTTAGTTTACTCAAATAATATCTATATTTTTTTCCAGACATGTCTTTATTTATATTTGTATATTATATTCATTGCACACACAGTTAGAATCAACACATCCTAAATATGTCATTCAATAATAATTAATACTTTACGATCAATTATTTCAGAGAATTATACTAAAATATCGGGTACCCTTCAATTTTGAATATTAACAAATTTATTTCAAAAAGTATTTTTACTTATGAAAATATTTATCTAGAAAATTCTTCAAATAATTAAATCCCTTTCGTAGTAATCATTTAAACATTAATTATACCAACATAATCCACTTAAAATATTATTTCAAAAACGCTAAAATACTTTTTATATACCTAATATGGTAAAATTAAATTTATCATACTACGTTGGGGCAGATGTAGTAATACCTCTTGAGTTCACAATTTCTCCTGCACCAGTTTTACAAATTTTCGAAGTTCATAATTCTAAAGTTTCACTAATTTCGCGATATATTGTCACTCAGTCCACAATATTACGGTGTCTCACAAAGTCTGTGAGATTTTATATAGTATCGCCTAGTCCACGATATTGCGATCATTTAGCGTTCTTCTCATAGTTCATAGTCCACGATATTGCGATGGCCTAGCGTTCTTCTGATAGTTCATTTCTCTAATTTTGATTTCGTATACAGTTAGTGTACCACAAAAAATTCTTCATTAGCTGGAACAGTTCGATCTTATAAGAAATGATTTTTTTTTGGAATCAACGAAATTCTTATAACTTAGACGAAAGAATTTTCAAAATCTTCATCAGCAAGAATAAGCGATATTTCCCAAACGCAGGAAGAGACGTATCGGCGGAACAGTTGATCTCAGACGAAATGATGACTAAATTCTTGTACGTCAAACGAAAGGATTTTCAAAATTAATGAACATCGTGTAAGTAATTTCCCAACCACAGGAAGAGACGTATCAGCGGAACAGTTGATGCCGAGTTCAGAGCATCGGTCGATCTCTAAGAATTTTCTAATAATAAAATTTTCATTTTCTTCAAACAGCGACGAAAAAAAAAAAAACATCCAGCCGAAGGCATCGGTCGATTTCAGGAGAATGAGCTTCGATAAGCACCAACCGGATATTTTTAATTGTAGCCAATGGAGATAAAAATCACATGGGGCTTCCCTTTTCCTTGTAAACCTGAAAATTTATGAGTTTTTTGACTGTGTCTGGCGAAAAGATTATTCTTGCGAAACCGTTGCTGTTTACTGAAATATGATATCGCCCAGTGTGGTCTTGAGATCCCTTCTCTGAAAATTCGAAGTCTGGGCGGTCCCCGTGTGAATGAACTCTGGGAAATTTGAGGGGAAAATTGTATTTCATACTTGAAGTAATCTTAAAAACTTCACATATACTTGTGAGGTATTAAACTTCACCTTTTCTAGAGCATGATTGAAAAATGTTATGCCTTCGCATAACACTCATATTATTAACTAGCTGCGTAGCCGTTCTTCATACGGAAGGAATCAAGTGTTTTTTTACTCAAATGAGTGAAATTAATTACATCTTCACGAAATTTCAAAATATGAGAAATTCTTCGACTCTTGGCATAAACATTGGCTTACAGATACTTACTTGAGGTGGAATATAGCGTAACGGCAAAATTATAACACAAGAACTATCGCAACGTTAATTGAGATTAAAAAGGGGGGGAAGCCGTAAAAAGTCCTTTGCAAACCAATCTATTCACTTTCCAAGTGCTTCTGAAGGATAAAATGTTGTCCCTTTGGGTTAAGTTCTAAAATAATGTTACATGGTGTGGGCAACTGTTTTATTTCGTCTTCTAATTCCCAGGGATGCAGAAAAAGTTTAGGGCCCCAATATTTCCCCAGAACATAATTTGTTTTGTACAAAATTTCCATAAAACTGAAGCATATTATCGTTCTAGTTAAAGCGACTATCTAGCGCTTGCTTCTTTTTTTCTTTTCTTTTTTTTTTTTTTTTTTTTTTGGTAGAGATGCAGTTGTTATCAAATGTTCTTTCTTTTCTTTAAACACATTCGGGACAGAAGCTTTCCCAGAACTTAAGAATTTCCCCTGAACCTCGTTTGGGCGTTCGGACATATCCTGCACCCCTGCTAATTCCTAAAGCGTGAATGATGTGTAATTTGTCAATCTGCAGAACACCTTGGTAAAACTTTACTGTACAAAAATATTTTAAAATAGTGTTGATATAGATATAGAAATACCTAAGTGAAACATTCGTTGTTTCGTGAACTTTTTGGGTATCATGTCTATCGTAAAAATAAATCCTTCTAAAGTAATTATTTGTAAAGCGCGTTATCCTCAATAAATTTGTGATGCAATTTGGAATTCGTGACATCAAAATAATGTCGAATTCACCTACCATTAGAATTTAAAATAAAAAATTAATTTCATATTTATCATAATTGTAACCATACTAACAGAATCCATTACGGACATATTCAAGGTGGGGTTCCGGTCTTTCTCCCCCCCTCCCAAAATTTCAATTTTTGTTAATAAAATCAAGTCTTTGTATGAAAAATTCTGTCTTTTCCACCGTCTGGACACCCTACGAAATTTTTTCTGAGTACGGGCCCTGTCTATTATTGTCACTTAAGCTCCTAAATTCAAAAATGAAATAAAAACTGAATTACTTGTGAGTTCTTGGTTTAGGAAAAGGAAAATACATATTATGAAACAAAAAAAAAAGTCATTATCAAGTCATTATAAAGTCATTATCACATGTTTAGTCTATCTATTAATATATTCAAATTGAAAAGTATTTTTCATGAATATTAAATCAAATAGCACGCTATTTTGTAGTTTAAAAAATGTGTTTATTATTTTTTATGACATAATAATAAACCGAGTAAAAGAAATTGCTAGCAGTTTGTTTTTTAGACAAGTACTACAATAGTATGCCCATCGAAGCTTGGAAAAGTCAGTTAAAAGAATTGGAGATGTCATTTAAAAAATTTACATACTTCACTTTAATATTTACTATTTATTATTACTTATTAGTTTTTGTTTTTTTATCCTTTCAAAATATCAACTTAAGGTATTAAGTTCTGGAAAGTTTTCAGTTATAGAGCACCCATTAATATTTATTTATTTAATTAATTAATTTTAGGGTTACCTAAATCTAGTTAGATTGCAAAAGACGCCAAAACTTATTCTTGACACACCCAACATTTTTCTGTTGGGCCGGCTCTGAAAGTCATTTACTTAACTGGGTAGAAGGTCAGGGTATGCTCTAGAAAGGATTGTGTCCGAATCCAGAAAAATTATTTTTTCTCAAGCCCGTAATCGGGGGGGGGGGGGGGGGACCTCAAATTTTTCTCGATTAGACAGTGATTTGAAACAATGAAAAAAAAAAATCAATTAACAAATTTAGACATTTTAAAGTTCTCAAACCCTGCATAGAATGTTCATTTTCAACTTTAAATCAAGTTAAAACAAAAAACAAAAAACCAAGATTACTGATGATACATGACTAACGTGACCATTCACTTTTTCATTTAAAACGGGACATCTACTACATTTTGAGCAATAGTGTATTTATTTGCTTCCTCAAAACGGGACATCTACTGCTTTTAAGGTAATAGTGTAGAGAGACTGAATTTACAGGTCTGGGTATCTTTTAGTTGTTATAAGAAAACGCGCAAAAAAGCTTGCGTTAATGTTAATATCAAAATAAAATTTTAAAAAACTTTGCTAAAACACACATATACTATAAAAAAAAATAGTGCAAGACGTACGTTTCGGGTGGTACAAGGGGTAGGCCCTTCTTCGACTTCAAAAACACCATCCGACACAAGGCAGGAAGGTAGGAAAGTGAGAAATGTAAACAAAAGGACACACAGAACAAAGGAAGTTGTCATTCGGAAGGAAAAAATTTAAGAAAACCAGAGTGAAAAGGGAAAATAAAGTGGAGATCGGGGGCGGGGAAGGAATAAACAAAAGAGGAACATGACTTTAAAAAAAGAAATAAACATTAAATAAATTGAAGTAGTTGACTAAAATGAACATTAAAAGAACAAAAACAAAAACAATACATCACCAAGAGGGAGGTCAGTTGTTTTTTCTTTTTCTTTTTTTTTTCTTTTTTTTTTTTTTTTTTTTTTACAGACACTGCCGTTGGATGATTTTAGATTTTTAGCGGCCTTTATTGAAATCGATACCCAGGGTTGCTCTCTTTTTAAAAACGGGACATTTTCTAAAAACGGGACATTACGATGTCCCGAAACTGTGCTTGGGGACAACGGGACAAGCCACCTAAAAACGGGACGTATGGTCACCTTATACATGACCGAAAAGAAGATTTCGTTTTACTTGCATTTAACAGGGATTATAAAAAATCTCAACGTGAATTTTGTTTTACCAGCAAGCAGCTCAAACTGATGCTCTAAATCAGTGTCTTCCAACCTTTTTACTTCTGTGTCCCGGCAAAAATAGGTAATATATCTCAGGGACCAGCGTCAAGCAAAAATGACAAGTTTTATTAAAAAAAAAAAAAAAAAAAAAAAAAAACTTTTAGCAAGAACATTTTCTGCTGAGCACTTAAAAAAAAAAAAAAAAAAAAAAAAAAAAGAATGCGGTAAAAATAATGTGCGGCACTACCGCACAGTAACAAAAAGGTAGTTTTATTTCGTTAACAAAATTAAATTGTTATATAATTAAATTACAAGTAATTGACAAAATAAAAGTAATTCAATTAATAAAATGGACCAAAATATCCTTCCGTAGTACTTAAGAGTCTTGAGGGGGAGGAAGAACAATTTAAATTGCATAACCATCCCGGCGGCACTCCACCCAACCCAAGTCGAATCCCCCGGCTATGGGCAGGGCCTGATTTCTTGGAGATCATTCGGGGTAAGCGCCCAGGCCCCCAACAAAAAGGGGAGACCCAAATTGTTTTTTAAGTTTAACAATTTGTAAATTTTGGGAAAAAAAAAGTTTTCGAAAGAGGGGGGAGCTATGAAGCTTTTGCAACTCGGAAAATCTGCCCTCGCTATGGGCCTGGATTTTTAATTACAAGAATAGAAGATAGAGCCCTTTTGAAGGGGCTAAATCTGTGCTAAAGCCCATCCTAGGAATATCCAAGCATCCCACCCACCTACTTCAGAGTAAAGTATATTTCTATGAACATCAACGAAGCTACGTAATATTTTGGATAAACTAAAGATCATAAAAAAAAAAAAAAAAAATTATTAACTACTTTAATACCTGGAACTGGTTTGCGCAAGAGTGAAAGTAAAAGTGAAAGTGGTTCAGTCTTATGAAACGCGTTTACCGCTTCGTGAACTTGCACTTTCGGGCGTGTAAGTTCTGCATACTAATTCCACCAACATTTTTTTAATTCTAACCCAAGCGGAGATAAACGGAATTTCCGAGTGTTCGAAATTCCTTAATTATAACGGCGTCCTTTCCAATAAGAGGGTCTTGCTGACGCCGCTACGTCTGAAAAATCGCTCTTCCGCATCTAATCCGTTTCTTCATAACTGCGATCATGGTCAAAATAAGAGAAAAAAAGTAGAATAACAATTGCGAAAATTTAAACGCCGGGGAGACTGAGGCCATTTAACCACAGTGTTGGCTCAGGCGAAAGCTGGAACTCACGTGATCTTATAAGTGCCTTTCTGTGACGTCACCAGCAAGATGGCTGTCCGTCATTCCACTTTCCTAGCATTAATTACAACACAAAGGCAGATGTTCCGCTGGCTTGTGTGGCGTTTTTAATAGTGTGCAAAATGTTTTTATGTGTTCGGTAAACCTTGCTTCAGAATAATCTTGGATTTTCTTATTTTTAAGGTGAGTAGCAGGATTATTTTTTTTTTTTAGTTTCCAATGTATTATCCTTGCACACGTTTATAAAATTTAATGAAGCAGGACCGGTATGCGGTATTTGAATGGAATGCAGAAAACTTCTCATTGCCACCGATGTATATTAAAATTAAGAATTTCTAGAATATAATAATAGTAAAAAATATTTTAATGCATCAAATAAAACTTGTACGTATTACGTAATATTTTTATTATAAAATGTAAATGCTTAATTTAAGAAATTAAAATTATTTTATTTGGAACGCTTGTGAATTATCTCTCACAGCACAAGGAGTCTGCTCATGGATGTCATCAGGGGTCGTCTGCGCATCAGTGGGTCGTAGAGTACAGTAACTGACGTGTTGCGCATTCTCAGTTTAACCGATAACGAAAGGTAAATGCCGCGCTTAATTTGCATAGAAGCTCACGGGAGCTCAGCCACCTGTACTTCTTTTTGTAGGTGAATCTTTGCATTAAATTACGTATTTTACTATACTATTTAATTCTTTTAATTGGTATTAATTTTATTGCTCTCGATAGAACTGTAGTTGTAACCGAAAATGTATTTAATATCTTAATAAAATATGTAATTATTCTTGTAGTTTACAATACTACAAATTAGAGCTCTATCACTTATTTTGTAATAAATAGTGACATATTTAAGGGGGAAGGAGCCTAGGGGGCCCGGGCCCCTCCGAAAATATAAAACGAGTACTAAAAGCTTTTATTTTAAAACATTTATACTAACTCATGTAAGAATAAGATTTAAAATAAGCCAACTTTATAACGTTACAAGATGTATTATTGTTTATTATGATTATACATTCAGACACGCAGTTATTACACATAGTTTAACTCCAGTAAAAACAAATTTTTCACCACAGTGTAGAATTTTTATCTGCATATTTCAGGGGTGATTGTGTTCCGGGGGTAGCCCGGAATTCCGGGTTTTTTGCTTGATCTCTCCGGGTCAAGGACGGATTAAAGGGGTGGGGGGCAGAGGGGGCAACCGCCCCACTCCCCGAGAAAAAAGAAATTAATGTAAAAGATCCTATTTTACTTCTATAAAGTGGATTTATATGTCAATCTTCTAACTAACCGCCCCCCCCTCCTCCACAAACGCATGAATCCGTCTCTTTCCGAGTAAGATATTATGAATGCATCAGACCAACGTATTTTGGTTTGTTAAAGAAATCATGGTAATTAAATTGCTTCTATATCTTTATTTACTTATTAATCCCAACAGTTTTCATGTAAAAATATTTATTCTAGCAGCAGAAGCATAGTTTGGCTGGGATCATGGGTCAGCAGCTGTTTGGGGTATCATCATATCCGATTCTTTCAACTGATAAGGGTGGAGTCTGAGTGTCTGGCAAGGCATTCTTTGGGCTTGTATGCGGAGGGGAGAGAAAAGAATCATAGGATGGGAATTTATAAGATGAGTGGATGTGTTGGAATGTGAGAAACCTTTTCCCGTTTTGTTTTAATCAATTTTACTGGGTACACCAGATAGTAGTTTCAGCCGTTAATTGTTTATTGTGCAGCCTTTCGAATTCCTTTTTATTATGAAATATCTCAAACCAACCAGGTGACGATATGGAGGAATTAGAAAAAGAAAGTGAAAATAAATTAGCACTTAGTGCAAACTTTCTTCACAATCCAATAAATCCTGCACCGCAAAGCGTAACGACACCACACTCCTCAAAACAATCTACTGAGGATGTTACTCGAGAAGGCAGTAGAAAAAGAAAGTCAACCTCTGCAACTAACAGCAAAACTAAACAATAAAAAATAACTTTTTATTTATTACAAAAATTTATACAAATTATTTTTGTTAAAAATTACTTTTTATTTTTTACAAAAATGATACAAATTAGTTTTTCTGTAACATTTAATAAAGCTATTATAAAATTAAATATAAGACATTTACATTTTTGCTAAAAAAATAATTTAAATACCAGAATATATTTTCTAAAGCAAATTTATTCAATTGAAGAGTATAAATATAAATTTCTTAATATATGCAATTTCCCCCCCCCCTTTTAAATATATATGTATAAACAGGAGTTTTTCAAGTAACCATACAATTTTGTTTCATATCAGCCAAGTTACTTGTTTTATTAGGGAGACTACGATTTTAATAATGTTTGCTGGTTTTTTCTAACACTTTAAACCCTAATTTTTCTACTCTTTTCTCTACTTTTTCTAGTGAAATTTTGAATACTTAAGAAAAGCTTGTGTTCTAAATAAATGTTGATGTTTCACCTATTTCATGTTTGAAAATTCTAGCATTTCTACTGTTTTAAAATTTTTATAATTATAGCATTAATTGCTTTTTGTGGATTTCAAACTCTGTAGATAGACTCTTATAAAAAGAAACTATTAATTTAAAAACATCATAATTTAGTGTGTACAAGAGTATACTACTATATGCAAAAGGTGAAGAGTGTGTTATCCCAAGAATGTATTGGATTTTTTTTCTTAAACACACTCTGTGTGTTTAAGAAAAAAATCCAATCTGTGTGTGTGCGTGGAGTTCTCTAAACTGTGCTCCCTGATTGAACATTGATAATTTGTAAATTCAAAATGATTAATCTCATTATAGTCTGGTTTATTCAATGTGTATCAGTTGGTACACATTGAATATTAATGAGTATAGTACTGTGTGTACTGGTAATGTTCAGGATTTTTTGTAATCGCATCGGTAATTTTCAGGATTTTTTACTTTGGGTCACAATCACCCCTGATATTTTACTGTTAGAAAATAAATGCGTTAGATTAAAAAATAATTCAATTAGTTAATTAGAAAGTAATTCAGTTTCTCATTTCTTTAATGGTTCGAAAACAGTAGAAAAGTCCTCTAGTTTACAAACAACTTTCGTCCATAAAATGTGCTCCCTCCCAAAGAGCTAAATACTGGAGCGGCCTCCTCCTAACTGAAAACTTATATAGGCCACCGGTTTGAAATTAAGCACTGGTTAAATAAAACCTCACTCATTAATATTCTAGTGATAAAGTGAGCATACTTCTCAGTTTATTTATTTACTTGATTACTATTACTCTTCTCTTTTCAACAAAACCCATCTTGATACAAAAAAAGTGCGCAATCCAAAAAAATTATTTTGGTGAAGCAAGGGAATGGGTGAGGGGACTGTCGGTCATTCGGGGCCGTCCATAAATGATGCCACTTTTTTTTTTCAATATCTTTGACACAACTCCTTTTAGTCCCTAAGAGTCACACTTCACCATACCCCAAACACCCCTTGTCACTAGAGATGAGACGGGCTCAGCCCGAGCCCGAAAGCCCGGGCCCGACTCGGGCTCGGGCTCTGTAATTCACGATTGCGTTCGGGCTCGGGCTCGTGAAAAATTTCTCCTTTGAACATACTCCTTGAAACAGATTTTAAAAAGTGATTCATGGGATAAATAGACGCACTTATTTAAAAAAAATAGCGGCACGGGAGACTAGAAGGTGTGTGAAGCTCCAAAATGTATTGTATCCTATTAATGAAGTAGTTAATTTTATTTGTCTTTAGCTGAAATTTCGGGCTCGGGCTCCAACTTTAATAATATTGCTCGGGCTCGGATTAAAAGTCCTCGGGCTTCAAAAAATGAGCCCGAACTCATCTCTACTTGTCACATGTCACGCTGTATTTACGTAAACATATGCTTGCAGTTCAGAAAAGAGCACACAATGAGAGTCTCATTCTTTATTTTTACTCTTTTAACTATTGCTTTAATGACATTAGCGAGCATAATTTTCTTTTAACGCACTCGCTGCCGGTCCTGGAAGTATTAGACAATACAAGCCAAATTTTTTATGTAAGTTTTATTTATAAACTATAGTTTTTAAAAATAAATTTTTCATTACGTTTATAATAAACTAGTTTTTTTTTTATTTCATTAATATAATTCAATATTTACTAGCAGCCAGCTTCGCCGCCCCATACCTGGAGGACTCATTTTAATGAAAATCGTGTTTCTTTGTTTTAACAGTATTTTTAATTAAATCTATTTAGGTTAGGGCTGCTACACATTTTGGGTGTCATCATAAATGCCGATATTGAAACAGCCAATGGCTAAAATGTGCTTTAGCCCAATGCATAGTGACATTTTTTAGATGGGCGATGAATGCGCCAGTAAATTCGATATTTTAAAGCTATGAAAAAGTCCGAAAGATCTTGCATTTTTGTATATCCATTATTGTTATTTTGTGATCTAGCTACTGCGTGACATAAGGCTTGCTCCATTGGACGTCATTGAACTTTTAATTTGGATTTTTGCACATGAGTTATTGTTGTTGCCCGAATGTTTTCATCTAGTTGTTGCCGTTTGCAGCGTGGAAATAACGTCGGCTTTGGTACCGCATACGTTAGCGTATTATGTAAGTAGATTTTTCTCATATTTGTTTCAAATTACGTGGTTTTCGAAAAGATAATTAGTTATTCACTAAACTAAAATAAGAAATTTGGTTTATACGCCTGACTATCACGTACTGGCGAGGTACCGGATCGGCAGCGAATATATATTAAGTGAAGAATTACCATATACTCAGAACCAACCCTGAATGCCTTTCTCTAAAAGAAATGAATAAATGGGGGTGGGAAAAAATCATTTAAAAGATTTTAAACCCCATTAAAAAATACTCCCAAATTCTGTTATTTACAAAATAACTCCAAACCTTTAATGTACTGATTTCAATTGTTTTTGTTATAACCAAAATGTATGGTGTCCCTCATCTTGTTACCTCCCTCCCTCTCCCTTGTCACAAACTGACTTATTGTCACACTTTTACGAATCTTCCTCCCCCCTCCCCCCGCTTCAAACGTGACATCACTCCTGGGCGGACCCCTTTCGTTTATAAAATAAATACATTCAGTGTCTTTCGGAATTTTCAGTGTCGAATCTTGGATTATTCCTAGGCGGAGCAAAAGCAGGCTGTGACGACAGCTGGCTGTGCGCGCTCAGCCAGCTGTCGTCAAAAAAGGATCTCTAGATCTGTGGCACGCGATGAACGTTTCGATCGTCCGCCCTCTTGCTAGTCGTTAAGTCGAGCGATGGCAACGGCTGCCCTTTTTTCAGCATGGGGTAATCTATTCAGCTGTTCTCGCATTCTTCCATTTTTCAGTAGAGGTCAGTGCTGTTAAAAATAATCGTGACAGTTTTTTTACGGGAAATGACGTGCTAAAAGGTAAAGGATTCTCGTGGAGCTACGTCACCCGCAACTATTTTTATGGAAATCAAATCTATTCTTCGTAACTGGCAACAGTCAAAATGTCAGAGTTTGGTGCTCCCAGAGTGGGAACATTGCGCGTTAAAGGGTTAACTTCTTAGACTTTTAATTGCCTTGCCGCCAGTGGCCGAAATTCCAAGCTGGAGCAAACAATTAAAAATGCCACCTTCACTTTTCCTCCCATCAGTTTTTTTCACCTGAATTTATCTCCCCTAGAAGTTGCCGCAAGAGACAAGGTCCCGGACTTGCCACCCCCTACCCCCATCCAAAATTTGGCTGTGTCAAGTCTGTATATCAATCTTCTGCAGTCAGCAGCATAAGAGTGCATCTTTGACCACATACTTTGAAAATACAACCAGATATAGTTTTTTTTTTTAATTTATATTTCGTTTAACACTTTGGTGATTTGCACTTCACTCAAGGGTCGGCTTGTTACCTCGCACCGCCCAAAAGTTCGAGTATCGCTGGAGCTCAAACTTTACAGGGCCCCGTCTTCCAGGCTTGTATCGCCCTTCTAGAAAATAAACACTTGTAAATTTAACTGTTACTACTATTAATTTTACTTGTTAAGTAATGCAACCCATTTCAGATGTGTCATTCACGGTCATGGTAGCAATTTATTTATCTTTTACAAAATTTAAGCTTTTCCTATTCGTTTAAAATTTTCACTGATATCAGCTGTGATCTAAAAATACTGCTTGAAGGGGGGGGGGAAATAATAAAATTAAAAGCGTTTCTTTTTTAGCCTTAGCTAATCTAAAGATCTGAATAATAATAATAATAGTAACTGTTATTACTAAAATAAGAATAGTGGAGAAACAATAGCAATAGTAAAAATAAAATAGTTATTGTTATAAAGTGACATATATGAAAAAGTATGACAGTTCAAAGATAGATCAAAATTTAAGAAATCACGCGTTGCATTTTGGACCTATTTGGAACAAAAATTATTATTAATGACTATGTCATTTTATCTCTCACCCCCTTTATTGAAAATTGTCCGAAAAATGTGTCCCAAAAAAGCGACATAAAAATGCGACGTAATTTTACATATATTTAAATACTATTATCAGGTTGTAACGAAAGTTTTCCGCCATATCTGCCTGAAAAACTAACTTCTAACTCCTTAGATAACTGTTTATGAACTTTCGGTATCAAACCTGCACAGTGTCACATGATACAACAATAGTACTTAAAGCTGTACTCATAATTCGTTGATATTATGTAGCTGACTTTTTGAAACAGAACAGGAAGTAAAGGATGGTTCTAATCCTCTAGAGTGATAGTTCCTTTTGGGACACCTTATACTTAATGATAACTCTATTTTTTACAGATTTCACAACACAGTGTTCTAAAGTAAGCCTCTTTCTTTCAAATGCCAAAAATCGTTTGACAAAATATGAGCAAATACGCCAACGCGAACTGTGTGCTGACGATGTTTGCGGTGGCGAGAAACTTTCGTTACAACCTAATAGTTCACAACAGCTTTAATCTATTGTTACACTATTTCGTAAGCTGTAGAATAGGCATCATATGCATTTTTTACATATATTTAAATACTATTAGTTCACAACAGCTTTAATCTATTGTTACACTATTTCGTAAGCTGTAGAATAGGCATCCCATGTATTTTTCTATAAATAGGTTACAATCCTAAAAATTTCAACATAAGGTTACCAGGCGAAATACGCGAAAGATGAGAGATAAAAGGACATAGTCAATTAATATCGTTTTAATATGGCAATCATGAAACTAAAAAATTGGGGGGTTCAGGGGGATCTCCCCCTGACGAGACTCGAACAGCCGAGTTATTTATTTTTAAAAATGGTACAGAAATTAAATAGATATTTTAGTATAAATAGATATAGAGATTTTATAGAGCGTACACAGTAAAAAAATTCGGAAACGTTACATACTTATAGCGGAAAGGTTTCCGAAAGTATAGCGTAACCTACCGATGCCTGTGAGTGATGTAACTTCACTGTGTGGTCACTGTGAAGTTTATTTGTGACCAGTCACCAGGTGACGTCGCCGGATGAATACTTAAATAAAACGGGTGAATACTTAAATAAAACAGCACATTATCGCCTGAAAATAATTTATGTGGAAGAAAAAAGATTTAAGATTTTTAATTTATATTTATTAATTATGGTATTTTCTCTCCATTTACAAAATACTTCAAAAAAAATTTTAAGTTTCCAAAACAAGCCGTACCACAAATAACTTTTGCAGCAGTCAGTTTACTTTTAAAGCAAAATTCGGCAAGAAAACCGCAGCGTCGTCGTACCGTACTTTCTTCCGATTGCGTAGGTCCAGCGTTCGATTCTGGCTCTGGTCGCTAGTCCTCACCGCTCCTTCCGACAGAGTTTGGTGCTGCCATCTAGATTAAGATACTCGAAACGCTTCATCTAGTGCATGTTACTTTTTTCTGAAAAACTCGGAAAGGTTACTCGTTAATTCAGAAACCTTTCCGAAATACTCGGAAACCTTTCCGAAATACACGGAGAGGTTACTCAATATTTAACCAAAATATACAGAAACGTTACCCATCTTTTCCAGAAACCTTACCTAAAATGCAGGAAAATAGGTAAATATGTTTCCGACATATGCGGAAACGTTTCTAAATACTTTACCCGCATGGTTCGGAAACGTTTCCGCAATTTTGAACTACAAGAGCTGCCCCATTTTTTGGGGTAACGTTTCCGAATTTTTTTTTACCGTATACATTGCTTGGGCATTAAGCATTAATTTAGATTTGGAGTGATATGAGAGGATTTCAATTTAACTGTATCTGGGATTTCTTCATATACTTTCTCCGAATAAATGTTGAAGGTTTTGTTTAGTTTGTGAACTTAGATATTTATTGCTCTTGGATTTTTTTGATATTTTTTTTTGTGCGACTCCAGTGAAAATCTAGTCTCTTCTGCATACATTTTGTGTGTCAAACTCGAATATTTAGGTATTTGAAAAACATTGTATGTTTTCGTTTTAATATTTTCATAATCAACATATTCTCTTACCTTTTTCACGCTTAAACCAAACGAGCGAAATTCGATCAGTCGGAGCGAAAAGTGAGCCAGTTTTCAAAAGTGAGCTTCTCCTTTAGGAGCGTTTTTCGATCACAAGAGCGGAGCGGAATATAACAATGAGCAGGGAGGGGAAATTCTCGGAAATGATAGAAAGCGAGGAGAGGATTCTCAGAAAAAGGACTACGTAAAGAGCCCTTTCGTGGAAAAACCGGTCGGTTTTCAAGGAAACAGATCGCTCCGCAGTGCATCGTTTTTTTTTTTTTTTTTTTTTTTTTTTTTTTTTTTTTTTTCGCTCTTTGGGTTTAAGCGTGTTCGTATACAGTGCAAGCGCTAGCATGGTCAGTGGCGGCTTGTGACCTTTTTCAGTGGTGGGTCGCGAAAAGAAAGTGTAAGTGCAAATCGTTAAAAAATATATAAACATAGAGCACCCTATCCCCCGTGCGCACAGGGTAAGTATTTAAAATTTTTCAAACAGCAAGTAAGTATCAAAATTACTATACAACTTTTGCTTTTTTTTTTAACCTGATTATGTTAGAATTAAAAACCTATTTATGTTAATAGTAAAAAGTTAGCTCTGTTGTTAATAAAAAAGCCATTTTCTTCAAAATACATTTAATTTTTCTTCGGCATTTATATTCTTTATAGCTGAAAAAACACTCAAAATACTGGTGTTAAACGATAAAGTAATTAAAAAACTTTGTAAAAAACACACATAAGAAGTAAAAGGACTTCCTTTTACTTCTTATGTGTGTTTTTTACAAAGTTTTTTAATTACTTTATTCTTTATAGCTGTTCATAATTTTGAAATAATCTCTTTGTTTTAACATCAATATTAACATATAAAATACATTTAGACATAGTATTTTGTGAATCAAGAAAAGAAAACAGTAAAAGACTAGAAAGAATATAAGATTGCGGAAATTAAACATTTTTTCCTATTGAGAAGTATAGCTCACCATCCTAAATGCTTTTTTTAATGGAAAGTAATATTAAAATAGAATAAAATGCGTACATCTTTTCAGTAAAGATAAATTATTAAAAGAACTCAGTTACATAATAAGAAGAGATTTCGATTCATGCGGGTTGAACGGTCAAACCCCTCTTATTTAGATTTATTTGTGTTAACCCATTATAAGATTAGCTTAGCAGTGCTGAGAGAAGAATGTAGGTAATACGTAATATATATTTCTCTCCTTTCAAATTCTTAAGAAGAAAGAAAGAAGAGATAAGAAGTATTCTGTCAGTACTCGGGGATCGATCTTGGGGAAACCTGGTCAATTTTACGGTCCCTTCACCAAATTACGATTGATTTAATCGACCCCGTCACAAAATTACAGTCAATTAAAAGGGCCTCTTCACAAAAATAAATCGTTTAAAACAACCCTTTATTGCCATTTTATTTTTTATTTTATTTTGTTTTGTAATTTTTTTAAAGAAAAAAGTGACTTTCACAAAAATTGTTATGAAAATTCACAAAAATAGGTATTGAATTTTTTTTTTTTTTTTTTTTTTTACAAAAATGGGACCCTGGAAAAAATTCGGTGATCGACCGCTGGGTATTGATAGGTTGTAAATTGACTGGATCATAATATTGTATTTTTTATTGACCCTCAGGCTGCTGTTTTGTCGCTTACTAGTTCGAACTATAATAACAATGCTCATGTTCATTCCTGCAGTACGAAGCTACACGAACCAGAAAAACCTCTTAGTAGATATTGTGACATTTATGACAATGAGCAAGCATATAATCTTGCCAAGGCTAAATCTCACATACTCTAACGAACAAAAAACAAAAAAGTGTTGTCCTGTTCATACAAATTAAATATTTGTTGTTGGTGGTGGTGCTGGTGCTTTTTATGTTGTTATTGTATATTTTTATTTTTCATTTTTGCGCTATTTTCTTTGTATTTATTTACTTATATGTATTTTATTTTTAACCTACCCTCTTCACTCCCGCCCCCTTCTCTTGTTCTCCCTGGTTTCTTGCTTTTTCCCTTTTCCGATTGGCAACTTGCTCTTCGCTTTTGTTTTCTGCTTACTTTTTTCATTCACCAGTTACAGTTTGTGTATGGATTTCTGCTGCTGCTGACGAAGATCGAAATTTTTTCGATCAAGCCACGTGTACTGATTGATAAGTACAGGGTGGTTATAAAATAAGCAACCCCATTCAGAACCCTCTTGAGCCCGTTATGTCAATCGGATTTTGATTAATTGATATATACGTCATATAGACCATGGGGAAAAGATTTCTGTAGTAAAAAGTAGTTCAAATTTTGACCATCAGATGGCGTTTTTCAAAGATTTCTCATGCAAATATTTGTCAAGCCAATGAAGAGGCTTACAGTCAGAGCCAGAAAGTCATTCTCCGTGCTTTTGTCATCAATAACCGTGCTCTTACAGAAGAAAAATCGCGCTTTTCTTGTAAAATTATCTTACCAAAACGACAGTTATTTTTCAGTTGCACTTTGCACTTATGAATATCGTCGTTTAAAGGGATTGCGAAAAGCGTTCATGTAAAAGAACGGTTTGAAGAAGCTGATTATGAAATTTGAAGAGACTGGAGACTTGGATATGCTCCCATGAAGAAGGCGGAAGCCAGTTGCTATTGAAATTGTCGAAGATGTCACTTCTGCTGTGGTTGAATAGTGTAATATCTTGAACTTTATCGGAATCCTGGCCTACTCGTTCACTCGACTTGAATCCCTGTGATGTGTGGTTGTGGGAATTCCTAACACACCTTGTTTATCGAGGAGGAATTAGAACTTTACCCCAGTCGAAAGTCAGCATTACGTGCCATGTGGTAAAAATCCCTCTGTACTTTCTTCCAGCAGCCATTGAACACTCTATAATGTACTTTCAACACGTAATTGATGGCAATGGAGTGCACGTTGAGCACATTATGTGATTGAAGAAATTTTAATGATTCTGGCAATTTTTTTATGCTTCTTTAGGCGCCACAATACCCCTTGTGATCAGAATTTGAACAGGTTTTTTTATTGCAAAATTCTTTTCTCTATGGTCCAGATAATGTATCATGGTCTATATAATGTACCAAGTTAGTTTCATCAAAATCCGACAGGCAGAACGGGTTCTGAGGCGTCTGAATAAGGTCACTTATTTTATAACCACCCTGTTCCTTTTATGCGTATTTTTGGAAAGGTTTAATTATTTTATATTTTATCTGATTCTCTTCTGCCTTTACATAATATTAAAAGAATTATTTACCGTAAAATGAAAATGAACATCCTTTCATGTTGATAAAGCTACTGATAAAAGATGGAATATCTTGTGCTTCAGGGGGGAAAAAATTCCCAAGTCCCTGCCCAGATCTATTGGTGTTGCTTGCTTTTCGCATGACAACTGGACATGATTACTTGCAAAAATATTTACATTCGATAGGTGTCGATTTCAGGCCGCTCTCATTTCAGGATAGGTGTAAATCTCATTTCAGCCGGCTGCCCTTCGTACCACGAGGGTGATATGGAAGGTGCAGGGGATATCAGAAATAGCAGGATATATCCTTCCCTCCCCCACTTTCTCCGCGAAATTTTTTGGATTAGTTAGCATAATCTTTAAGCCGTGCGCTTATTCACTCACGATTTATTTCATATCCTCTCTCCCGAACTTTTTCTTGACAACCCCTCTGGGATTGTGAACACCCTATTGTTTTACAGTTTGTTACTGACAACTCTACAGAGGCTAATTCTTATTCTCTATTTTTTTTTTTTTTTTTTACCCTCTCATCATATTGTTGGGCTGCTCGATGGCAGATTTGCTGCTGACGGTCGTAGGATTCAGAAAAATAAAAGTATTCTGCCAGACAAAATAAAAGTTTTTCCTCCTTTATGCATTAAGCGTTTAAGTACATCCCATCGGTGGAGTGTACACTTATGCTTTTGTTATTTGGAGACATTTTCCTGCTAGCTTCCATAAAGATGTTCCTAACCACGAAACATGTTTCTGTCAGTTAATGACGAAGGCAAGCATTTAACGTCTGTTTTTCTCAAAAGATTTTATTTCTTTTTGTACAAGGCCAGAAAAATTGCTATTCGAAAGTATAGTTAAATGTTTAAAAAAATAAAAAACACCCAACTTCGTAAAATAATACACATAAAAGTTACTTGTCAAGCTATACACGTATTTCGATCAAAAAAATTTCGATCTTCATCATTAGCAGTTCAATTCCAATCACAGACAAGGACAGGGAAGTGTAAAGTAAGTCTTAACCTCCAATTGGCAAATTGCTCTTCGCTTGCGTTCTCTTATTTAATTTCTTTTCAGTTCTCGGTTTTTGTCTCGGTCTGTGATTTTACTTGGATTGCTACTAATGAAGATCGGAATTGTACGATCGAAACACGTGTATAGCCTGACAAATAATTTTTATGTGTGTTAAAGTTTTAATTATTTTATGTAATAAAAGGTGTTTTTGACTGTGAATTATCGTGTATTCTTGGGTTTATTCTAAATATGATCGCAACCAAACTCGTATTTCTAAACGGGCCAGAGTAGGCCGCGGCCTAGAGAGGCGAAATTTTAAGGGAAGAACATCGCTCAAAGGAGGAGAGTCTTTTCCATTGCATCTTTCAAATCATGAGAGCGAAGAGGTTAAACATAGTGGATTTCAGTGCTATCACCTCATCTTCCGCCCCCTTGGATCCACCACTGCTTGTTAAAAAAATTATAAAAGAAAATGGATGTTGGTGGATCCAGATAAAACTTCTGGAGGGGACACAAACATATTTTGTCTCCTTTTTCTTGTACATTCATTTCATTTTACAAAATAAGTTAATCTTTTATGGTGTACACTGTTAAAACGATGTAGTTAGAAATAAACAAAATATACCAATTTCTGAGTACTCTGTCATCTTGTAATAACTCCGACCACTTTACTCTTAAATTTTAGCAACACATGTACTCATTTTCTGAATTGCAATTTATATTTAAGTACTGATTTATGACACACCAGTATGTACTTAAATGTATGGATGCACTTAAAAAAGTACAAGTACATTAAAGTACTCATTTTTAAGTACATTTTTTTAACAGTGTAAACCGCGTTCGACTCTCTGGATTCGCCAATTGTGACTTCTAACCCGTTTCGCTTACTTTTTTCCCACCCAAAACGCAGCATTTAGCTACAATCATCAATTACTACACGCTTACTACTGTAAGCGGGACTGTTACGGACCGTTTAATTAAGACAGCTTCACAATAAGCGTCGCGAACAAGAGGCCGCTAACGATGTGCGTCAGCCGATTAAAAGCATCAGGGCTGACATAATATTAACCTTGTGACACATCGCTGTGGCCGAGATGCCCGTATTTCCTTTCACAGCTGTTGAAAAAAAAAAAATGCGTTCTATTCTTCCAGAGATTATTAGGTATTGGCGACATCTCAACATCGCGCCTCTAAACATCCGTTGATTATTTGTTTGTTAGGTTTTTGTATTCCTTTAAGTGAATAACCACGTTTTCATGAAGAAAAACGAAAGTTGGTAAATCCGTAGTGCTTCTAAGCTATATTTTACAGCACAGTTCATTGATGTAAATTTTGAGGAAGAGTTCTTGCAGATGCAGTGGTGAGTATGCTTTTTTAACTCTCCGAACATGTACCATGGAAAGAAATCATGAAAAATTTCGTCTTTGAGGTATTGATGTGTGATTTTGCAAAGTTATATACCAGAAGCGTTTAATTTCTGTTGAGCACGGCTCTCAGCACTTTTCCTTACAAATATTGTTGCCTTATCAACAAATTTCAGGAATTCATCCAGGACTCTTCTTCGTTCCGACTTCCGAAGTGATGGCAGATTAAATATGCGACAGATTGTACAGTTCAGTTATAAGTACTGCGTGCCGCCTTTACTATTTATAATTTCCTTAATTTGATATCCATTTTATTTATTTAAATTCTTATTCTACTAATTTATATCACTTATAATGTAAGTTAATTATAGGCACATATTATATGAACATTTAGAATTTCGCTATTCATTTAATATGAACTCCGCTTAAAGAGTCATTCCGCTTAGTAAGTCGCTTTTATGTGGCCTCGAGCGTTGTACTAACGAGGTTTGACTGTATTGTTATACAGAATTATCCTATCTCAAATAAAATACGTTTAACTGAAGTGCAGAAAAACTGTGTATAATTAACAGACGAGCTTGGAAGACAAGGAGTGCCCACATCAGATCTTTTTATTGCTGTTGTTCCGGTAATGTCAGCGTGATGTCACCACGTTTACACTTGGTCAGTCAGCGATGTCAAAAGCGCGAATTTTGTTTTCACGCTCAGCAAATGCTTGAGAAATATCCATATCCATTCCTAGCGGAACCTTAGTGAAATATACGTGAATTAATATACATATATATATTAATTCACCGCACGGCAGTCGGGTGTTGCAACAAGTAAGTGAAGTGAATTAAAATATTCAAAGTATGAAGAGGGGCGATGAATTTTCCTTTGATAAGACCGAAACGGGAAAATGGACTTTTTTCTTTTTTTTTAACAGTGTGATCATTGCACAATGCAAGTAAAAAACGAAAAAAGAAAACCTTTTGTTTATGATTATATCAGAGTTAACAGAGTCCATTGTGGTCAGATAGAAACCAAGAGATACGAATGCATGAGCAGTGTTTATTTTTGCTGTCGCAAACCTCGTTTTTCTTCTAAGTGTTGCTGTCGTTGTTGTTTCAAATGTTCTTTGGCAATTACAGAGCTGTGCCGCCTTAAAGGACAGCGATGAGCGGAAGCGTGAGGCTTCTACTTGAATGAGCCCCAGTGGGAGAAAGACCGACTTCGCTCGGGCTCTCCTAATTTCGAACCGATTCCAGATGAGAGACCTAGCACCCGAAATCGGCACCCCCAGAAGCATCATTTGAATGTGGAGGACATTGGAGCCACGAACAAGTTTTACGTGCACCAGCCGTGACCGAATATTTTATTTACTAGGGGCCAAGGAAATAAAATATTCGGTCTCGGAGTTGGAATCCTAAGATTAGTGAGTAACAAGGAGGTGGGTCATTACAATGGCGGATCCAGAAAAGTTTTAAGGGATAAGTACGTCAAAGCGAATTTTTTTAAGCAATGTTGCTTACCAGAATGAATGTTCTGCTGGAGCCTAGCGTTTTGCTTGTGCAGTCGGTGAGTTCTGGTGGAGCACTCAAAGAACTAATCTGGGAAGAAACTGCAGTAGAAATAAGAAGCGTATTTTCCGTTGCGTTCTTATTTTTAATGATGAGATGAGACTGAACAAGTTAAACATGGATGTAGTTAGTTTAAATGCGCAAAAGATAGGCCCATCACCTGCCTGCATCCCCCTCCCCACTTTTGAATCCACCCTTCCACTGCGTACAATTATTCGATTAAAGTAGAGTAATGTGTTCTCTGAGTTAAAACCATAGATCGTGTTACAATTATTTTATAGCTTTGATCGAATTATTTATGATGTGTATATGGTTCAAATGAAGTACCAATTTAAGGCTGAAATTAAAAGTAAAGATAGATATGGCTTTGCATTTCTCATAACTGAAGAATACCAGGGTGTCTACCGCTCCGGAAAGTCTGGAAAAAGCCGGGAAATTGGAAAATGAGTCCGGAAAGTCTGGGAAAAACCGGGAAATTGGATAATGGGTCCGGAAAATTCACCAAAAGAATAATTTTTTTTTTCGTGTCTTTTTTTTTTTACGCTTTCTCTCTAATTGTCAGACTGGAAACCAAAAGCAACTGTAACACATTTTTCGGACCGCGAAAGCATCTAACGATGTGTTTGTATAAGGAAGGAAAAATGGGGGCTCATCCATCGTGACGGGAGGGTAAAAGACAAATTAGCTTACTTGGTAACTTATGGCTTAGGACCCTATTTCCAAGAACGGTTAGTTAATTCAATCAGAAAGTGCGACTACTTCTGTTTCTCAATGGATGAAAGCTTAATCCTGTATACTTCAGTTAAAATTGATTTCAAGAAGTTGTACAAATATGCAAATATAAAGACAAGGGAGGGGTCATTGTGCAATTTCCCAAAGTAAAATGCACTGGTCAGGAATTTTTTTCCCGGGACCTCCCAAAAGTCAGGAAAAAGTCCAAAAATTGACTTTCAGAAATTTGGTAGACACCCTGAATAATTATTTGTGCGAGCATAGTTCATTTCTTTAAATAAATAGCACCTTCCGTTTTGTCCCTGTCTGCCTCCATATAATAAATTCCAGTTTTCAATAGATGAAAAAATATTGCAAGCAGAACAAGGTATCTCACAAATTGTTTTAATCTTTTTCATATCTCAAGCCTCATCAGACGTCTTTATTATTAATATTATTATTATTGCCAAGAGAAGATAACTTGCGTCACTGAATTTATCATCTCCGCCCTTTCTTGAATTTTCCACAACGTTTTGGATCCTCATCAGGAAAGCGGAGGCTTTTGTATATTGGCACCTGTCAGCAGCTGTTAGTAACCGCCGAGAGAACTTTTTGAACAAAGAATATAGTGTTCAAGTGTATCGAATATAGTGTACCGCATGTGCACGGTCGTCTTGAGTGTCACAGCGAGATTCGAACATGAAACCTTTCCGTTACCAATCTGACGTCTTAACCCTTTGAGGCACAACCCTTTCCCAAAGCTGAAAAAATATAGTTTAAAAAACCAAAAAACACGCTTTAGTGATAAATTGAACTAACTAAAAAGCGAAAAATAATTCTTAATATAGAAATAAATTAATGAACGAAAAAGAGTATTATTGTGAAAAAAGCGTGGGGCGCTTTGTGCTATATTTTTTGTATCATTTTTGTACATTTTTGTACCGATCGAATATTCTCAAGAACTGATATATGTAGCACCCCACGCTTTTTTCACAATAATACTCTTTTTCGTTCATTCATTTATTTCTATATTAAGAATTATTTCTCGCTTTTTAGTTAGTTCAATTTATCACTAAAGCGTGTTTTTTGGTTTTTTAAACTATATTTTTATTTTTCACTTTTTAGTTCGATTTGCTATAAAAGCGCGTTTTTTAGTTTTTTCTAAACTGTATGTATTTAAAATTTATTTTTAATTTTCAATATCTCTCATAAGACACTAAGGAACACTAAGTTGGAAAGTACAAACTGTGAGATAATTTATTTTCACTGTGCACCAGTGCCGTAGCCAGGATTTTATTTCGGGGTGGACTGGGTATCCAATTTAAAGCTAAAGTTCAATTGTAAGCTAAGTAAAGGGTCCCATTTCGGGGGGGAGCAGCCCCCTCAGCCTACGCCCCTGCTGTGCACCAACGTATTAATCAACCTGCAGTTAAATGCTACCTTCCTCACTAAAAAGGAAAAATAGGTCTCTAATCAACAAATTAAAGCGTGTTAAAAAGAATGGCCTTAACATGTTCTTGTACTCAACTCTTCCATAGTGTGATGGATCACGATATTTTGTAAAAATAATAAATTGCTGTGCCCAGGATTCGAACCTGGGTTATTGCGGTCACAACGCAATGTACTAACCACTATACGATCACGGCCACAGTAAAAAAAAAGGTTTTCTTAGGATTGTAATCTTTGGAAGTGTTCTACTTTCAATCAGGATAAGAAATGAGGAAATTATTTAATCCTGACGATCCTGATCAGGATAATGAGATAAACTCATAAAATTATTGTATTGTCACCGGTTCTTCATAAATGTACAAAGTTTAAATTAAATCCGACCGTTTAAAGTGTGCCAAATTTGAGTTCAAAGGAGTCGGTTACAAACATACATACAGGTGAAGCTAATAAATAAAAGCGTGTTAAAATCAGGATAATGGGATAAACTTATCAAATTATTGTATTGTCACCGGTTCTTCATAAATGTACAAAGTTTAAATTAAATCTGACCGTTTAAAGTGGGTCAAAATCGAGTTCAAAGGAGTCGGTTACAAACATACAAGCATACAAACATACATACAGGTGAAGCTAATAAAAGCGTGTTAAAAAAGGGCAGCCGTTGCCATCGCTCGACTTAACTTCCAGCAAGATGGCGGATGATCGAAACGTTCTTCGCGTGCCACAGATCTAGATACCCTTTTTTTGACGACAGCTGGTTGTGCGCGCGATGAGCGTTTCGATCGTCCGCCCTCTTGCTGGTAGTTAAGTCGAGCGATGGCAACGGCTGCCCTTTTTTCAGCACTGGGCAATCTATCCAGCTGTTCTAGCATTCTTCCATTTTTCAGCAGATGTCAGTGGTGTTAAAAATAATCGTGACCCTTTTTTTTACGGGGCTGTGACGTGCTAAAAAGTAAAGGATTCTCGTGGAGCTATGTCACCCACCACTATTTTTATAGAAATCCAATCTATTCTTCGTGACTGGCAACAGTCAAAACGTCAGAGTTGGGTGTTCCCAGAGCGGGAACACTGCGCGTTAAAGGGTTAACTACTAGGCTCCACGACTTCTCGACTTCAGTTTAATTGATTCCCTCAGAAATAGTACGTTTCCGTGCTGTGTTGTGTTGCGTTGTGTTAAGGCAAAGTTACGCAAGGGCTATCTGCCTAGGGCATAGGACTTTTTAAGGGGTTCTAACGCGCATTCACGAAATGCGTTTCAGAGGAAAGGCGAAAATTATAAAGGATAGCATTCTTTGACTTTATTTTTAGGCGCCAATTTATTAGACACTTCCGTCTTCGGTAGAATGGCGTGCTTTCTTAACCCTTTGAAGCGCAGGCGTTTTCACATCAATGTACAAGAACAACTGGATAGACTGCCCAAAGCTGAAAAAGTGTAGCTTTTGCCATCAATCCATTGAACTACCAACTACAGGCGGTCGATCGAATAGCCCATCTGGCGTCACAGAGCTAAAGAAGTTTTCTGACACAGCTGGCTGTGCAGCCTCGCAGCCAGCTGTGTCAGAAAAATGTTGACGACCGCCATGTTGTTGGTAGTTCAATGGACCGATGGCAAAGGCTGCTTTTTTTCAGCGTTGGGACCATTTAACGATTATATATATATACTAGCTGCGTGCCCGTTCTTCGCACGGTAGGAAACGAAAATTTTCCTTACATGTGTAATTCGAATTTATTCGTGATGTGGAGTTTAAAGAAAATGAGCAAAATTATTTGACTCTTGATATAAAGTTTGCGTCACGAGTATTAACCTGGCATCATTGCAGTATAATGACTCAAAAAACTACGTCAGTGTCATTCACTATCAAAAAAGTGGAAAGCTTAATGGTTTGCAGAGAACTCCTGGCTTTCAAAATGTCTTATTTCTACATCATACTGTTTTTTAGGCTCAAGTTGTAGCATTAAATACCTAAGACACTACATGGAATGGACAACCATTTATTTCTTTCCAAACATGTACCATATAAGGAAAGTATTGTAATCATGAAAAAATTCGACTTCGAGATTTTGGTGTATTGACACGTTTTGAGGTCTTCTGAATTCATTTATGCTATTTTCAAGAGATGTTTTTAAGATAACTGCGCACCTGCTCTTCATACGAGAATAAACGAATATTTTACTACTAAAATCATATCTGCATGTGACAAAACAGAATTTCATTTTTAAAAAAGTTCAAGTAATCTCCTCTGTTGAAATGACTGCGGGATATATTAACGCAAATTAGAATTACTTTTCGTTTAGTTGGTTGTAAGACAACCGTTGAAAAAGGAGAAACACTTTTAATTTCATGAAATATTTATTTACGTGGTATAATATGATTTATTCATATTATCCTCACGAATCTAATGATACTACCTATTACGTACATTAATACTATCTATCTTTGCTTCTCCCTCTTCAAGGCTCCCTTAAAAGAAACAGCTTAGATTATTTGGCCTCAATGGAATCTTTTGATTTTATGGCGATTCTTTGCAATTTACGCATTAGCATAAATAATAATCATTTCACATAATGGTTGCCATTAAGGAAACTCTCCATATATATTTAATTTATACATAGTTTTATAAGATTGCCGTATTTAGCTCCGCAAACCATTTCATCTTATTGTGGGGAGAAAATATCCAAGGGAGGCCATTTTAAATATCCATGTATCTAATATAGCGATATCTTTAATATCCTTCATAGTCCTGTCTCCTGAAAAACATCAAACTGTGTAATCTCGAGGAGCTACTTATTCCCGCTTTAATTGTGACATGGCGCAGAGTTGCAGAGTTTACAAATTTCACTCATTTTTTTTAATTTATGACGTCACTGTTTGACTACCGTAAAGGATACCCCAGTTGGTTGAGGGAGTTAATTTCGATATTTCGCATAGTAGTTTTCAAACGGTATCATTAAAACTTTGCGTTATGTAGGACCTCTACAGGATAGAGGAACGTAATTCAACGTTAAAATAAAACTATACTCGCAGCCTGCATGCATATGTTAGGCAAAGTCTGCGCCATAATTAAATGTCAAAAATAAAAATAGTAAATAGAAAAATTTTAATATATCGCGCTTTGAAACGAACTTTGTAATTTTTAAAATCAACATTTTCAGCACGTGAAGACATTTCAATTTTTAAATAAGCACCGGATTAAAATACCACTTCTAATAATAATAATCGTGAATTTCTTAGTTTATTTCTACAGTAAATTTTAATCAAAATATCGCCTCCCTGTTTGAAAATAGAGCTGGAATAAATGAGTTTAAATTATGGCGTATTTTTTACGTATCTTAAAGCATTTGAAATCATAGATCCTCACTTGCGAACTGAAATTCCGATATCCCATTTAAAAACTGGACCCTTTTTTCTAATCCTTTCTGTGGCAACAACCGAAGATAAATTCTCGTGCCGTGATCGCAATGTAATGAATGGCGTAAGATCGCGTTGATGCTATTAAATTCTAAACATTAGGCTGCATTAAAATTCATAAAAAATCATCTAATTGACATAATTTTTTCGTTTTTATCTTAAAAGAGGGAGAAAAGACTGTTTCGCGATTTGTCAAAATATCAAAAAGTTCTGACTGATAGAATTCAAGATGCGGCAGTTTTAAAATTATTTTACGAAACAATTCGCCGAAGCAAATGCTTAGTAAAAAAATTCCTAAAAATCGGTAAATCATGTTACGTATTCAGAAGAAACTGTTTTTAAAAGAAAATAGTCTCCTCTATCCGATGATACAAATGCCGTTTGGCTGCGAGCGTAATTTCCGCCGTCATTACGAATTAGGTGAGAAAAAATGCCAAAAATCGCATAAAACATAAAATTAAAAAAAATCTAGGTCGAATTTTGAAAAAATCGTTTCGAGGTGCACAACTACATATTTACATCTTCCTGAGTACCAAATTTGGTGTTTCTAGGTGTAGCCGTTTCTCCGTAACGCTGCCGACAGACACACACACAGACACCTTCTTTTATAATAAGTAGAGATATTTGCAACCATCAGTAAAAGTGCTACAATAAGGTGGTTTTTCACGGCGCAACCACCGCGCGTCAAAAGGGTTAAGTGACGTGTACATAAGGGGTATTAGTAACGTGACCGTGCGTCCTGCTTTTTACACAGTGGATCTCATTGTCTTCGCCAAAATATTCCGTTCCTACAAAGAGAGCAACCCACTGTAACAATTTCGGATAAAGGACGCGAGAAATCAGAAATCGTGCCAAGAATTCCATTTGTATTTAAGATCAGCGCGAAATATACTAAAACAAATTTGTTCTTCGGAAGAATATAAAATGACTTGAACTATTCAAGGGAACGGTGGACGTTATAAAAGTTTTTTTAATTTTTGACCAAAAATTATGAATTTTTGTACAGATATACTTTGAAGTACGACAAAATTAAATATTTAAAAAAACTCAAAAAAATACTTTTTTAAAATTTAAATTTTTAAAAAATTGAATTTCTAATAAATGTCTCTTGTGCGCCAATTTTTAATTTTTTTAATTAATTTTACTTGTTATAACTGAAAAATGTATTCCGAACAAATTTTCTTATTAATTTAATGATCCGTTAAAAAATAAAATTTTGAAAGTATTTTTGCATGTTAGCACTGTATTTTCACAAAATTTTCGTGTATTTATAAACTTATATTGAAGTTTTATAATCTTAATGAACACCAAAATTAAAACGGATAAGAAAATTTATTTTTGTATGTATCTTGAATCTCTGTAATGAATTTCAGATCTCTTTAAAAATTGTGTCACGAGGGATATTTTAAAGACACGGAACTGCGAAAAATATTCATTTTGCACAGAAGGCATTTTTTCGGACTTTTAAAGGGCCATTTATGCGATACTTACATTTTTTAAACACTTATAACTTTTTGTCTAATTAAGTTAGGGACATGCGGTTTTTTGTCTCAGATACAGTAAAAATCATAGAATATTAATACATTAAAGAAAAAAAATTTTTTTTCGGGGGGGGGGGGGGTTGTATTTTTGGTAATGTCATAGCCCTCCATCGCTTTAAGTGCACGGTTTCATTTCGTTTTTTTCCAAATCAATACAGTAGAACCACGATTATCCGGGGTGGTCGAGAACGAGAGTACCACAAATAACTGAAATTATGGCTATGCGTTGATGGTAAGTAGTAATCGATCTTGTCGTCACTCACTGAATAATCACTGAATCTGAATGCTGGAATTGTGCAACATTTGTTCACTTGCTCCTTCCTCTGAGACCTCTTATGCGAACGTGATCAACTTTGACACAGTGCTAGTAGCCAGTAGCAGATCCAAGGGAGCCCCCCCCCCCCCAAAAAAAAATAATAAAATAAAATAAAGAGATTGCTAAAGGGTAACATTCTGCTTTATCATGCACTTTAAACAGGTAAAATGATCTTTTCTCTAACATAGCCTCTCCCCCAAAAAGTTACTTTGGTTTGACTAAAATGTTGCTTTTTTGTACATTTTGACTGGCGTTTTGAAGACCTATGTCATGGCGAAATGTTACCGTCATGGGAGTACCGACATGCTGCGAGGAAGCAATGATTGCTTTTTCGCAAACATGTTAAACCTCGGTTTCAAGATTTTTTCATATTTCGAAGGACATTTTAATGCATTTTATCGCAATAATAAGAAAAGGAAAATAAAGAAAGAAAGTAAAAAAAATTAGTTTCATGATTTCTTCCGGCGACGCAACATAAACAGAGTGATAACGCTAGTGTGAACTCTTCCAAAACCTTCCTCTGTTAAGTAAATATTCTCTTATCTTTATTTATAGAAGGCGAAAAAAAGAAAAAAAAAGGTACAAAGCTTTCGTTTGGGAAAAATATTTTTTCGGTTAATGTTAGGATAAATTTAGTGGGAGTAAGAAGTGACCGGAGAATATGAAAATGCTGTGTAAAAGTTATGTTCAAGGTTACAATTTGTGACGCTGACAACGACATGAAATTTCGAATTTCGTAAAGTAAGATGAAAAAATTTTCTCTTTTCACTAACGCTTTCCAACGAAATAGAAAAACTGTTTAATGATTTCAATTTTTCTGTCTGTTCGTCCGGGCTCTCTCCGTGCCGCTGTCGATTACTACAAAATTTATATATTTGATCCTGTATGCATTGCTATGCTCCCTAAGTGATAAGAATATCGGATAATCCCCCAAACCTTCAAAATTTTACACAATTATTTAGTTTTAGCTTTCAGATTTTGAGATTGTGCTGAAATTTGTGCGTATTTATGCACGGCTATGTTCCATATCCTCAGAACCAGACTAAGAGAACGTGAGGACCGGGCAGTCATTGGCTCCTTCCATGTTGATGTAATCATATGGATAAAGCAACGGTTTTTTGTGTATGTTGATCACACACATGTGCCATGCGCATGCATTGGTATGATAGAGAATACTTTTGTTTATTGACTTCGGAGGACCGGAACAGCTGGCCCATCCACTTTTGAGTTAGTCAGCAGGGTCGGGGAGCCGTCTTGGAAGGGCGGTATTTCGAACTCAAAAAATGAGTAAAATTGATCTGGAGCATAAGGAAGCGCCTTTTTTACGTTTGCAGAGTGGCGCCATGTACCCTAAAGCTGCCCCTATTAGTCAGGCTGTACATAACCCTTCTCCTATGAAAGGTTTTCCTGGTTAAACCTCTTGTATATTGCTTAACTAATTTGTTTAAAAGAAAGAACTTTGTTTCTGGTTCCTCTTTTAAATTTCCAATTGTGCTAATGACATATCAAGCCAAATATTAAAAGCTAAAGTTTCTTTTAAATAGTGTAAGCACTAATTCAGTTCGCTTGCTTTCACTTTATGTTACATTTCATGTATACAATACTTCTTAATTTATGTAGTATCAAAATTCTTTACTAAAATTCTTACAAAATCCTTCTTTATTAAAATATAAAAAATCTGGAGTGACTCCACTCGACTTTCCGAACACTTACGATTAAGATCATGACCAAGCATTTAAATAAATTTGAATCGATGAATCATTCAAACATATATACCAAATTGAAACTCAATCGAATGCACCGTTTAAACGCTTGCGCACTTTCAAGAATTTCTCCCCATATGCCATTATGCCATAATATAAAAGAAAGTTTTTTCGTAGCCCTGTAGGAGAACTATAAGTCCTATACACACCAAAATCAATACCGGTCTTAGGATGGTGGTTTATAACATGTATACTCAATTTGAGCTCAATCGAATGTATCGTTTAAACGCTAGCGCACTTTCAAGAATTTCCCCCCATAGGCCATAATGTAAAAGAAATCTTTGTCGTAGCCCTGTAGAAAAACTATAAGTCCTATGCACACCCAAATCAATACCGGTCTTGCGACGGTGGTTTATAACATACATACCCAATTTGAGCTCAATCGAATGCTCCGTTCAGGAGCTATCGTGTTCACTCACATACACACAAACACACATACACACATACACACATACATACATACATCTCGTAAAAATAGCATAAATGGATTCAGAAGCCCTCAAAACGTGTAAAAACACCAAAATCTCGGTCGAATTTTTTCATAATTACAATACTTTCCTTACATGGTACATGTTCGGAAAGTAAAAATAAAAAATTCTGTATTTGCATATAATTCCATTATTAATTCTCTTTCGCGACTTTAATGGTTGGTAACGTGGACCGGCTATACCTCTTGCGCAACCCTGGGCCCCTGCGGAACGTTCAAAGAACTATTCTGGAAATATAGATCGGTCGAGGAAGGAGAGCCTTTTCGATTGCGTCGTTTCAAATGATGAGAGCAAACAGTTTAAACAAGGGTCATTATTAAAAAGAAAGGGTTAAACAAAAATCTCTGGTTATCTGTTTTGTTCTACTTATTGCCCTTCTTTGAAACTCTTGGATAGACCGCTAAAAACGGATTAACCCTTTAACGCGCGGTGTTCCCGCTCTAGGGAAAACCAAACTCTGACGTTTTGACTGTTACCAGTCACGAAGAATAGATTGGATTTCTATAAAAAGAGTTGCAGGTGACAGAGCTCCCACGAGAATCCTTTACTTTTCAGCACGTCATTTCCCGTAAAAGAATGGTCACGATTACTCTTAACAGCACTGACAGCTGCTGAAAAAGGGAAGAAAGCGAGAACAGCTGGATAAATTGCCCAATGCTGAAAAAAGGGCAGCCGTTGCCATCGCTCGACTTAACGACCAGCAAGAGGGCGGACGATCGAAACGTTCATCGCGTGCCACAGATCGAGAGACCCTTTTTTGACGCCGGCACAGCCGTGGTAGGCCCAAATACGGGACCTTCACACTTCAGCCGCCTATCATGTCGAGTGTCTTATCCACTGGTGGGGGCCAGAAATTAGTTTGTTGGATGCCCTTGCTTCATGCAATCATTTGCATGCAGCAGTGCCTTGGCAAACTCTTCCAATCGGCCACATTGACTTTTCGGCCGTTTGGATTTGGATCCCGAACAAAATTTTTGTGCTGCTTCTTGAATTTTCTCTTTGCTTCTAAAATACCATTGAGAATACACTCAGATAGTTGAGATTGTCTTGCGAATTGCACTTTTGACATTCCCCGACACTTTTTTCCCCACTCTTAAAAAACGTTTCCCCTGTTCCTGTAGCGTAAGATGAAAAAAAATCGTTGTTAAACAGAAAAGCCGTCGTCTTTGAATAGAAATTTTTTACGTTGGAGTTGCTGGGACTTTGAAATATCGTCTTCGGAAAGAGATCGTCGTTAAACAAGGAGTCAACTGTATATGCAGTGCTACTTTTTTAAATTTCAGTTCATATGAAAATTTACAATTTTTTTAGCTTCCCTAATCCATAGTGTATTTCTAGCTCTGGGGGAGGGCTCGAGCCCCCAGAGCCCCCCCCCCGTGGATCCGCCACTGCGTGTTGCTGGTAGTTAAATCGAGGGATGGCAACAGCTGCACCTTTTCAGCGTTTTGGCTATTTGAGTAGTTCTGTGACGATGGATTTGTATCAAAGTTTTCAGCGGATGCCTGTTGTGCTAAAAATAATTCTTATTTAAATCTTACAAATAATTGATAACTTTTGCATGAACTTATGTGCTAAAAGGTAAAGGATTCTCCCGCAGCCATGCCACTACCAAGAATTCAGACTCTTGAAATCGATCATATCATTCTTCTTGATTTAAAACTAGGAAAATTGACTAGTGCTTGACTACTTTTACTGCCGGTAGTCAGGATGTCGTAGTCTTTTGGCCTCACAGAGACGACTAGGCGCATTAACCCATTAATCATAGAGATATGAATACAAGGAGACGTCATTAGCTATCTGATAGGGAAGCCGAAACTGTAACCGATCCGCCATATTGCTTTGTAATATGAGTGTGTTATTCTATGGTAACAGTTCCAATTATAAAGACGTAATGTCGCCAAAGTTGGCGCCAAGAATAATTACGTATTTGGCATAATCGTAAAATGTTTAACTGTAGAATGCTGAGATTTTGTATTTAGAACTATTCTAACATATAATTGTGCATCTTTACGTTTTAATATTTAAAATCGTGCATCTTTCACTATTATTTAAAAAGGAATCATCTAAATTTTTCGCCATACTTAGACCATAGATATAGGAATCTCTAGATTGAGCATAACGAGAGAAAACTTGTCGCCTTCAAACGGTAGCCATGATAGTGGCATGCGCATGCGTAGAATAGCAGTAACTTAAATTATAATGGTATTTTCAATTATTTTAGAACGATCTGTATTTTAAAAAGTACTCGAATCGAAATATTTTCCCTCCAACTTATTTATTTTTCTAAAGTAATAGAACGAATGTTCTATTTTACATCGACGGCAGCCATGATAGTGGCAGAAATGAGGTGCGTTTTTGGAAACAAAAGCACACGATTAGGAACATTGGATGAGCAATCTAGGTATTCCTAAATCATCACTCAGACCAACACAGTTATTTCATTTCGTCCAATGCTGAAGATAGCTAATACCATCTCCTTGTATTCATATCTCTATGCCATTTACCCATTTATGCCTAGTGTTCCTTTTTGGGGGACGGCATTTTCGCTATCATTAGAAAACATTATTTATTTTTTCTAGCCTTTATTCACGAGTATTGAACCTCAACTCCACAAATTATTTTAACATGACGAAGTAGGATGTTGACATTTCAATTTTTATGAATAATGATTTTAAAAGAAATCATCCCTTGTTCAAGAATTTGGTAGCAGAAAATTATCTATTATTGCTGGTATTAGCAAAAGTCGAAGAAAGTCACAAAAATATGTGAGCACAAATGGGTTAACGCCTGACTTTTTTCTGCACATACACCAATTTATGCTGATGCCAGAAGTGAAAAATAAATTTCTGACATTTGTGTGGTATGAAGAATGTAATTCTTTTTCTAAAAGTATGAATAAGACAGTGGAAGATTGTCATTTTACGTTCTTACCGGAGTATTTTGTGCAAATCAAATTAATTATTCGAGAAATTGGAATAGGAAAATAAATTAATGCTTAAGACTTTTTACGACCTACAAATTTTGCGATCGAGTAAGAATAAAGCCTTGGGCGTTAATAGGTTAACCATTCGTCGCGTGCAGTAATGTCTGAGCAAACGGATAAGAGTGCTCTTTGAAATAATTATAGGGTGCATTCGTAAACAACAAACTCGCTTTACGAGTTTTCGTAAGAAAAAATGGAATGCGTTTGTTCAGTACTATCAGTTTCTTTTGCCTTTACGAACAACTTCAGTTTATTCAGTTGCGTTCAGTTCAGTTTCAGGAAATGCGCGTGTTTACAATTCGCTTATGTTGTTATTTTTCTCAATGAGTTTTTAGTATGTACTCAATATAAAATCAACGGGATTTTAAAAGAAAGAATAGCCATAATTGAAGTGCACTGATCAAAATTTAGAAATTTCAACTTGTATTTTTCGAACAGTATTTGGCAAAAAAAGTTCAAATTTCGCTAATAAGGATTTAAATCAACTTCAACCTCAGCACTAAAAATATGCATTTTTGAATTTACTAAAATGAAAAATACAAGAAAATAATTACCTTTGAAATAATCTGTACATCCGTTTCAGTTTCTAGCGTGTGGATGAATTTCCTCCTCGAAAAAAAAAAACATTTGTAGCTTCAGTAAGCCTAAAATACTGTTCATAACAACATACTTTTCGTAACAGCGGGGGCCATTTCATAACAGCAACAACGTGCAGCAGGTGTGTCCTCTCAACAACTGGATGAACCTGCTCCGTGCTCAGTTTACTTAGTTTGAAACTAACCGCACTCAGTTTTGTATACGAACGCTCTATTTTATAAACTGAATGCACTCAGTTTCGTTTGCGAACAACTTAGATGGAAACTCGTTGCACGAGTGTAACTGGTTCGTCGTTTACGAATGCGGCCAAAATCAGTAAAAGTAACACACATAAAAATTTACCTAATGAATAAACGCACTTAATGGGCGCATTCGTAAACGACAAACTTGTTGCACGAATTTTCGTAAGAAAACTGGAATGCATTTGTTCAGTACAGTACAGTGCTATCAGTTTCTTTTGCCTTTACGAACAACTTCAGTTTATTCAGTTTCGTCGCCTAGGAGATGCGTATGTTGTTATTTTTATCGAGAAGTTTTTAGTACATACTCAAATAAAATCAACAGGATTTAAAAAGAAAGAATGTTCATCATTGAAGTGCACTGATCAAAATTTAGAAATTTCAACTTGCATTTTTTCAAAAGTATTTAGATAGAGAAATTCAAATTTCGCTAATAACGGTTTAAATCAACTTAACACCAAAATATGCATTTTTGAATTTACTAAAATGAAAAACGCATGCATGAATTTCCTCCGCGAAAAGATAATATTTGCATCTTCAGGAAACGTAAAATACTTTTCATAACAACATACTTTTCCATAACAACGGACGCCATTTGAAAACAAAGACAAGGAGCAGCAAGAGTATCTTCTCAACAACTGAATGAACCTGCCCCGTGCTCAGTTTATTTCGTTTGAAACTAAACGCACTCAGTTTTGTATACGAACGCTCTAGTTTTTAAACGGAATGCCCTCAGTTTCCTTTACGAAGACCTTAGATAGAAACTCGTTGCACGAGTGTAACTCGTTTGGCGTTTACGAATGCGGCCAATGTAATGAATTTCTCATTCACCACAAGAGCAGGGGCTCTATTCTGCCACGTTCGGATATGTGACATCAAAATGACGTTTACCGTATCCTGCTAACGTATGTTGGTATTCTGCAAGGTACGGTAAAGCTTTAGGTAAAGATACTTCCTACCGAATGTTTACATTAGCATACGTTCCGAAATACATCACAAATCCGAACGTTCGCTTAAACGAACGTGGCACAATAGCCAGGTTCGTTTCTAGTATTCTACTGCTCGGGTGGTCTGTAAGGCTCCTGTTTTGCAGATGATCATTTTTTCACCCGATACACGTGTACTGACGATAAGTATATTTTTATGGATGTTATTTTACAGAGTTTTCATTACAGTTGGACCTCGTTTTCTCGGTACAAGGTGTCCACGTCTTCCCGGGTTATCAAAATCCCGAGTCGGTGCAAATTACCGATTTTGTGCATGTTCATTTCCGATTATCGTGACACTCCGCTTATTACAGCACACAGCACTTTTTTTTTTTTTTTTCGTCCGAGAATGTCGGGATAACGAGGTCCAACTGTATTTCATTTTTTAAACTCCAGTTTTCTGTTGAGAGTTTATTTTTTAACTCTTTGACGCGTAGTGATTGCGCAGTAAAACCACCTTATTTCAGCGCTTTCATTGCTAGTCCCAAAAAAGATATGCATAAATATGTTCCTAACGCTGAAACAGTGCAGTCTGTGGGAATTTCGATCCATTTAACCCTTTAACGCGCAATTTTCCCGCTCTGGGAACACCAAACTCTGGAGTTTTCACTGTTGCCAGTCACGAAGAATAGATTTGATTGCTATAAAAATAATTGCGGGTGACAGAGCATCCTTTACTTTTTAGCACGTCATTTCCCGTCAAAAAATGGTCAGGATTATTTTTAACAGCACTGACATCTGCTGAAAAATGGAAGAACGCGAGAACAGCTGGATAGATTGCCCCATGCTGAAAAAAGGGCAGCCGTTGCCATCGCTCGACTTAACTACCAGCAAGATGGCGGACGATCGAAACGTTCATCGCGTGCCACAGATCGAGAGACCCTTTTTTTTGACGTAGCTGGCTGTGCCCGGCACAGCCAGCTTGTTTGTTCTATGGAATCACAGATACACAAGCTATATACAATGTACCTGTATGGGAAGCCACCCTTGAGGGTTTTTAGTTTAGAAAGCAGACGAAACTTTAAGGCAATCGCCTTAGAGTATAGTAACAAACGATAACATACTGCTTTCATTTTGACTTCTTGACTTCAATCCCAAGCCTTCCTTCTCCAGTTTAACATTTCTTCAGCAGGGGATCAATACTATCCCTGCCAGGGATATTACATTCTTCAGCCGGGGACGATCCCCGGCATCCCCCCCCCGTCAATTCGCACCCTGCGTCATGCGAAAATGCTTTCGATTCAAAGGGTTTATAGCGGGTTTTTTTTTTTTTCTCTTGCAGCATGGACATCAGCAAAGCGGAGACGCCTGAGGACGAGCGAGAGATCTCCCTGAACGAAACTTCCCTCAAGAAGCCCCTGGACGTCCTCGACGTCATCGGAGGACACGGGCCGTGGCAGTTCCGGCAGTGGATCGTCTTCTTCACGGCATCGCTCTGCAATGCGGCTGTCCTCTTCTCGGCACTCTTCTTGCCGTCGCAGACCTATTGCTTCGCGGAAAATTCCACTGGTAGGTGATGGCGCCGATTATCCTACTTCTGTATAGTTAGTACGCTGATCCCTGACTCTAACAATTCCGGGCAGCCTGCTCCAAGATAAAACTTTTACCGCCGTTATTCCAAGAATATTAAATTCAAACAGATTAAAAAGCACAAAAAACGTAATAACATCTACACCGTTTGCACGATCCACTTGAAATTGTTCTTAATTACGTATCAAAAATATAGAAAACAATCTGCACTTCTTTAAAAGCCTGTAAATTCACCCGTTCCCTTATTTTTTTAATCGTTTTTTCGCTCTTTTCAGCTCCATTTTATTTCTGAGATTAAAAAAAGCGAATCATTTGTGTGACAAAATTAGGGTCTGAAAGTGACAATAACGTCCATCAAGCTTTGAAGGGAAAGTCGCGATTTCAGTTCGTTTTCAGTTTTTCCAGATAACATAGTTTATTAATTTATTTATTTTTCGTTAAAATGATCGTCTGCTTGAAACATTGATATAAGAGGAACACAAAATGAAATCGTTCGAATGCGGAACGTTTCCGGAAGAGCATGAAATTCAATTTGTGTCTATATAATAAAACTTGAATATAAAGTTATTTATTTTAGGTGGACGAAGATGAACTATATTGAATATAGACATATTTTCGTCAAATGTTTTTTTCTAGCTCCCGTTGTAATTGCCTCCACAACTGGCTTTGACTTCTAGTTAAAAAATAATTTCGCATTTAATGTAATATTTTGGTATCAAAACCAAAAAAAAAAAAAAAAAAAAAAAAGTGTGTGCGTGTAATCTTTACGCGCGATTGAAGTAAAACTTTGACGTTTACGATAAATATCACTGAAATTATTAAACTTTAACTTAAAATAAATATCATATTATAATTTAATTATATTTATTATTCATGTACTTTACAAAGATTATATAAATGTTATATTCATATTATTCATTGGAAATAGGTACTTAAATGTCATCATAATATTTTATGCATGAAATTATAGGTTTGTGTTAACTATACTGTGAAACATAAATTTTACTCTCTAAATTTGCTAACTTTCTTGAAAATACAGCATCTATCGTTGTACCGAAACGCGTTGTTGATTGAAGTCGAGAAGTATTCATAGTTAGATCCAATTTTTCTTTTTAAAAATCAACTGACGGCTGAGATTCTTGGTAGCGAAAATTAACATTAAAATCTCCAGTAAGAATCACCGGTCATTCATGATAATTATTTAGAATCCAGGAAGTGTCCATGTTGTAGTATTATTCTTTAACTGTTTTCTTATACCATTGTTCCGTCGGGAGTTTGGGTTTGAATGGGAGAAATGTCCATAGTCTAGTATTATACTTTAACTCTGTTCTTTAACTGATGTTTTCCTCTGATTGTTGGGTTCGAATGCAGGTAGTGTAATTTTTTTTTTTGTGTGTGTGTGTTTTTCTATCACAGTATTCTTAAGCGTTGATTTCGTCTGCTGGTAGGTTTCGAATTACTTATCTGTATCCGTGTTTTTAAACTGCAGGTTCTATCTATTGTTTGGTAATGATTGCAGCCAGGGTCCGTTTCTTTGTGGTGTTTCATCCCCGTTTTAAACCGTTGCTCCGTCTTGAGGTTGGGTTAGAATCCACGGAGTGTCCATTTGTTATTCTTTTATTTTGATCTTAAACCCTTTGCAGCCAGTGTTTGTTTCTTTGTGGTGTTACATACCCGTGTTCTTAAACCGTTGTTCCGTCTGGGTATCGGTTTAGCATCCAGGAAGTGTCCGTGTTGAACTATTATTCTTTCACTGTTTTCTTAAAATGTTTTCCCGTAGGGTTTAAATCGAGAGAATGTCTTTGTTGTGGTATTTTTCTTTAACTGTGTACCTAAACTGGTGTTTTCTTCTGTCGGTTGGTATCGAATGCACATAAGGTCTATTATTGCTTTTTTCTATGGCAGTGTTCTTAAACCTTTGTTTTCCTCTGCTGTTTTTGCTCGAAGTATTATTCTGTTTAAAAATTTACATTTGGCTCATTATTATAAATAACTCAAAAACACATGAGCAATATTAAAAGATTACATATTATTTAAGTACAAACAAACAATATTTATGTATCATGGCAACCAATCATGTCAAGTTTTTACTCATAATTCCATTAAATATTGTATTAATGCCATTGAAAACATGTGAGTAAAGCAACGGAATGCACCATAGTGCCATTTTCTGTATTCGGTGCGTAGGCCTTGTTTATCAGAGGTGACGGGTTGGGTCGCCGCCTGTAACAACAGTGAGAGACAGTCAGCAGGATCGCCGCCTGTTCAGCGAAAGACTTCACACAGTGGCTCTGACAAGAGCCGGCCCTTATCCACTGAACAGGGTCATCAGACAAGATCTTGCTGCAAAACAGGTAGGGAGTAATGTCGACGTTCTCAGGAACGAACGCCCGAGAGCTGTTCCGCAAATAATTAAACTTATAAATCTGGAAAAAGCTTGTTAAGTTTGACGTCAATATGATTTAAAAATCACTTGCAATAGCTAATTTTGCCACGCAAATGATTAACTTTTTTGACTCTCGGATATGAAATGTTGCTGAAAAGAGCGAAAAATCGCTTAAAAATGAGGGAACGGGTGGATTTTCAGATTTTTAAAGTAGCGCAGATTGTTTTCTATATTTTTATACATGATTATGGAAATTTTCAAAGGGATCGTACAACCGGTGTAGAAATTATCAGGCTTTTTCTCCTTGACATTGCAATGCTTTTGCAGTCCTGGCGGTATGAAGAAGCAAGGGGGGGGGGAAAGATACGTCATTTCCGCTTTACTGAGCGTTACTTCCGTCAGAAAATAAATCTGAGTTACTCCCTAGTTGCGCCTAAAGAAGTTTTACTTCAAAAATCGGGCAATCTCGTTTTGTTAACTTAGTCTCATTGTTGGTTGGAATCTACCGTAGACATTTATTTCGTAGGATTACTTACCATCTACTTACCATCTTCCCCTCTCCCCTGCATCCCGCCCATTTTATGCGTACGAGGGTTATAGATTGAGATATTTTATGAGGATGTTATACATCGTGTCCCAAAGAGGTGGTAATAGGCTTTGATTCTTAACCTATTAGAGATAAATGGGCAATGTATTTTGAAAAAATGTTCAAAATATGGTAGAAAAAAGGGACGTTAAGAAAAATTTCTTTTCGTTTATTTCAAAAAAGTTACACTTTTCAAATTTGTAAACGATTCCCGAACAAAAAAAAATTTCTCAGTTAGTTAAATGTGCCTCGTACACGAATGAGGTGTTCTACAAAGTTGTAAAGTTATATCCTAAAAAAATTTGAAAGATAAATATATGTTGTTGCAGAAAACTGCTTGATTCCTGGGTTCGTCGTTCTAAAGTCCATTAGGTATAGAGCGTTCTTGTAAAAAGTCCACTGGTCGGGATGGAACACGAACTTTGTTTCTTCTAGAACTTCGTCGAACAATCAGCTGTACAAAATTCACGGGCACTAACGGCCAGTAGCCTGCTTACAACAGTCCACTCAGTACAGTAGCTTTCACAGATGCTGTATTTCTCACACAAAATAAAACATTTCCATAGGCAAAAATTCAATGGAAACTTGCGAGGGAAATCGTAAACAGTCCCTTAATACTCAGCATTGAAGAATTTACTCATAGCACTTAAAAAACAGCTTTTAAAAACAATCAAATTACAGCTTCTCTTAGCACTAATGCACAACTTATGCTCTGTCACGGACATCTGCTCTCGGTAGCAGAGAGAAACAAACTAAACTCTTCTGGGTCAACGCAGGCTCTTTTTATAGTTACGCCAAACACCAGGGAAGCTTCTAGAGAAAACTATCCGCGGAATATTATAGAACAAACTAGATATTGTTTGTGTAATAGAAGAGTAATCTACTTATATTATACGCTAACGTATGCGGTACCACAATCGACGCTATTGCCACTCAGCGAACGGCAATAGCTAAATGTAAACACTAGTGCAATAACAATAACGCATGTGCAAAAATCCAAATGAACAGTTCAATGACGTCCAATGGAGCAAGCATAGGTGACGCAGTAGCTAGATTACAAAATAACAATATTGAATACACAAAAATGCAAGATCCTTCGGACTTTTTCACAGCTTTCGAATTTACAATACTTGGCGCATTCATCGCCCATCTAAAAAGTGTCACCGTGCATTAGGCTAAAGCACATTTTATCCATTTGCTGATTTGCTGTTTTAATATCGGCTTTTAGGATGACATCCAAAATATATAGCAACCCTAACCTAAATGAATTTAATGGCAAATACTGTTAAAACAAAGTAACATGATTTTCATTGAAATGAGTCCAGAAATTTAGTCAACACTGCAATGAGTATAAAGAACAGTAAAGTATGGGGCGGCGAAGCTGGCCGCCTTTGCGGCTAGTAGAGTAATATTAGGCTGTTGTGTGATGTTAATGCAGGAAAAATACCTTTACAAGCCCCATTTGAAAAATCGCGCCAAACGTCCGAAATATCGCCAAACGTGGCGACTTTTTGGCAAAATATCGCCAAAAATAAGTCCCCAAAAGTAAGGTCAGCTAAGACCCAAGATCAATATTTCTGGAGATTTCTAGAAAAACGCATGTTAACCAATGGAGAAACCCAAAACTCCGTATCTCGCGGTCTAGTTAACCGATTTTGATGCAACGAAATGCAAAATTTAATAATCGACGTGTAGAATACGAATTTTAAACTAGTTCAAACCTCAGAACAGCGTGTTACCCAGAAAATTCGTAACTATATGTTGACTTGAGCCACTTTTCAATGCTCTCGAGAGGAAAAATATCACATCAGAATTTTTCAGAATTTCAGAATTATTTTCGATTTGACGGAAATATGTAAAAAAAAAAAAAAAAAAAAAAAGTGACAGGAAAATTTTTTCTTTTCGCATTTGTCCCAAATTGGCACTAAATTTTCAATGAATAATCATTAATGTTTCCTTCATTTTACGGCTGAAGTGTGAAGGTCCAGGTTTTGCCCTACCACGCAGGAGTAGAACTAACGGCTTGGAGTTTGGGGCAGTTTTCTTCGGATGTAGCGTGAATATGCCTTAAAACCCCTTAAAAAGTCCCCCTCCCCTATTCATGCGCCCCCAGATACCCCTCGTGCAAATTAGCTCTCAAGTACAATGCACCTTATTTCTTGTGCTATATAGTTAATTCCACATTCTTATGCATTAGTTGTATACACTGAAGTTTAAATGCTTTTCAGTGCTTTTTGCATAGTACAATTACCTTACATGAATACCCTACTTTAAATAGTGCCTGTCTGATCACTGGCGTAGCCAGGGGGAGGGGGCCCACCGGGCCCGTGCCCCCCCCCCCCCCGAAATTTTTTCAGTTGTTGTTATATATATATATTGCAATTTCTAAAAATGGATCGTCTCAGAATCCTTGTTGTGTGATATTTGTCTAATCTTTCTGATAAACATTTTCTAGATCCTTTCACATTGAGAACGAAGAAAAAAACAAGTCAATAAAAAGGTTAAAAAGTGCCTTTAATCACAAACCCGAGGTGACTTTCGACACGCCTACACACCAGAAAAATATACATCTGGGCAATATCCTACTCCCGGGATACTAAAAAATTCCCCCTCCCTATAACCTCAGCTCGTTACCGTTGTACCCTGTGAAGTATGTATCCCCAAGTGTTATCAGCTTTCATGGCCACCTGTGGTATTTTTAAACTATGGTGCATACAAAAATATTACTTTCTACGAACGATAAAATTTCAAGGAGGGGCACAAGCTCGCCCTTTCCCCACCATTCCCAAGGTCCAGACGCTCGTGTTTTGACTAGTGTGTTGCTCTGTCCAGTTGGTGGGTTCGAATAGAGATTATGGCCTCAAGAAAGTGCCCGTTGAGTAGAAGTATAGGAGAAATTTTTAATAAAATTCCAAAAATTATACATAGTTTGCCTGCTAACAATGAACACTCAAATCTACAGGAAGCGGAAAAAGCCATAGAGAAACAGATATTTCCAGAAAGCACATCAGGAAAAGAAAGTAAAGTAAATAGTCAATATTTCATTGTGTGTTTTTAAATGATAATATAAACGATGACATAATACATTCGACATAATATCTTCTTAAGTATGTTGAAAAATTTTTATTATCATATTTTCATTAATATGTAATTTAAGAAATGTTTCCTTTATACCCATCCTTTCAACTGACAAGAGGGTAAATCTGTAATTTGTGTTTCTGTTCTAAAATTTTATAAAACTTTATAAATACTATTTTATATGCTCGCTCTGGTAAAGAATAAAGGAATATTTGAAATATCTAGGGATGCACTTGATATCCAGCTGATTTATCAATATCCAAAATATCATCGGATATCCGAATCACAATCACCGGAAATCCAACTTCTCTTTCGGATATCCGGCTCACGACTAAATAAAGTCTATCAACAGTCCACTAAGTCTGAATTTTTTAAATAAAAATTACTCTCAGTAATGTTTTCTTCTTAATATTTTTACTACTCACAGTTTAAAAAAATAAATAAATAGTATTCTTAAGTGCTTTCCTTTGTAATTTAAAACCGCAACCAATGAGAACAGCAATTTTGCTTTGAAATTAATCTGAAAAATCGGAGCTTAATACCTTTATTTTTTTATTCTAAAATAAGACATTAAGTTGCTCATTAAAATGTGACTTTCTATTAAATATATTTTTCTTTTAAGTTGAACAATTAAACAGACCTATTTACATTTTTGTTTTTTAAATTGTACGTTAAAACTTTGTACTTATGCAGGGTGCCGGAGTCCGAGCCCGAAATTTCAGCTAATAGGTATATAAAAGTCAATGACTTCATAGATAGAATATCATAAATTTTGCCGTTTGTGCAAATTAAAGACAAATATAACAGCAAACTATTAATGCACTACCTAATTCGTTATATTAAAGTTTATCAAATAATATTAATTAGTTTATTTCTCCCATGAATCACTTTTTAAAATCTGTTTACAAGGAATACGTTCAATAAAAGAGAAATTTCTCACAAGCCCGAGCCTGGTTTGGGTTCGGGCTGAGTCCATCTCATCCCTAGTGCCCCAGGGCCGGCCGGGGGGGGTGCGAATGTAGGCAATCGCTTAAGGCCCCGCGCTTAAAGAGGCCCCGTTCCTGGGCCTTTTTTTTTTTTTTTTCTGTCACATTAGACAGAGCTTCGTAGATTTTTGCGATATATCCTGAAGTAAGCTGAGAAATAAAACTAATGTACTAGCAGTGCTAGTTATAACTTGCATAAGACTTGATAGAAAAGAGGCCCCGCTCTTGCGGTTCGCCTGGGGCCCCGCACGGCCCTAACTTATGGCTCACCAACTAGCGATGAGTGCAACCCCTCCCCCCTCGATAATTTTAAGATCTTATCCGTTCTGGACAGTTTGTGCGTCTGTTTTTTCCCCTTTTTTTATTAAGAAATCAAATCCGGTGCATTTTTACCATTTAATCTTCCCAATATTATGTAAGATGTACTTTTAAGAGATTTAATTAACAACTCAATGCTTATTCAAGTCGAAAATTTGCAATTAATTATATTTTTTAAGACTGCTTAAGTAGAAAAATTCTATATATTTTGAACCAACTTTATTCCAAAAACCAGAATTTTCGAAGATTTTCTTCTAGTGACGTCTGTGTTATTTTAATACGTATTTTGTTAGCAAAGTGCAGAAAATTTTAATATTGTGATCAACCTTATTCCAAAGAGCAGAGTTTCGGAATTTTTTTTCAAGTGATGCCTGGGTTATTTCAATATTGTGTCTGCATTGCATACGTATAATATTCTAATCCTGCCACTAACCTTATACAGAAGGGCAAAGTATTGGAAGATTCTCCTTAAGTCATATCTTTGTTATTTTAATATTGTATTTGAATTGTGTAGGGTATTTTAATCTAGTGATCACACACACACACACACACACAACTTTATTCCAGAAACCAGAGTTTTGGATGATTTTCTTCAAGCTATATCTTTCTTATTTTAATATTGTGTCTGCATTATTTAGAATATTTTAAATTTGTGAGCAACATTATATTAAAAACAAGCATTTTGAAAAAATAAAAAGATAAATAAAAAAATCTAATCATAAGATTTTCTAGGTTAATTATGTGTTACTGCATAAAACTGTACATTTTGACTTATTAATTGCAATAAGAAACTGAGTTAGTACAGCCTGTGCATTATAATTAAAGGTTTATTTTTTTAAATTAGCGTCGCTGTTCTGTGGCTGTAAATTATAAAAATAATAATAGGTTTGTATTTGCGTGATCTTCATTATAAAATACATTTTGATTAAAAAATAACGTGACCAATTTCAAAGCATCATAAAATTTTATTGAATAATGTTATTTAAACGAAATTTTCAATGTGGTTTCCTTTAGCATACATACTTTACGTAAACGTTAGGTCAAGCCAAAAGAGCTTTTTAGACCATTTTTGGAGTTTTTTTTCCAACTTCCTCTTTGATTGCTTTTTAAAGCCCTTAAAGTGTTCTTACCTTACGTGTATTTAATTGTTCTTTTAAGTATCCCATAAAAAAATAATCGCAATTAGCACAGTCAAGAGATGATGGTAGCCATTTTTCCGGAGAAATAAAGTTATTTTATTTTTTTTTTTAAATCTTTCAGCCATTTGAAAGTTGACCTTCTAGTATGACTTGGTGCAGAATCTTGGTGTAAAACAAAGTTTCGTTGGGGTTAAAGACGTTTACTTTCTTTGATCATGTGCTCCTGAACTTTATTCTGATAGTATTTAGCGTCAATTTTAACCTTTGGTTCTACAAAAAATGGTTTTGTTTAGCCTTGAGAGGACATTCCCATCCACACCACAGTACCTAACGTACAACTTGCCTTCTGCAAAACAGCTGCGTCTTTGCGACGCTGTTCGCGTGAAATATATTGAACCTCCTTTTGCCAATTGTGAATTACAGACGAAACAACGCTTCATCAGGAGTTATCCATGTTTTCTATCTACCTTTGCGTAACATTAAATATAGAGGCCAAGAACGTTTTCTTCGTTTTTCTACAGTGTTTGCAGATATTTGATGACAAACTAGTTTCTTCAATTTTTATAGGCAATTTCCTTTCCCTGACGACAAAATTAACGATTGGGATACCTGTAGTTTCTTTTCTAAAGTTCTTTGAGGAAGAGGATTTTCTAAAACGATAAGTCTTTTCAGCTTCTTTTTTTTTTTCTTTTTCATCAAGGACTTCCTTTCGTCCACATTTACCCCCTGGAGCTCTTGATTGCCAGCCAAATTTTATTTCTTTTCAAAGTTTAGATAGTTATACATTAGAAAAATGCCTTTTCTGAATTTTAAATGCTTTATTTATAACAGAATTTGAGCAACCATCCTACAGAAGCTTAAAAATTTCGTTTCAGGTTTGTGAGGATCCAATTTCGGAGCCAAAATTTACTCCCACTAATGAGTAGTTCGATTGGTAATTTAAACGTTTAATTTTTAAAATAAAACAGGTGGTAAATTAAAATTTACCATAAATAATTATACGCTTTTAAAATTGGTCACACTAATTTTGAATCAACCTGTATGTATTAGTTATATGCATCTGCAAATGAGCTGATTGAAAATCCGGGATAGATTGATATATTTCCTGTTAATAAAAAGAAAATTTTACATAGAAATATTTTTTTACTACGGTCGTTTATTGCATTTAAAAATCCTTTATTTAGTTTTCTTTTCAGTATCTTCCTTTAGATATATTTATTGTAGAATAAGACTTATTGTAGTAGCAGATACGGGCCTGGATTAAAAAAAAAAAAATCTTATCTGGTTGAGATAATCGTCAGACAAACCGGTACATAAGCATCTACCTACAGAGATAATTATATTGAAGAATTATTAATTGACTCGCGAAATTAATACTGAATAGCATCTTTAAACATATATTTAAGGATATTTTTGTGAAATTACTAATTAAGTAATATTATAATTAAAATTAACAATTAGAATCTTATTTTTAGTTATAATTAGTACTTAGAATATTATTTCTAATTATAATTAATATTTTTTAATTTAAGATTAATTAATAATTAAAATATTTCTAATTACAAAATTAGAATATTAATTAGTTGAACAAAACTCGCTGTGCCCCTCCCGAAACAAAATACTGGCTACGCCAGTGTGTCTGATCATCAATAGACTGTAAATTTCGAAATCGGAATAATGAAAAATATTTTGTTTTCCCAGTTTCATTTTAATTTTATACGTCTTTAACAGATGGCAGCACCAGCATGATTGAGAAGCTTCAGATTTTTTTTTTTTTAATTCGATATGTAAACTTATTAAAATTAAATAATTCCAAGAAGCCGAATTTTTTTCAATCTGAATTTTAAAAAAAATAACAGGGTTTCTACCAGTCAAGAAAGTGTTGCAAATACCAGGAAAGTGGTATATAGGTCAGAAAAGTCTAGAAAAAGAATGGAAAACGCAAAATATATCAGGAAAATTCGCCAGAAGGAAAATTTTTAATCCGTGTATAAGTTTCTCGGCAGGTTTTTTTTTTTTTTTTTTTTTTTTTTTTTTTTGTCACAAAAACCTGAGTCCAGAGAATGAAAAATGATGATTTATGTTTAGTTTGAATGAATGAATCGGAATGTTTGTAGGGTGTACCCAGGGTTGGCAAAAACCCAACCCACCCGGGTTTTTGTGGGCTTTTCTGGGTTTTTGTTATTTTATGTATGTTTGTATATTTATACAATGTATCTGTTTACATATGCATGAGCATTAATTAATTGAATTTTTTCATATAAAAATCATTAAAGAACAATAATGCAAATATGTGACAAACAAAACTGCAAATCTAAAAATTATTCTTTTATGTTATTTATTTTTGGTCATACATTTACTTAATGCCATTCAAACAGATGAATCCATTCCATAATGAATTTTTCTTATTACTATGGCATCAGTCTACTCAAAAATGTTTTATTTTGGGTTTGAGTTTATGTTTACATCTTTCATTATTAATAAAATTACTTTGCTTTGATATTTGATAAACAATATTTTTTGCTTCTAGCCAGTCATTACTACCATAAAAATATTTTTTTCATGTGGTTATATTTATTGACAACATCATTTTGTAGTTTGTTTCGTTTTGAAATTTTCTTGAATCATCCAATCACAGACAATTACTGAGGCTGACCAATGGAAAGAATCTCAGACACTTCTTTTTCAGTCTCTGCATTCTGTTCCATCTAGCTCTGCTTCCATTGAGAGAATTTTCTCTAGATTTGGATTCATATGGTCTAAGCTGCGGAACAGACTAGGCTCAGAGCAGTGTGAAAAATTAGTAAAGATTTACAAATATTACCACAAAAATCAAAGTGAATGTGATTTTGATTGGTAAACTGTAAAAAAAGATCAATTACAATTAATTTGAAATATATTTTTCATTCTACATTTTTACTTTGTCTTCATTTAACTTTAATTGGGATTATTATTAGACATTAAACACACATGTCATATTTTGCATAGTTTTTTACTAGAATATTATCAACAGTTTATTTTCATTATAATGTGGTATCAAAACTTATTCATAATAATCGCTGCATATTTGCTATAAAAAAAATTAAATAAGCAAAAGAATAATAAAAACAGTATAGTAGCAAAAAGTAGTCTGTGTTTTCAAACTGAAAATTTCAGGGTTTTTTCTTTATATTTCTTAAAGGGAAAATATTATTAGTTATATATATTATATATATATATATATATATACATATATAATTACATATATAATTACATATTTCTTAATCAATAATGAATACAAGTAGTAATTGAAATATGATTAATAATATTTTTTAATTCTTTCAAAGTAGAAAGAAAGCTTGTTTTCTGTGAAGGATCATGACTACCTCTGTCAAAAACACTGTTGTTATACTGTCTAGAAGTTTCAAAATTTTCAGTTAATGAAATTAATTTTAGAAAATAAATATTTTGAGGTAAACTTCATCTGATTAACATAAATATGACTTATTTTTATGTAATTTTGATAAGATAAACCACCTAGGTTTTGGGCTTAAAAGGTAAAGTGTATTTCTAAATACTATAGGTGGGATTTGCAGACTCAGACATGATTTTAAACAAAAACCCAGGCGGGTTTTTGTTGGTGGACCCACCCAGAAAAACCCACACGGGTTTTTCTGGGCTGGGTCCACTTTGCCAACCCTGGGTGTACCACATGGGGTATGGCGGCTCCTCTACTTGAGCACATGAGCACATGAACCCTCAAAGGAAAAAAAAAAAAAAAAACAAGTACATCAACAAATTGAGTTTTTTAAAAAAATCTATTAAGTACACTTCTAAATTTCTGTGAACTTAAAACATGAGTTCACTCCTCCCACACACTGTATTATTAAATACGCTTATCATAGCCAACGCACTGTATTGTAGGTTACTACGGATAATTATTTATTTCAGTTTTTAAACTGATTTGTTTAGTTCTGGAATACATTGGTATCGAAACTTATAGAGTTCAGAAAACCAGTTCTAACCATAACTACCGGACGTGATCTAAGTGAGTGAGAATGATTGCCAATACCATGAATAATACTTCGGAATCTTTGACCTGACCCTCGTCTTTGATGAGAATATGTGGGATAATCCACAAAAGAAGCAGTAAGTTCCTTCATTCCTAGAACCGCTATTTTCTAGTAGGAAAAAAAAAAATTACCTGTCACACAATAAAATGAGTATATCCATGTCCAAATGTCTTATTTAAAGTCGTCTGGTTGTGTTTTATAATTTCTGTATATAGTCTGTATTTATGTGTATAGTCTGTATTTCTGTATATAGTCTTTCTGTACCGCCTGGTGTTGTGCAGTGGTAATATGTATATATACAAGGTGTCTCATAAAGTTGGTATAAACGGGCTCTAATTTCTTATCTCTTAGATACAAGTAAGCAATGCAAATTGAAAAATTTTTTTAAAATAAAGTATCGAAAAGACTACATTAAAAAAAATCCTCTTGCTAATTTTTAAAATTTTTGCATTTTAAATTCATATATAACCTCCGTACAATAAAAAAAAAAGAGCTCAATTACTAAAATGTGCCTCCATACACTAATGAGGTGATGTACCAAATTTCAGCCTGGTACATCACCTCATGCATAGACTCCATCATCATACACAGTCTCAGAGATATCTTTAAAGGTGTATGTCGAAGAAAAAAAAACTCTAATCTTGGTACACAAATTGAAATAAACTAATAGCACCAGGGTCTCCAAAAAATTCCAGAGGGTTCTTCATAAGCTGTTTTACACACTGCAATAAGCGAAAAATCTGTGGCTTTTGTGACATTTTCAGAAAAAATTCTTAAATATGGATCTGAGCTGCAAGATTTTTTGGAGAGTGAAACGCTTTGCAAAAATTCCGATTTTTTAAGAATTTTTTCTAAAGTTTTGAAACGGATACAGATGGATCGTTTATTTCAGTATGTAGTACAGCTTGTGAAGAGACAGTTTCCAAATTTTGAAGTATCTGGCATAATTAGTTTATTTGTACTTATGTACCAAAATCACATGATTTTTTCGAACAACACCGTTAAAGAAAGATGATCGGGGGTATAGACATGTTCCACGTGACGTCACACTTCCTCTTGGTTGGCAAAACTGACCAATGGACTTATTCTACGGGACGAGTGGTTGGCATAAGTAACCAATAGAGTTACTCTGCGTGACGTCACTGAGGTATTTGTTAGTAAACATGGAACAAGTCTATACATGATTTTAAATGTAAACGTTTGTTTCTAGAGCGGAAGAAAATATTTTCTTACTTAATATCTGTACAGTCCTTAAAATGCGCTCATTGGACGTGATTTCTTTTTCCCTTCGAGAACCATTGAAAAGTAGTTTAAATCGGCGTTATTATTTATCTTCGTATCTCTGAAACTTTTTAGGATATAATTCTCAAATTTTGTAAGTCACCTTTATAGTGTCTGGGGCATATTTTACTAACTAGGAATTTTTTCGTACGAGGGTTGTATACAAATTTAAAAAATGTAACTTTTTGAAAGTTAACGAGAGTTTTTTCGTAAACGTAATCCTTTCTTAACCTTATTTTGAACATTTTTTTCAATTTACATTTCCTACTTACTTAGGTAAAAAATTAAAGCGCGTTACCACCTTTTTTGGAACATCCTTGTGTGTATATAAACACACACACACACACACACACACACACATATATATATATATATATATATATATATGCACACACACATACAGGATATATATAATCTTTCTTCGTTTTAATTTTTCTCCTGAAAATTATTTCTGATTCAAAATTGGTATGAAAAGCACATGAGGCACTTCTGTTGAAGCAGACAATGTTGCTAAAGACTTATAAATAGATGCTAAGTAAAATAAATCCGTGCAAAATATTCGAAACCATTTGTTGCGCGTCGAGATTTGGAACATACCATAATACGATGCTCGCAGACGCTCTAAAATAAACGCAAGCTTCATTTTTCTCTTTGTGCCGGACTTTTGATTTGCATAAAATGCTCAATTTCGGTTGCTGTTCACGCACTTTTCAGTTCAGCTTTCGACTCGACAGAATGGAGCATCGCGCGGGGGAATCTCTAATCTCAGGTGATCCCATTGTGTTTTAAAACTCCCGAGTCGTGTTTCACATTTATAATGGACTACGAATGGCCCGTGGGGCTGGCTCGTTTTCAAACTTGTTTGGATGCTGCCGATGCAGCTGCTGCCAAAAATAATCTTTAAAAATGTATCTTTTTTTTTTTTTTAAGCACGAGGTTTTTCCTTCTGAAACATGTGTTACATGTTTTCCTATGTATTCATCAAAATAAAGCTGATTAATCAATTTTTTTAACTTTTCCTTTTTTTCTCTCTAATGGCCATGTCACTGGCCTTCTTGAGGCTTGACCACAGTGAGGGCCTCAGGTGGTCATGTCATCATGGGGTCGCGTATTAGGCAGAACAACGGGGTCCTTTATGAGTGATCTCCTAATTTTGAACCCATTCCAAATTAGAGACCTAGCACCTGAAATCGGCACTCATAGAGGTATCGCTTGAACATTAAGGACATTGGAGCCACGAACAGATTTTACGTGCACCCACTCCCATTAGCGTACACCATCTTACAGCAGTCCAGCCGAGAGGTCTGTTCACCCTCCCAAGCACTGGCCAAACCGCTGCTGCTTCACTTTTCGTGTTCTTATGGAAACGGAATTTAGTGACTCTGACATTGCGGGACTCTTTTCTTTTCTTTCTTTTTTTTTTTTTTTTTTACTTCAGTGAAGGAAATTGCAGTAAATAACCAGAAGGTCCCAATATTTTTTTAAAACAGATCAATCTTAAAACAAGGGATTGTTTTTAAAAAACGCACTTCTTTAAAAACGTGCGGCATCAGACAAGAAAAATTCATCGATACATTACTTCATTTTTGAAGAATTTTGAAGGGGGGGGGGTCGAATTCACTCCAGAAAAAGAAAAGAAAATTGGAATGACACTTCTCGACTTTACGAGCACTTGATCGTTACCAAGCGTTTAAATAAACTTAATCCAACTCAATCGGGTCTAGTGTTCAAGTACTAGTGCACTTCAAATGATTTGAGTGTATTGGCTGCAATGTATAAGAATACTTTTTTGTAGCCCTGTAAAAAACTGTTGGCCGTACACTCGCTAAAATTTTTGCAGTACGTAAGACACTGACCTATAATATGCGTATCTAATTTGAGCTCAATCGAATGCACCATTTAGACACTAGCTCATTTTAAATGATTTGCGTTCATAGGCCGTAATCTGTAAGAATTATTTTTTGGAACCCTGTGAACAAACTGACAGCTCTACACTCGCCGAATTCTATGCAGATTATGCGACCGTGACCAATTGTATACACCCAATTTGTGCTCAATCGGATGCGCCGTTTAGACGCTAGCGCACTTTCAAGAATTTCCGTCCACAGGCCCTAATGTAAAATAAATCTTTTTCGCAGTCCTGTAAAAAGCTATAAGAGCTGCACATACAAAATCAATACCGGTCGTGCGACGGTGATCTATAATATACAGGGTGATCACAAAATGAGTATACATTTGAAACATTAATGCTTCACGGAATAATGTAGGTCGAGAGGTAAAAATTGGCGCACATATGCTTGAAATGACATGGAGTTTTATTGCAACCTCAAAAAAGAAAAAGTTCAAAAAACAGATGGAGCTGGACGGCAAAATGTCAGCGACGCTGCTTGAGAATCGTGCATAAAAGGAACTGTAATGAGAAAGGGAATCAGATGCATCTGCAATTGCAGCATGTTGACGTTACCAAGAAAGGTACGGATATTGAAGCTGTACTATCAGAAAGGGGAATCTGCTGCAGTAGCTTTACGATATTATCGCCATAAGAAGGGTATTCGAACTGTTAAATTCCTATGACAGGTTCAGCTGTGAAGGGAATGATTTCGAAATTCGAAGCCACGGGTTGCTTAGATGAAATGGAGATTACTGTACAGTGCTGTTCACACCATTGTCCCTCGGCTACAGCTATTGTTGAGGAATGGTTGTCGACATGTTGAGCATTTGTTCTGAAGGACATCGTTTTTTCTTTGTCATAATTTTTTATGCAAATTATTACTTTTCTTATCACGTGAAGCGTCATCTGTCGGCCATCTTTTGAGCTTTTTTATGGTTACAATAAAACCCCATGTCATTTCAAGCATGTATGTCAATTTTTTCTTCTCTATTCACATTATTCTGTGAAGCATTAATTTTTCACATGTAAACTCATTTTCTGATCATCCTGCGTATACCAAATTTGAGCTCAATCGAATGCATCGTTTAGGAGCTATCGTGTTCACTCATACATACACACACATACATACATACATCTAGTAAAAATCGCAGAACTCAATTCAGAAGACCTCATACATCAAAATCTCAAAGTCGAATTTTTTCATGATTACAATAATTACCTTACATGGCATGTGTTCGGAAAGTAATAATGATCTCATCTCACCGTAAATGCAAACCTGGTTTTAAACCTGTACAAACATGAAGATTGCGTTGGAAAGTTATTTTTAATGGATACATTTGTCGTGATTTATCTTTCATGCATGAAATTGAGACGTAATTGTAAAATGCATTTATTTGTTTTTGTTGCTGTTTTAAATTATTTACTGTCATCAAAGAAATTGACGTTAAAGCCCCAATCAATTGAATATTTGGTACAGCTTGAATACTGTAATGTACGCCATAGCGAGCGCGGCATGATATATTTCGCTGTGTTAAATACGCCAATCTGCCATGGATTATGCATAAGAATGTATAAAGGACTGCTTTAATAGCAAGTTTAATGGGAAACGATTATCATTCATGCGCAATCTCAAACCTCGAAAGAATTGAAAGTTGCCATTGGTGGCAACTATTCAAGCTCTTCCGAATGTTTCAGGATCAATTTTGGAAACCCCAAAAGAATAAGTGTTATTCTTTATGCTATCTATTATATTATATAGCTTTATTCTTCTCTGCTTCCACTGTTCGTGCTTTTTCTCGCCACGTTGTTTTCCTTGTTGATCTCTTAAAAATGTAGAATTGAGTTTCATTCTGTTTCGGACTTTAGCTGTACACATATTTTATGGAATTGTCTTGTTTTCAGGCATTTACAAAGAGCATCCTTCAATCGTAGAGAATCACAATGCCACGCTTTTGCCAGAAGCCAGAGGATACATTATGGAAAATGGCACAGTTGAGAAGGACACTGACTGCCATTCACTGGATTGTAAAATAAATACCAGTCGCATCAGCTTGGATGTTTCCACGTCGAAAGTTTTCAGTGACGAGGAGGTATGTTCAGTTAAATGCAACTTTGTACGAAATCGGTTCAAAAAGTAGGGTAACAGGAGCTTTCATGAATGCGCAAATTCCCTGAGCGAATGAAATTCCATGTCTAGCTGCAATAGACGATCACAGTAATCAAATGCTACTAGATGCCTCGTAGTTGGCTACAGTGCTTCCGATGAAACATATTGGAATATCCTCTTTACTGCACGGATGCCGCACCCACTGATTTTTATTTCTTAGGGCCTTTGAAGAAGCACCTGCCTGCCAGGATGTCGTTTCCAAATTCGTTTAAAATAGTTTTTCTAGATTACCCAGTTTAACTTATTTTCGCAAAGAACACGATTTCCTCTGCATAAACATTGATACAAGAGGAAATGTTCCCAGCAAAACGAAATCTTTCGAATACGAAAAGTTTTCAACGTTTTTAGGAGAAAGTGCAATTTCGGTTTCGCTATATAATAAAAATTGAATATGAAATTATTTATTTTAAGTGGACAAAGATTCAATATATTGAGTAGACATATTTTTGTCGAATGTTTTTTCTAGCGCCCGTTGTAATTACCTCCATAAAGGGCTTTATGTTCTAGTTAAATGATAAAGCGTAACTGAGAAGAATCATTAACTATTTTCTGAATATTAGATTACAAACTGTTTACAGAAGCTGAAATGTGGAAGAAGCATTTTACTTTTTGTATTCACATACTATATTGTTGCTAAACTGTAATGTCGCTTTCCTGCCATGCGGGGCTTATTGTGGAGAAACGAGTTTTACAGGCATTGTGTCTCGTCTCGTTTGAGAAAACCTACGCTCCTTTGACCTTGGCAACCACTTTCGGGGCAACAAAGAAGTTCCTCGAAAGTGCTGAAATTTTCTGTCCATCTCTATTGGGAAGGCAGTTGCTAGGCATCTTCCGGAAATTTCAATTTGACGACATATAACCTGCCCAGAAAACTATCGAAGATAGATCACTGTTAGAATTCAGCTGATTGAGTTGACTCGAAAGTGGTTGTGGATGCATTGTTAGAAGCCGAGCTCTTTGCTGATATCATTAAGGATTTGCTGATTGTTTATTTTATTTCGTGCAAGCTCTGTATTTTCTTGTACCGGTGGTATGAATTTCTGGAATAATCGTTCGATAAAATTTTCTTTTCTATTAAACCGACATTTTGGATTGTTTAGCAAGCCCCCCTTCACGATATCTGTAACAATATGTTTATGCAATATAACATGAAATGTGACAAGGGGGAGGGAAGGATTCTGACGAAGTATGACACTGTGACAAAGGGAGAGGGGTGGGGTCGAAAATACTGAAAAAAAAAAGTATGGGATTATCTATGGACGTCCCCATAGGTGGGTCATGAAATCGACGAAAGCCCCATCATTTAGAATATGATGTTGGAAAATAAATCTATGCAACTTCTTTTAAACTGAAGTCGAGGGCTATGAAAAACGCTGGCTTAGAAGAAAACGCAATTTTACGACATTGGCATTGTATTACGGGAACCGGAAAAATATCTTTTTTTCCCCCGTCAATATTTCGCCTATGCAAAATTCCTGAAGCCGTAAATACTAAATCTAGAATACATGTGGGATTTTATACATATATGGTACGTTAGACGGTATTTAGTAAATATGGGGGATAGGGGCAAAAACGTTCTTTCCCCCATCTCAAGAAGGGGGCGGAGATATATCCATCTAATTCTAAAAAAGATCCGTAAAATTCTTGCTGCATAGTACAACGCTCGTGAATACCTGAAAAGTAATTTCAGGACATTTTGAAGTTCGTCTTCCAAGTAGGGTTGACGGGAAAACAGAGGAGGTGGGGAGGTGCTTATCGCTTTTTTTTAAAAGATATTATTTATAAAGTTCTTGCTTTAAAATGTAACAATGAATCCTATGTCTAGACACAGCTTTTCTATCCTTAAAAACTCGTTGAAAATTAAATTGTTCGAATTTGATGTAAAAAAAAAGACACTATAGTCTCCCTAATATAATTGACATGTAAACAATATTGGGTTACCATTTCAAAAATGTCAGCAGCTCAATCTTACCGCATTACAAGGAGATAATGTTTATGGAAGATACAACCCTTAAACTGACGCAGTATAATAGCAACATTTTTGTTTCTATTTGTATTACAAACGAAATACTTCAAATATACACCAGTTACGACATGACAGCAATAAAAATGTTCAGTTAGAATGTTTTTCTTTTCTAGTGTTGGAATTCAGAAATAGAAATTTTCGCTAAGTGCAGTTATGTAGTGGCATGTCTACTATCTGGAATAATGGTTTATTTCTGTACGGGAAGGTAAGCCTATTTTGGTTTTCTACGTATTTATTGAAATTTTCTATAGCGTTTACCGTCATTTCTGAAGTGAATACGTCCTTAAATTTGCTTCCACAGTGGGAGGCATTTCAGAAAACTGATGATAACAAAATCGGGAGATATACAGTTGGATGTTGCATCTACATGTCTGTCATCTTCATCCAAAATTTGATGGCACCCCTCGACAGCTAAAGGATAAAAATATTTGTTACGTTGAGTGAGGACTGTGACGTATCGCTTGTGGCGGACACAGTGGGGTAGGGAATAGAGATGAGACGGGCTCAGCCCGAGCCCGAAAGCCCGGGCCCGAACCGGGCTCGGGCTCTGTAATTCACAATTGTGTACGGGCTCGGGCGGCCTCGGGCTCGTGAAAAATTTCTCCTTTATTGAACATACTGCTTGAAATAGATTTAAAAAAATGATTCATGAGTAAAATAAAAGTACTTATAAAAATTAAGTAAATAAATAAACAAATAAAAATAGTGGCACGGGCGCCTAGAAGGTGCGTGAAGCTCTTTTGGTATTTTAGTACGGCGGTTTATATTCCTTAGTCATGAGATCCGACATTTTTTGATAAAGGATGGATACAAAGAATTAGAAAGTGCATTGGGAGTTTGCAACTATATTTGTCTTTAATTTGCACAAACGGCAAAATTTATTGTATTCTATCAATGAAGTAGCATTTTTTTTATCTTTAGCTGAAATTTCGGGCTCGGGCTTGCTCGGATTAAAAGTCCTCGGGCTCGGGCTTCAAAAAATGAGCCCGAACTCATCTCTAGTAGGGAAGAGGCAGTTAAAAGTCAATTTTTCAAAGCCGCTTTTTCATTGATCCTGTCCACTGTTTTCATAGTAAATGACTCACATTATCGCCCCCTCATAGTAGTTTTGAGCTTAAAGCGTTTGTTTAACGCGAAATTAAAGCTGAAAATGGGTTGATTGGTTTTTTACGTTTTGCAAGGAAATATTCCAAGAAGATCCCCTTTTTCATATGGCGAATTTTTCTGCAATTAATGGTTTTTTTTTCCCGAATTTGCGGTTTTCCTCCCACTGTGCGGAGAGAGAAGCGCCGCCATTTTGAAGTCGTTTAGCTGCGTCACAAACAGTCCGTTTAGTATAAAATTTTGTCCCGCAGTGGTCTGGGCGCTCAACTCCGTTCCCATAAGAACACGGCAAGTGAAGCAGCATCCGGCTTGGACAGTGCTTGGGAGGGTCATCCCTTTCTCGGCCCGACTGCTGTGGAACCGTGTACGCTCATGGGAGCGGGTGCACGTAAAATCCGTCGTGCCTCCAATGTCCTCCAAGTTGTTAAACGATACCTCTGGGGGTGCCGATTTCAGGTGGTGGTGGGTCCCTCATCTGGAATCGGTTCAAAATGAGGGACCAACAAGTAGAAGTCTGGCACCCCTCTTTCCATGGATAGTGTGGTCTATCCATGGACACGACAACAACAACAGTATAAAATTTTGACTCAGAAAAGCTGGAACGTTCGTTTGCATTTCAGTCGTCAGCTCTCGTGAAGATCTATGGATTGCGTTAGGGATGGACGCGAGACGAGACAGAGATTTACAATTTTTTTGCGAGACGAGACACACATTTTTAACATTACGGTATAGGGATTTTTGCGAGCCGAGACATGCTTTTAGGCTATTTTGCGAGACGCGAGACGCTTATTTTTCGTGTCCATCCCTAGATTGCGTATGTAAAACATTAGTGTGAAATAGTTATAGTGAATATATATATAGCGTTGAAATAAAAAATTAAAATAAATAACGCATCGTCTGCCTATACTCGTCAGAAAGCCAAATTAAAATATAGAGAACGTTTACGGTTGGAAAGGGCTTCTCAGGAGCAATCCAGTGATACCCTTAAAACACCACATGACAGAGTGAAGCGGTGCCGGGAAGGTAAAAGAAAGATTGCGCACGAATACGAGCCAGATCTCACTACGCCAATTACGGTGGTCAGACACTTTAATGTTAATGTCTCGCAGGACCCATCCTTGCCCTACTTCACACTCAGCGAGTTTAATTTGTCTTACATCGAAACTTCCCCAACAACGCTAGATAATAATTGATTTAAGTTTTACCAGAAATCTCGATGTATCTTGTTATGGCATTTGTTTCTCGCTTTTCGTATAGCAGACCTATCATTCATAAAGTTATAACGCAGTAATTGTTTGTTTACTTCATTTCTTACCTGAACCCGATGAAGTACTATTTTCATTGGAAATAGCACTCGTTACGTACACGTACTCACGTAAACCCCACGTCTGTGTCCACGGCATAGCCACACCCCCTTTTTTTCTTTTCTTTTTTTTTTCGTTTATTGATCGCTTTTTATATTTAAGTTAACTATACGTGTTAAGTGGCAGCAATAACTTGTGCTTTGGGTACTCCAAAGAACTCGATTAAATAGAGTGAATCTCTCGTTTGCTTTCTATTGTCGATGGAATCAAGTTAGATCTTCATATGCCATGATTTTACATCCTCCTTGGGGGCGAGATTCAAGTGAAACGCCCGCGATCGAGTTCGAATCGAACGTTTTTCAGTCCTCCACAGTTGGGACGTTTTGGCAGAATGCATTCAATGAACATACCTATCGCGTGATCAAAACACGATTCGTTTGTTTCAGTTGAATAAACATTGATATATTTCGCGAAATTTCCCATGTTCGAAGCGGAAAACGTTCGAATTGTGTTTCACTTGAATCTCGCCCTAGATCACAGCTAGATATCAAATAGACGAAAAGAATTATGCGATATATGAAACACTTTCAATTTTTGAGAATAGGAATCTCTGAAAATTTGCCACAGAAACATCGTTGACACCTTACTTAGAGCATTGCAAAACTGTTATAAGCTGCGTGTGACATATTATTCGTGAGTTGTTAACGATACATTATGGAGCTTGGGTTTAAGTCTGAATGTTAAAATTTCATTCTGTAATAGCGAGGCATTTTGAAAATGAATGGTTCATTCTGCAGAACGTTGAGCACTATTAAGCCAGGCGTGAAGTTCATTATTTACAGATGACAAGTTACACTGACATAATTTTTGTGTCTTAACCCTTTAACGCGCGGTGTCCTCACTGTGAGGACACCAAACTCTAGGAATAGCTAAAATAGATTGCCCAATGCTGAAAAAAGGACAGCCGTTGCCATCGCTCGACTTAACTACCAGCAGGATGGCGGACGATCGAAACGTTCATCGCTTGCCACAGATCTAGAGACCCTTTTTTGACGCAGCTGGCTGTGTGCCGGCACAGCCAGCTGTCGTCAAAAAAGGGTCTCTAGATCTGTGGCACGCGATGAACGTTTCGATCGTCCGCCGTCTGGCTGGTAGTTAAGTCGAGCGATGGCAACGGCTGTCCTTTTTTCAGCATTGGGAAAGGATTGCGCCTCAAAGGGTTAATTTTACGATCGCATTTGATATCAGTACAAGGTAGCTTCTATAACGAGAATGTTACGACAGCAACTGAACAATGTCGCAGTTTTCTAGGTATAACCATAGTCATAGAGCAGATGCTAGTTAATTTATAAAGCCCAGCGTATGTTATCGGAACCATATGCGAATTGATAAACATATATGACTATAGTATTTTTGCTCGAACTAGACAAACTTTGACTTTTTTCCCCTGCAGGTTTGGAAGACGTCCTCTTGCACTGGTGAGTTGCTTGTTCCTGGTAGCCAGTTCTCTTGGAGCAAGTTGGGCTGGCACAGCGGCCATCTTTCTCATATTACGTTTCATCACCTCCTTCGGAATCTTCAGTATATACCTCATATCAGCATTTTCATGTACGTTGCTCTTTGACTTTCTTGATTGTTCTTCTATTTTATTGTAAGTGAGATACCTTGTAGGGCCATCTTTCGAGAAGCATCTCGGGGAGTATTTCAAGTGTTGGGGTGACTTGCTCTTTTGGGGATTAAATTAAGCCAAAATTTGTATGCCACACATCAAAGAAATAAAATTTGTTTTCTGTTTCATGAAAATGGGTTAACTATAGAAAGCGAGATTGGTGACATTTCGCGTGATTTTATTTAATTGGAGCCTCTAATGCCCCTGCTTCCCTGCATTATAGTTTTACGCATAGCCTAGTATTGCTCAATTAAATTTCCATTGCGCAATCGAATTTCGCGATTAATTGAGATTTTTCTAAAGTTCAAGCTGAGGTTTATGCAGGACTGACAGTGGAATCTCGTGGAATGTTCGAGTAACGACGGAGGAAGGTTTAAAAGAGCGGTTCGCTCCAGAATTACAGTATGTCCCACCTAAATAAAGCCACCTCGATTTTGTGCCGCAACTGGATGCGAAACGCACGAGTAAGAACGAAAATAATGTATTAAGAAAGTATACACAGAAATACATATTTACATGGAAAAAACTTACTCCCTACCCCATCTGGGCAGGAATAAATAAATGTTTAAAAAAAGAGAAAGAAAAGTGTCCCGTCGAAATAAAGCCAGTACTGTTTATAGCCAATATATTCGCTGTCTATACATATGACTTTGAATAGTCGATGTAAAATATCATTTACCAATCCTTAAAGGACGGTTACATCAATATTACCCCAGTGTTCAAAGATGGCGGCTTTCAGTTCTGCCTCAAACTGCTGGCTGTGCGGCACAGCCAGCTGCGTCAAAAAAGGGTCTCTAGATCTGTGGCAAGCGATGAACGTTTCGATCGTCCGCCATCTTGCTGGTATTTAAGTCGAGCGATGGCAACGGCTGCCCTTTTTTCAGCATTGGGAAAGGGCTGCGCCTCAAAGGGTTATATACTTTCACAAGTTAACATTAGGAAAAAGGATAGTCGACACAACTTTGAAACCAATATTTATTTTAACAAAGCTAATCTAGATTTGCTATGTACAATACATTATATCATGCACAGTACAAAAGAAAAATAAAAATGTTTTCTTATTACTGTGAAATAAATGACATTTTTACACAATATATTTGCTCAATTGTTAATGTCCATAGAACGCTAATAATCAACATTATAATTAAATTTTAAAAAAATTAAAGCTATTCAGAAAATTTCCCCCCATATACATATATTTTAGAATTTTTAAAAATTTTTAAAACATGTATTTGTTCATAATTCACTTTCCCGTGCTCATTATTAAGCAATGTATTATACACGCTTCAACTGAAAACAACACGATCATAATTATAATTTATTTATTTATTTTTTACATTAGAAAAATAATCCTATAACTAATATTTTATCAAGATTGGTTGTATGTACACTAGACTACTCAAAATGGATAAATATGAATATGGAACAAATTTTAAACTAAATTATTGAAACCTTTTTTTCTGTAAACTCTTGTGTAAATCTTTTCTCTTGTTTGATATATTTTCAGTGATAGAATATGTCCATAAAGATTTCAAGCTTCTTTATTTTTTTACGGGTCACCTTGGCTGGGGAATGTCTCATTTCCTTCTGCCTACAGTAGCTTGGTTAGCTGAAGATTGGACATTGTTCAATGTCATTCTCAGCATCATATGCATAGTCTTGTCAGTTTTTCTGTGGTATGTTTCTTAATTTGTATTTCAGCATTGTGTGAACATGGCTTTTTTTTTAATTCAGTCATTATGTACCCTCTGTTCCCACCATCTCATAATAAATTATTTTTCTTTATCTCTTTCTTTAAAAATATAAAATTTTTTATTGAATGATCCTTGTCCTTCGATTATATCTTATTACAAGTATTTATATTAAAATAATTTGTTAAGAAAGTGTAACATAAAAATAAAAAACATTCAATGAAAGTAGAACAAAATAAGATATGTACAATAGGGAACAAACTGCTCAAAATATGTTTATCGGTTAAAATATTTTCGCTTTTCTTAAAAAAAAAAAAAAAAAACTCTCTTTTTTCTAAATTGCGTATAATGATTCAACTGTAAAAGATTTAAAATAAAAGTCCCTGGTCAACATAGTGTTAAACCACATTTTTCAAAAATTATACTATTGCAAATTAATAAAAGATACCATGAAACCTAATTATGGTCAAAAAGTTATGCAAATCAATCAGTAGATGGTGCTACAGTGAATGAAAATTAGCTGTTGCTTTTGTTATTTTTGATTCGATACGTCGTCAACATGGTGACAAGCCACTGAAAAAAATGGCGGCATGTTTGATAAAATTGTTTTTAGAGATTAAAGTGCCTGTGAGAGTGAACATTACACCGAAAAATTTGGAGACAGGAACATATATCCTGACTACGAACTGTCAAATGAAGATTCTGTGGATATAGCGATAACTAGATAAGATATAGTTTTTACAAAAATATGTCTTAATGACTTTTTTTCATGACTTTTATTTTTAGCTTCATTTGTATCATCAGCTTCATTTTGTACGATATGCAAGATGATGGTAAACCTTAAAAAAAAAAAAAAATCATGTGCTTCATAGTTTTCTACCCCTTAATTATGTTCGAAGTTAATGAAATTTGTTCCCCAGATAATTAGATCGGTGAATATTATGGTGCAATTTCAAATCGTTTGAACAGTATTTAGAATTTCAGACTTCTTCTGAAACCTTTAAGTTGCTCCCCTGTAAAATGCTACTGTAAAATCCTCCTCTAGGTGTAGTCCAGAATCTCCATCTTCATTTCCACAAGGCGGCGAATCCACACGTACACGCAAAGCTCTGAAGTACGCAGCTTTCATCAACGGATACTCCACGACTGATGTTGATTTGCTTACGCATAACCTCCGGCAGCGGCAAGACAACGTAAGTTATTTTTATTACACAGGGTCGTCGAAAATGGCTGAGCCCATTTCGAAAGCTCCCAGTTCTGAAAATAGTTGAGGAAACGCAATACATTCTTTTCTAACAAATGTCCAGGATTTAAGTATAAGAAACAGGCCGATAGGCTTTCAACAACTGGTTACCCCAACATATGCATTGATAGATCCGGTTGTGGCTAAGGGCTCCGAGAAGTTCCGATTTAACCCTTTGAGGCACAACCTTTTCCCAATGCTGAAAAAAAGGGCAGCCGTTGCCATCGCTCGACTTAACTACCAGCAAGATGACGGACAATCGGCACAGCCAGCTGCGTCAAAAAAGGGTCTCTAGAGCTGTGGCACGCGATGAACGTTTCGATCGTCCGCCATCTTGCTGGTAGTTAAGTCGAGCGATGGCAACGGCTGCCCTTTTTTCAGCATTGGGCAATCGATCCAGCCGTTCTCGCATTCTTCCATTTTTCAGCAGATGTCAGTGCTATTAAAAATAATCGTGACCCTTTTTTTACGGGAAAGGACGTGCTAAAAAGTAAAGGATTCTCGTGGAGCTAGGTCACCCGCAACTATTTTTATAGAAGTCCAATCTATTCTTCGTGACCTACAACAGTCAAAACGTCAGAGTTGGGTGTTCCCAGAGCGGGAACACTGCGCGTTAAAAGGTTAACTCCTCTCGATTTCTTTTTATGGGGTTGTGTCAAGAACATTATTTGCATCATACAGGTACGGAACGTGACCCATTTACGGGAGCAAAGGTATTAGGCTATTTCAAACGACTCA